>SJXQ01000190.1:481616-546305 GCA_006408695.1 Aepyceros melampus
AGGGAGGGGACGGAGGATCCCCGGGGGTCTCAGGAAGCAGCTGAGCTGCAAAGTGGACACTTGGCTGCCACTTCTCCACAGCGCGTCCTTGTAGACCTGTCTGGGGAGGGCATGGTGGACACACACACTTGCCCAGGCCAGACCCTCTGGGCCCAGAAAAACAAGCCACGCTTCACAGAGCCAGCCTTGGCCAACTTACCAGACACGGACTCCAGCATGACCTTCATCTTCAGGCTGAGCAGCTCGGTCAGCAGGTGGATGGACTGCCGCTGGAACCTGTGCAGGGTCTCCTGGCTGGACTGCCTGCGGCGGCCATGGGTAGGAGTGTGTGTGAATTTGGCCGCCCCGGTGGAAGCGGGCAGCATCGGTGGCGGGAGTGCTGCTGGGGGCAGCCTCTTCTGGACAGGGGCCTGCACGGGGGCTTCCATAAGCACCACGGGTGGGGCGCCAATGCTGATCTCCAGGCCCAAGATGTCAGAGGGGGTAGGGACCATGGGGTCGGTGATCAGCTCCTCCCAGGTGAACTCAAAGATGTTTCTGATGCCCTTGGGTACAGAAATGCCTGCGCTCCGGCAGCCGACGAGCAGCCTGGAGATGTGGGCCAGCAGCTTGGGGGCCGTGGCGGTGTACTGCAGATACAGCTCTCGGTTACTCTTGATGTCGTTCATGGCACTAGAGTGCGCACACTGCTAGGTGATGCTGTCCATTCTAGACAAGAGGGACCTTCAGTTGTCGGCAGCTAGACAGCCTGAGTGCTGAATGAGAGCCTACGTTCCCACCTAAGGTCAGGTCTCGGGACAGATGGACGTGCTGAAATGGCCCTTATAGGTCACTGAGCCGGTGCATCCTATGTGGGAGGGCAGACGTATCACTGGTCACTCTCCCTGGCAAAGGGATGCCACCCAACCCTGCTTCCCCTCCCGGGGATGTGTCAGAGACCAACTTAGTGAGCCATGATGGAGGGGCCTGGGAGAAGCAAGTTCCCCACGTGGACCCTGGGCTAGAGGAAGGGAAAGGAAGGGGAAGGGAAAAGGTTCCAGGCACCTCTAGGAGTCAGAGATCTCAGGATGGAAGTTCTTCTGGTCTCTCAATAAAAACCTGCAAAGATAAAAAAGATGATTGGTCCCCGCTGGGGGAAAGTGACATGGAAACTCCCAGCTGCGAGGCAAGGATGGGCCTGGATTCAACCTGTACCTCCAAGGGCAGAGGGGAAGAGAGTGAGGAGGATGAGCTTTTTAATCCAATGACTAGTGTCACTTACCACATCTTATCAAACCTAGAACTTCAGGCAGCTCCCGCTACTGCAGCCTTCTCATCAGTTCTACCACTGGGCCTCCTAACACGTACTCCCCACCGCGTCCATGCCCTCATCTCCTGCCAGACAGATGCACCCTTCCACTCCTCGCTCTGTGTCCTCTGGAGCCAGCCTGAGGTTGCCATTCCAGAACCACACCCCTGGTGCAAACCCTCAGTGTTTACAATACACTGCCCTGGTTTCATAAGGCTATTATCACTCCGGTTTCACCAATGGAGGAATTGGAGGCTTATGGAGACAGAGCTCTCGGTCCTGAGTTGTCTGTCTGCAGACACTCGGCATAGAGACCTTTCCAAACATGACTCCCCCATATCCTCCCAGTTGCCTGCCCATCTGTCAGCAAGAAAACCTCCAAGGAACAAGGGTGCCATAGAGCAAACCCTTCTGACATTCTGCTGGTCTGTAGATAAAGTGGCTTTCTACATCTATTTGCTGACCTTCTGGCAGCTCCATTCCTCAGCTTTGGAGACTCAGAAAAATAGGTTCGTTTTTGAACTGATAAGTCTACAGAACAAAGAGACCACTCAGAATTGTCATCTGGGCAACCAGCCAGAGTGATCTGACCCTAGCAGTCAGGGCAGATCTGTTTTAAAGCCAGGACTCAAATGAAGAGAAGATGAATACAATCCGTGAAATGTTCACTGGTTTGAGGAATTCCATCCCACCCCCTACCAGTTCCTTTCTTGTAACATTAATTTGGAAGACACGCCTTACAAACAGATAAACTCTGGCTTTTAAAAGTTTTATTAGATACAATTCACATACCATACAATTCACTCTTTTCAAAGTGTACAATGGTTTTTAGTATAGGTGCAGTTGTGCAACAATCACCACTAATTTTAGAAAATTTTCATCACCCCCCAAAGAAACCCACTAGCACTCACTCCATTCCTCCTCCCCCCAGGCAACCACTAATCTGCTGTCTGTGTCTACATATCTGCCTGTTCCAGACATTTCACATGGATGGAATCATACACTATGCAGTCTTTTGTTAACTTGCTCCTTTCATTCGCAATTATGTTTCTGAGGTTCATCCATGTTATGGGAAGTGTCAGTCCTTCCCTCATACAGCTCATTATACGGAGAGACCACAATTTGTTGATCCATTCAGTGTCTGACGACACTCTTGTTGTTCCCACTTCTGGCTGTTACGAGCAGTGCTCCTGTGAACATTCAGGTACAAGCTGTTGTGCAGATGGAGGCTCTCACTCTCTTGGGTTGGGAGCCAGAAATGGTACTGCTGGGTCACATGGTAACTCAATGTTTAGCGTCTTCAGGAACTACCAGGCTGCTTTCCAAAGTGGCTGCACCATTCTATAATTCTTTTTGCAAAGCCAGTATTGTATGAGGGTTTCAATTTCTCCATGTCCTTGTCAACACTTGTTACTATGTTGTTTTGATTCTACCAACATCCTAGAGGGTATGAAGTGCTATCTTATTGTGGTTTTCATTTGTACTTCTCTAGACAGCATATTAAAAAGCAGAGACATTACTTTGCCAACAAAGGTCCGTCTAGTCAAGGCTATGGTTTTTCCAGTGGTCATGTATGGATGTGAGCGTTGGACTGTGAAGAAAGCTGAGTGCCAAAAAATTGATGCTTTTGAACTGTGGTGTTGGAGAAGACTCTTGAGAATCCCTTGGAAAACAGGGAGATCCAACCAGTCCATCCTACAGATCAGTCCTGGGTGTTCATTGGAAGGACTGATGCTAAAGCTGAAACGCCAGTACTCTGGCCACCTCATGTGAAGAGACTCATTGGGAAAGACCCTGTGCTGGGAGGAATTGGGGGCAGAAGGGGATGACAGAGGATGAGATGGCTGGATGGCATCACCAACTCAATGGACATGAGTCTGGGTAAACTCTGGGAGTTGGTGATGGACAGGGAGGCCTGGTCTGCTGTGATTCATGGGGTTGCAAAGAGTTGGACATGACTGAGCGACTGGACTGAAGTGACTAACAATGCTGAGCATCTTTTTGTGTGTTTATTGGCCACTTTTATATCTTCTTTGGGGAAAAGACTTCAGATTGAAAAACTTTTTTTTTTAAAGAAATGTCATTTTAAATTAAATGCACAAATAACTCCCATTTGTTACCTTATATCTCTCTTCAGAATTCAGCTGGAGGGGTCCACGTGACTCCGTTCTGGCCTAAGGCATGTGGCGCTGCTGGATAGGGCTACTGCTGACATCATGGCACCCCCACACCAGCACTTAACCACCTGCCTCCAAACCTGTCTCACATAAGGGAATGAACCCCTGATCTCCTTAAGCCCCTTTACTCAGATCTCTGTTCCTGCAGCCAAATGCAACTCCTGCCAGCCAGCCAGCTGCACGGGAACAGCATCACTCCCTCCTTCCCACGTATCTTATTTTCACTGTCACTTGTTCATTTTTCCATCACTGAGACATGGGCCTTGCCCTCAGCATTCATCAGGCAGGACAGACTTGCAAAATCTGTATAAGGGTCACACCACCAAAAACCAAAACAAAACAGACAAAGGCCATGAAAACCCAAAGACAAAAGTCTAAAGGAAGCCGCACTGGAGTTTGTCACAGAAGACGAGTAAGAAGCCTCCAGGCAGGCAGGGAAGAGAAGGCATTCTTGGTAAAGAAGAGTGTGCACAAAGGAACAGAGACATTTAAAGCATGGAGGGTTCAGGGAACCACAGACCCCTCAGGATGGCTGGGGCTTGGGGCTCTATGGGGATGCAGCAGACAACACTGAAAAAGTATCTAGAATCAGCTCTTGCAGGGCCTTATATGCCATGCCAGAGAATCTGCATGTTATATAATATCCTTAGTACAAGGACTCAAATGTATCATCTTTGATTGCTAGCTGCATCCCACGTGGTCTCTGCAAAGCATGGCAGGCACCATGTCTTCTTCCCCTTTTCCAGTCTCCATGACTCTCAGTAAGACACCAAGTAAGCTGTCACATGACAGAAGGTGAAAAATATTTATGGCATTAAAGTCCAACAGACAGCCTAAGAGACCCACATAGACAGCTGAACACAAAGCTGCAATGAATGATTCCCACAAAGAAATGAAAAGAGCATGAAAGAAGTTTATAACAGATATGAAAAATGACCATCTTCATTCCAGCATCTTCGAAGTTTTGCTGCCCGTCTCCCCTGTCCCAGGCCAGGGGAAGGACAGAGATGAGGGGCACACACATAGCAAATCAGAGTGCTCTCTGAAAGGTAGAAGGGGAACCCAGAAAAGGCAGTGTCACCGGGTAGCTAACAGCTCAGTCCCCATACCTCAAGCCTGGAACCTGTGGACTCTAGACCCTGCTTCCCAGGACGGTGAGGATTAAATGAGGTCGCATGTGTTAAGGGCTGGCACAATGTCCAGCAAAGTGCTCAGTGAATGTTAAGTAGAAAAAGATGATTGATTGAAGCGGCTGAAGGCTGTATGATGGAAATGACAGAAACTGGTCCACAAGTTGAGGCTGACTAGTGAGCAGGACTGGAAGAGCACTCCAAGTGATGGGGACAGCCCTGGCTCGGGCTGGAGGCGCTAGGAGCCTGGCGAGTCTGGGAGCCGCATATAGCTCAAGGACGCCGCCGGTTATCGGCAGGGCTGGGGGTGGGCAGCAGTCTGCTGAGAGGAGCTGGCATAAACCGCTGAACACGGACTTCATCTCGCATGTGATGGGAAACCACGGAAGGACTGCAAGCAGAAGTGGCATCTGTACAGAGGGCACTCCTCCCGGGGGCCAGCAGTGTGGTGCGGAGGAATGAGACGTGTAACTGCAGCGCGATCTGCTAAGGACAGCTGTACGCAGTGCACCCCGACTTCTGCGTAAAAAAGCGCTCCCAGCCCCTGCACCTCAAAGAGTGCCTCAGAAGGCACCGACCCAGTGAACTCCCAGGGGTATACCATGGAGCAGCAGAACAAGGAGGAAAAGTGGGAAAGTCCTGAGCAGGCTCTGGGGAAACCAAGGGCACTTGACCAAGAAGGAAGCTGCGGGGGAAGCTCAGGCATGGATATGAAAAAGGAGAAAAGGGCATATTTCTCTCCTGTTAGTGCCAGTGACTCAAGAACACGTTTTGGGGTAGAAGTTGTATCCAGCTGTATATTTAAAGTCAAAACTAAACTCAGCCCCCTCAGGTGACCTGGTCCCAGCTTTCTTTGCTCTTTTCTCTAGTTTCTGCCTCTCTTTAATTTTAACCACAACGCTTTTGATAAGTATGGTGAGCAGTCCAGATGTAACCGTGTGACCACCCCCTGAGAATAAATGCAGCTTCAGGCTGGGACAGGCAAGAGGAAAAGAGGCAGAAGTGGAAACAGGGACATTAACAGACGCTGTCCTCTCCATTCAATACATAAAGAACATTCTGGTCAGATGCATGAACCCTCTAGCAGACGAGAGGAAGAGGGGCCGAGCTATGGAGAGCTCATGCGCAGCTGCCTGCTGCCCGGCACGGCTGACTTGTGACACTGGAACCCCGCAGTCACCACCTGCCATCGAGCGGAGTTCACTTGAAAACCACCTCCATCCCCACCAGCGCTATCTACGGCAGCACCAAAGGGCCCTTGAAGATGAGTCTCAGAAAGACTCATCCAGAGACATAAAAAGGATCAACCCTTTGACCCAGTGATTTCAGTCGCCTGAGACAACAGTTTTAAAAGGAGGGACGGCAGCTGTATATATGCAGTTAAGCCAAACAAAAAGATGCCTAGAGCCACTTCACTCCTCACAGTGAAATACTGCAGATAGCCAGCAACCGAGGAAGTGTTAACGACAACGTAGATCCATTTGAACCATTAGCCAGCAAAAAAACAACTGAGTTCAGTTCTGAGAAATAATGTTAATACACGTATGTGGATGGCAGGCCTACATGACGACACATCCCATGAAGACGTATGCTGATCATAACGGGAAGCAGAGACACAGGTCTTTCTGTCTGAAGGTAAAGAGGACACTTCAGGAGAGAAAACAGTGAACAAGGGTCCCTGCAAAGATAGCAGCACGTTCTCAGACGAGCTTGTGACCTAGGAGACCCGGGGGAGCAGGGCCCACTCGTGCTTCTGGTTTCCATACCGACCCTGAACAACTGCAACTGTGTGTGAGAGAAAAATGGTGCGGGGAGCGAGGGGTTGGGAGCTATCCCCGTGTTCAAGCTCAGAGAATATGACTGGATAGAAACAGAACTTGTCATACCCCAGAAAAAGAGTTACAGTTAGGCAAAACCACCACTGAGCCGGTGAGCTGAGGATTGGGGAGAGCGTGGCAGTTAGAAATGTAGTGGGGAAGATGCTGTTTAAACGGACGTTAGAAAAAAATATTTGTGGACACTCCTGTCACTGGAGAGATGGACACTTACTGGGCACAGTTATACAAACACCTGAGATTTACTGAGAAACAGTAACAAAAGATCAACACTAGGTCTGGGTGACAGGTTTTCACTAAACACCCTGCTTCATCTGACCCTGGTTTCCCAGTCTTCCTAGACAAGAAGCTACACCACCCCATCGTTCTCCCCTCTCTGCCCACGCACTTGCTCTGTGTGTGTTAAGCTAATGTCCGGACCCACGGCAGCAAACACCTTGCCGGCAGCCAGCCAGCAGGGCAGGTGCCGGGACTGGGGAGTTCCGCTCCCTCTCAAGGTTTTCAGCAGGCTGACCGAGCCACTGGCCACCACTTACCTTAGCCATATAGTTTCTTACAGGAACTGCTTGACATGTAACTGACTTAGTTCGACTTACTGGCTGAAAAGAAATTAAACACATATGGAGTGGCTGCTCTGTGTTGTATTAACTGTAAAGACCAGTACCCTCGCCCATTCCAGATTCTAAATTCTACTGCCTCATCCGTGTGTCACAACAAGGTCAGCTGAGAGCCATCTCCCAGGCTGCACTATGGCTTTAAGAGGAAATAAATTATCCCACAAGTCTTTGGCAAATGCACAGCTAAACATAGCAAGAATCTCATGTATATGGATTTAAAGTTTCTCCTTTGGGACTTTTGCAAGCAAACAAAAGGATTTATTTAGCCAATTCAAACGAACTGTATTAAAACACACAAAGGCCTGGAGAAAAGATTACAATGAAACAAATAATTCAAAGCAATTTCTAATCCAAGACATTTTGCTTAGCTCCACAACGCCATGAACGAGGTGTGGTCATGCTTTCCGACCGGAGATTTCAGCACTGGTGGCTCCCAAGTCAAACACAGCCAAAGGAGTAGCGTGAGTGCTTAATGCACGGCTGGAAGAGGTCTGTTTGCCGATCACTGAGTTACTCACAGGAGAATTATATATAGTCAACACACAAAACGTGTAAAAACAGGTCAGAGATGTGCTGCACATTCACTAGCACCAGACACGTGTCTTCTGAGCACCTGAAGTGTGGTGTAGTATGACCAAGGAACTACATTTTAAGTTCATGAAATTTAAAGCTTGATAATCAGTTTCGTTACTGGCCAACCCTTAATGTTTCTGAGTGTGTTTGGATCGCCTCAGGTGTGTGAGTCTACTTTTTCCGATGTGCATTTTGTGAAATCCGAATAGAGACTGAGTACTCCTGATGAAAGTGGAACATCTGCATCGGGATGTGCGAAAAGAGGGCACGGAGTGGGTTTGGAGGACTCGGTGTGAAAAGAAATGCAAAGCGCCCCACTGAGCTTTCTGTGTATTGACGGAGCATCGAAATATTTTGGATATTCTGGGTTAAATGGAGTTGACTCTTTGAACTACCTGGGTGTGACCTGGGAGGGCCTACGTGTGCGTGGGCCATTCACTAACACTACAGCGCTACCTGCTCCGCAGCCAGCTGAATGTGCAGATACGAACACACGCACAGAGGGCCGACTGTGGAACTCGAGCGTCTACGCTCGGGTGGATCCCCCCGCAGACACAGAGGGATGGCTTTATACCACAGAAAGAATTTGCTTTTTAAATGTGGCTCCTAGAAACCAAACTGACACACAGGGCTTACACCTCATTTCTACTGGGCAATGCTGTTTCAGAGCATGGGTCTGCCGTCTAAGAACTCCAGTGCCATCTGCTGGACACACTCCTACATAACAGGCCCAAGAGAAGACTGAATTAAGGCTCTAGGACTCTGGGTCTGAATGGAACAGGATGTCAGCAGCTAGGCACAAGACACTCAACTAATTTGTATGCTGTGAAAGGGAAATTCAAATGAGGCTTACAGGTTTTTAAATCCTAGAGAAAATCCAACTTACAGTTATTAGCCGACAGTGACCACGAGCCAGTGTGCAGGGACTGGTCTGCCTTCCACCGTGGGTGCCCTGGGTGAGGACAAGAGGTTATCTGGGTGCCCTTCCCACGACCGCTGCCTCCCACAAAAGTGAAAGTGCTACCTGCTCAGGCGTGTCCGACTCTGTGACCCCGTGGACTGAAGCCCGCCAGGCTCCTCTGCCCATGGAATTCCCCAGGCAAGAGTACTGGACTGGGTTACCACACCCTCCTCCAGGGGATCTTCCTGACCCAGGGATCAAACCCACGTCTCCTGCATTGCAGGCAGACTCTTTGCTGTCAGAGCCAGCAGGGAAGCCCACTGCCCACGTACTCGCCGGCTTTCTGCTGCCTGGCTGTCTTCCCATCCCTTCTCTACAGCCCGCCCCTCCAGGCCCTCTGCTCTCCCTACGTGCACTAACTTCTGCCCCTCCCTCTGCCTTACACACGCTCTTCCCATCTCCCTCATATCTGCCTCGAATTTACCTTCTTCTCTTTTCTTCTGTTTTCCCTTATGACCCTAGGATATCTAACAATTCTGTTTTTCCTTTTATTACTCCAATTTCTGTCTCCTCTCCATTTGTCCTACAAGCTGTTTCAGCTGGTTTTACAGAAATGTTGAAGTCTTTGGTCCACTTTGAGGTGGTTTTGTACATGGCGTGAGTTAAGTGTCCGAGTCCATTCTTTTGGAGGTGGAGGGTCGACTGTCTCAGAATCATGTTGAGTGCTATTCTTTCCCTACTGGATGGTCTTGGCACCACTGTCAAAAATCAAGTGACCACAGATGTATGGGGTTTATTTCTGGACTCTCAGTTCTGTTTCATTGTTTATTAATACATCAGAACCACACTGTTTCAATCCCGGTATCTTTGTAGGAAGTCTTGAAATAAAGAAGTAAGTCCCCCAACTTTGTCCTTTTTCAAAATTGTTTTAGATATTCCGGGTCTCTTGTAATTCCATAAAAATTTTAGTTTGACAATTTCTGCAAAGAAGGAAGCTGGGTCAGTTGGTTTTCATGAATTATTTTTGCTAGGAGATGTATTTGCCTGATCAGGCTGACAAAATGACCTTTTGTAGGTCTTGCAACTCTGCCCTTGATCTGGACTTCAGAGGTTAAGTTTGTAAGGATTTGGGATTTTAATACTGCTCAATACTGGGGTTAAACACAGAGAGCAGAGGGTGCTGGAGAAAGCGTGAGTCTGGAACACGCACCGAAACCATCTGCTACTTGGATACCACATGACGAGTCACTGACCCTGTGCTCCAGCTTGCCATCTGTAATGAGGATGGGGCCCTCGCATCAATACTGCCGTGCTGTGGAGCGGAGACCACAGGCTCCTGCGGGCCCTTGGAAGATCTGCTCCAGTGCCTTCTTACAGGATTCACTGGCGAGGGAGGAAGCTCTAACAGCCCGGTGGGCCTGGTGGCCAACTTCTACTGCTTGTCTGCAGCTGTGACGAGGACATTGGGAGAGGACACAGATGGTACCCAGGCACAGGAGGTCCTTCTGGAGCATTGGTAACCTACCTGTTGTTAGCAAAGACAAAGGGATCTAGCAGCCCCTCGCTCCAGCCCAAGTCCACCCACTCAGGCTGGGATGTCGGCTCCCAAGTGCGATGAGGGCCTAGATCCGCTGCACCAGAAGAGCGGGCAGAGCTGAAAACCTGACTCCGATGGCTAAGAAGCATCTTGCTCGCTGACGAGGCCCGGCAGCCTCCACGTGTGCCTGTCACTCAATAAATGCTTACTGAATGCCTACTCTGCAAGTGACATCAGCATCTACTTTTCTGGACGACAAAGTCCTCCCTGGTCTTCCTGGTCATTTCAAATGATACCCTAAATTCTCCACCAGTGTCAGGGTCCTCCTGGAGACCAGATCATTTCATACCCCAATGTCCCCTTCTGTGCTACCGTTTGGAAGGCTGAAATTCTTCTTAACAGATGCTCCATCAACTGACTTGGAAGCTGAATGCTTGGAACAAAGACATCTGCCAGCCAGCACTGGCAAAAGGAAAGAAATGGAGCCTTTAAATCTGAGTAAGTCATCGGAGTGGGCATGAGAGATAGGATTACAGATTCCTTAGTATCAAATATTACAGAATATGTCTACTCTATCTCAGCACACATGTAAATCCAGATGAACTGGTGTCTCCATACCGATCAGAATGAAATGAACAGCTAAGTGGCCAGAGTTCCCACAGTACCATTCACTTTCTTCCCTGCCGACAAATCCAGCCTGAAGTCTGGGTCTTCAGGGAAAGGACGGGAAGAGAAAGTTACAATTCAGTCCCTAAAGTTATTTTCTCCACTGTGGGAGAGGAAGGCACCATTAACAGTACAGACCCAAGTTACAGTGTTTTTAACTTCATGTTACTTGTTTATAATATGATATCATATCATCCAGAGTTTCAAAAGTGACCGTCGGGGCTTGTGGTGGGCTGCTGGGGGCAGGAGCGGATGACGTCTGTGACGCGCAGGGGTCATGGCTCTGGCCAGCGTGCTGCCCAGGCTCCCTCTGTGCAGGGGCAGGTCGGCTCCACGCCTGGCTGCTCAGAGACTCAGTTCTCTTTTGGTCCACAAAGTAATACGATGGTGGCGCAAACTCAGGGTCTCTCTCAGCCCGGAGATCTGACTGCCTCTTCGACCAGTACCCAAAGGAAAAGTCTAGTAAAAAATAAAGTGTTATTAGAACTGATTGTTGAATCATTTGAATGACTTTAGTTTTTAATTATCATATGTATTTCTTAAAAACCACCTTACATTCTCTGGGGAACTAAACTACAAGGTACATGCGATGCCTACAGAAGTACATGGAAGGAACCAGGCTAAGAAAAAAAAAAGAGTGAGAAGCCCCACACAGAGCAAAGCTCAAGGGAGTTCTGTGGAGAAAGAAGGTGGGCAGGTTCTGGAGACAATGCCAAAAAAGCACTAAAACAGAAATAACTAAGTGTTAAATCATTTGCTTGACATGTTACAGGTACTTCATCGCAAAACACAAGTTTTGTCCTCTACTGAGTTTTAGAAGACACAAAAGGCACTGTCCAGAGCCATCTGTCCCTAACAGCGGCACAAACCAAAGCCACGCCCCATCCGCGTCTTTCACTTGAGTCGTGGACCTCACAGGCTTCAACAATTTAAGCGAATGTACCACTGAAATGACTGTTTTCAAAACAGCACAAACCAGAGTCTTTTCCCAAAGAGAGGTCACTGCAGGTACCACGGTGTCTTTACAGAAAAAAACTTAAAGAAAAATTTGCATAACCTAGTGGAACCATATGTGAATTCAAGTTAATACACTTGGACGCAGATTGTTTTTAAGAGAGCATAAAAGAGACTGTTAAAAACACAGACTACATTAAAGTACCAAACTTTCCTAAGACTTTAAAAAAGCAGTTCTGGACAAATAGTATCCCAAAGCTGTAAAACCATAAGAGGGCAGCAGGAATTTCCGAAACCTGCCCTCAAGTGCGTCTTTAAAATACCTCATCCTTTAGGCATGATGCCTTGCAGACCCTAGTCTTTTATATCACACTTTCTAGTGCTCCTGGTTATTAAGAAGAAACAAGCTCAAGGACCTAGAGAATCCTTTAACCTTCCCAGGACCACTAAGACTCACCAGAATCACAGGCTGCTCAGGAGAACCGACCCCTCACCTTTCCTCTGTCCCACTCGTGGACGTGTGGCACCCTGGGCCTGATATCCTTCCCCTCCTGAACCAGAATCACAGGCTGCTCAGGAGAACCGACCCCTCACCTTTTCCTCTGTCCCACTCGCGGACGTGTGGCACCCCGGGTCTGGTGTCTTTCCTCTCCTGAACGATGACTTCTACTTTGCTACTCTGGGCAGCTGTACGAGGAGCTGGCGTGACCTCTCGTTCTGGGGGCAAAGGCCCAATAACACTCCATCTATTTTTGTAAAGGAAATAAGACATCATTACAATAAAGCTTACAACTATTTTAAAAAGTTAAATAGAACACACTTATCCTTAGAGTACAAGCAATACCTGGTATTCACTGAGCACCTATTATATGCCAGGTTGTGGGCTAAGTACTTTACACAGTAGTTCACTTAACCCAAATTCAGGATTGGTATTCCATTTTATCCCCATTTTACAGATAAGGAAAATTAACATCAGAAATGCTACAAAGGTAAATAGTGAAAAGCCAGGATTAAAACCCAGATTGGATGGATTTCAAAGTCTCTGACACTATGCCACCCCACCTCCCCTGATCAACAATCGAAGGACCAGAAACCCTTCAATTACTCAAAGAAAGAGTCTCAGGCAAAGCAAAGGTGACAAGAGAGCTGAAGCCTGGTGACAGTCTATAGGCTATTCAATTCTGGCCACAGTTTAAAAGAAAACAGTGTTTTAAAAAAACACTGGTGGCACTTCACGTCTTGTGGAAATGACATGTTCAGGAGCAGAGCAAAAACAGAAACAATACACAGAGTTTAACATGTCACAGGAAGACAGCATTTATACAAAACTAAATGGACCATCTTCCAATTTTTAAGTGTCTCAAATCTCCTTTCAAAGCTAAACTGAAGTGAGTTCAGAATTTTAAAATGGCATGGGCTTATGTTAAAGCTAGAGAAGCTTCTATCTGGCCCACTGGGATGTAAGTGAGAAGGTTGTGTGTGAATCCCAACGCACATTCCTAGAAAGGCAGCTGGTTCCTGCCCCGTCTTCCCCCGGGCTGAATCATGAACAGGTCCCGGGAGCTAGGGACCATGCAGGTGACAGCAACCCTCTAGGGAACGGCAGAAGCAGTAAGACAGGAGGAAGCGGGAGGACAGGTGATCGTCTGGGGCAGAGCTCCCACCTGCCCTGGACACCCCCAGCGCTGCAATGTCAAGCTCGAGGAGCAGACGTCCACCTGGTTTGAGCCAGTCTATGCAGTCTGTTGGGCAGTTCAGCCCAACGGGCGTTAACTCACACGGTGAGCGTGTCTGACCACAGTACTGAAGTGTTTCCCAGCATGCTGACAGACAGATGTGGTAAGCTGTCTCTGCCCACATCTCTACCTTGGTAGGCTGTCTCTACTCACATTTGTAAATCATTTACTACCTTTCTGTACGCATGTCTTCTTCAAAACACACTTGTAATAACCAATAAAAACTGCTGCCACAGTCAAAGAAAATAGGCCTAAACTATGTACTTACACAACTAAATTTTACCCTAAAATACCTTTTAAGCATTTACCTCTAAGTCTCACTTACTGAACCGTGCTACCGTATGGAGCAACAAAATGTGCTGCTAACATCCTTGTCTACAACCTGATATTTTCTCGGGAGTAAAAACTGTTCCTGTTCCTGGATGTACCTCTGAGGTGCACTGCTTGCTCAGAAAATAAAACTAGATGGTTGATTTCTACACTGTCATTCCTACTACTGAGATGTCAATGGAACTAAAATATTTCCTTTTGAGATTTAGAAACACAGCCATGATGTACCTCTGTTTTCTTCCTCTGCTCCATCTTCTTTTGATTTTTTCATCTTTTTCTGTCGGAGTTTGGCAAGTCTTGCTTCTAATATGGCTTTTCTCTTTTCCTTTATATTTTCTCGTTTTATTCTCTGATCTGTTGTCTGAACAAGGCAGAAAATTAGAAAATGATTAGCCCCATTCACCATATTTCTGCTGAAAAGGATGAAATAATTTTATTCTAAAAATAAACTGATTTTTCTGCCACCTCTTAGAAGCTATCCGTTGAAATGTTCAAAATGAATATCCTTATGTAAGTCCTCTTATACAAGCCCTTTGATATTTTCTGAAGTTCAGATCACAGAGCATCCCGGAAGAGTTAACATTTTAGGAAACCAACCAATTCTGCCAATTCCTTACTCTCCCTCTAATAACTTTCCATTTTCTTACCCAGGCCACTTCAAAAGTACCATATTGGAAACTAAATTTAAAAAATCAAAGTCACACAGGTTACTTTTGAACAACTATAATCTTAAAAGTCTGAAACACCAAAATAATACGGCAATTATCTTTATGAAACCTGTAACTGAATTCTGAATAACTAGGTACATTTCTAATTAATTTTATGAGATTTTTTTTTTTTAACAGTATGATTCAATGAGAAACCCAACTGTTCAAATCCTTCCAGTCAACTGAGTTTAATCTGTACCTGTTCACGCAGCATTTCTAAGGTTTTCATCTGCTTGTTTCTCAACTCTTTATCTCGGGCAAAAGCAAAGTATCCAACACCAAGTTGCCGGGCCTCTGAAATAGGTAGAAATTACCCCAAAGATTAGATTTCCCTTCTTGGTGAATTAGATTTATGCCAAATTTCTAACTGGGCCTCTGAAATAAGTAAAAATTACCCCAAAACAAAGTCACACAGGTTACTTTTGAACAACTATAATCTTAAAAGTCTGAAACACCAAAATAATACGGCAATTATCTTTATGAAACCTGTAACTGAATTCTGAATAGCTAGGTACATTTCTAATTAATTTTATGAGATTTTTTTTTTTTAACAGTATGATTCAATGAGAAACCCAACTGTTCAAATCCTTCCAGTCAACTGAGTTTAATCTGTACCTGTTCACGCAGCATTTCTAAGGTTTTCATCTGCTTGTTTCTCAACTCTTTATCTCGGGCAAAAGCAAAGTATCCAACACCAAGTTGCCGGGCCTCTGAAATAGGTAGAAATTACCCCAAAGATTAGATTTCCCTTCTTGGTGAATTAGATTTATGCCAAATTTCTAACTGGGCCTCTGAAATAAGTAAAAATTACCCCAAAGATAGATTTCCCTGCTCAGTGAATTAGATTTATGCCAAATTTCTAGCTGGGCCTCTGAAATAAGTAAAAATTACCCCAAAGATAGATTTCCCTGCTCAGTGAATTAGATTCAGGAAAAATTTCTACCAAAGCAGAAAGGAACACAGGGATGTCCTCCACACTTTTTTTTTAAGAAGCAGGTAAAAAACGTTAGAAGTTTCTTTCACTGTTTGCCAAGTGATAAACGCAACAAGTATTCATTAATTTTTTAGTCACAGGCTGTCTCCACTATTCTTGAGGCACACACTTGGATTAACAGACCCTTTGTTAGGCTAAAAAGTAAAGTTATTTTCAACTCCAAAAGTAGAAATATTTATTTACACAGAGAGCTGCTTCTTTGTGAACACTTCCTTTCCCACCTGCCATTTAAATGTTCAAGATAAAAAAAATGACTTAAAAATCTGCCAGGTAACTGTACCATTTTCACGGATGTCTTCATAATGTACGGGCCCCATTGGCCTTCTCAGGGCCTCCCTCTCTTCTTCCTCCCATTGCTGGCGCTGGAGTTCTTTTCTCATATCTTCAGACAGTAAGGTTTTCTCATTTGCAGGACTAACGAAACTAGGAGAATAGAGCAAAAATCATCCTAGGTGAGAGCTGTAGCATAGCAATGCTTCAGTTCAGGCGTTTGGGGTCAATGGATGAGTAACTAGTTGTGAAGAGGACAGTTCCTTACCAAGGTTTCTGACTCATAATCCATCGGGAAACTGCAAAAAAACTATTTCCTCCTTTCTTTAATCCAAGCAGGCAGCTTGTTATATTAGCATAATAAAATCTTGCCTCAGTACTCACATCACTTTCCTTCCCAGCCTGGTCTTGGGCTGAATGGAAGGGGCAGGCCAGGTAGAGAGAACTATGGGCCTTCAGTGGGAGGCCTCCCGTATAGGGCCTGGTGTCCCAGGCGGTGGCTCAGGGCTTCCCCACTTTCTTCCCTGTGCCAAGCCCAGGCCTACCTGGACATGGACAAGGTGGAGCTTCTCCCAACACTTTTCACACAATAGCTGCCCTTGGTAAGAAGAATTTTATTCTCTGTGATGTTTTAGCAAATTACCTCTTTAGATACCACAGAAAAAAATCTAGCCATAAGTTCTTACTCCAAAATGCAAAAAGGTATAAACAAAGAGTTAAGCTGCCTCCCTGCCTGCCCCCACCTTGTCTGGGTCCACGACTTGATCTGCTGTGGGATAACCAAATCTACATTCTTAAATGCACTCTCTATGCAGTGGTTTGTTCATTTACTCGGGGCTCACTCTCCATTACTCTGTAAACAGATATCCTCCCAAGTAAACAGACAGGCTCTGACTCATTCCTTTTGGTGTGGATGATCAAGCATTCATGTTGTTCTCTGAGGTGGACTATGTGTGTATACACATGCTAACCACAAAAAAGTGCTTCTGCAAACATTCTTACACATTAAAAAAATAACAGAGCCCAAAAGAAAACTAACTAAAAACAGCCTCGCTCACAAAACAATCCCTGTGTCTGCATGTCAGACCTGAGCAAAGCATTGTGTGTCACACACTTACAGCCTCCCCTGAAGATTTTTATCCATTTCCAGCAGATCTGGCAAATCCTTTCTCATACAGCGCCGGGATCGCCCTAAAGAATCCACATAATCCACCCTGAAATAAAAGTGAAAAGACATGAAAAATTGTACATAACATACAGTTCCCTAAGATAAGGAGTTGGTGAACAATGAAAAGTTAATATAGGCTCCATCACAAACCCATCACCAAGGGCTTCCTGGGTAACTCAAACTGTAAACAATCCACCTGCAGTGTGGGAGACCCATGTTCAATCCATGGGTTGGGAAGATCCCCTGGAGAAGGGCATGGCAACTCACTCCAGTACTCTTGCCTGGAGAATCCCATGGACAGAGGAGCCTGGCGGCTACAGTCCACAGGCTCACAGAGTCGGACATGACTGAGCAACTAACACACATCACCAAGGAAAAACTCCCAACCTGAGAGACCACCACCATTGGTACAAACATGCTCCTCACACTTAGAAGCTGACACACAATAGGTTCACTGCACTCTTGATTAAATCTTAGTTTTAGAAACTGTAGAAAATGATTGATCATGTGTATCTCCGATCTCAAAGATAAAACTCCACACAGATCCCTGCTGCAGTATCTCAGAAATTACTTTAACCTGGTTTACACATTTGCAAGGAGATCCAACCAGTCCATCTCAAAAGAGATCAGTCCTGGGTTCATTGGAAGGACTGACGTTGAAGCTGAAACTCCCAATCCTTTGGCCACCTGATGCGAAGAGCTGACTCACTGGAAAAGACCCCCCCATGCTGGGAAAGACTGAAGGCGGGAGGAGAAGGGGACGACAGAGGATGAGATGGTTGGATGGCATCACCACTCAATTGGTAAACTCCCGGAGTTTACCCAAACTCATGTGATGGACAGGGAGGCCTGGAGTGCTGCAGTTTGTGGGTCACAAAGAGTCGGACACGACTGAGCGACTGAACTGAACACATTTTCAAATATTCTCTGAGCATAACTATGCTCTGTACCAGACTCTATTTGTTCGCCTACTCTCAGTTTTCCCAAATTTGATGCTTTTTGTTTCCTTTGTTTCTTCTAATTGATACAGTTCTTCCCAGTGGATTAAAAATTTCTTAATAGAAACATAGAAGAAAGCGAAGAACTAAAGAGCCTCTTGATGAAAGTGAAAGAGGAGAGTGAAGAAGTTGGCTTAAAACTCAACATTCAGAAAACTAAGATCATGGCACCCGGTCCCATCAGTTCAGTTCAGTTCAGTCGCTCAGTCGTGTCTAACTCCTTGCGAACCCACGAATCGCAGCACGCCAGGCCTCCCTGTCCATCACCAACTCCCAGAGTTCACTCAGACTCGTGTCCATCGAGTCAGTGATGCCATCCAGCCGTCTCATCCTCTGTCATCCCCTTCTCCTCCTGCCCCCAATCTCTCCCAGCATCAAAGTCTTTTCCAATGAGTCAACTCTTCGCATGAGGTGGCCAAGTACTGGAGTTTCAGCTCCAGCATCATTTCTTCCAAAGAAAGCGGTCCCATCACCTCATGGTAAATAGATGGGGTAACAATAGATGGGGAAACAGTGACAGACTTTATTTTCTTGGGCTCCAAAATGACTGCAAATGGTGACTGCAGCCATGAGATTGAAAGATGCTTGCTCCTTGGAAGAAAAGCTATGACCAGCCTAGACAGCATATTAAAAAGCAGAGACATTACTTTGCCAACAAACGTCCGTCTAGTCAAGGATATGGCTTTCCCAGTAGTCCTGGAGGGATGTGAGAGTTGGACTATAAAGAAAGCTGGGCGCTAAAGAATTGATGCTTTTGAACTGTGGTGTTGGAGAAGACTCTTTGAGAGTCTCTTAGACTGCAAGGAGATCCAACCAGTCATCCTAAAGGAGATCAGTCCTGGGTGTTCTTTGGAAGGAATGATGCTAAAGCTGAAACTCCAGTATTTTGCCACTTGATGCGAAGAACTGACTCACTGGAAAAGACCCTGATGCTAGGCAAGATTGAGGGCAGGAGGAGGAGACAACAGAGGATGAGATGGTTGTATGGTATCAATGACTCAATGGACATGAGTTTGAGTGAACTCTGGGAGTTGGTGATGGACAGGGAGGCCTGGCGTGCTGAACAGGAGTATTCTGAAAGACTCTTTTTAACTAGGCAACACATATTTTGTCCTGTAAAAGTGCCTCAACAGTGGGCCAGTCTGTTATCTTTTACCCTTGTTCTTCTTTCCTCATCTTGGCCCAAAGTAAGTACCTTGTTTCATGTACCAGGCAGGGAAACCAGGCAGCCAGCAAGGCCAGTGAAGTACTCCGATGCCCACAACAGGAAGTAAGGGCAGGTTTTCATGGATAACATTTCGTTTGCATTATGATGCAAAAGATTTTTAATGTTTTTAAATTACAGGGAGGGACGCCCTCAGATCCTCTGGCAGGAGGCTGAAAGCACAGAAGGGCCAGCACTGCTGCTGAACCAACCCAAGGTCAGATTCCCACGCATGTGGCTTGTGGTTTTGTGAGTCTTTTCTTTCCAGTTGGATATGCCAAGTCCAACTGTCAGCCTGTGATTTAAAAGGTGAGCTTGGGAATCCACAACTACAGTCCTAAAGCTGACAACCACAGAAATAAAACCTTCAACAGCAAAAAGCAGTTTCTCCCTTTTCTTCTTTTCCTTCAATGAATGGAGAACCAAAACCACCTAACCAGATGGTCTGAGTAATTATTTACAGTATTTTTGTGGAAAGATTTTCCACCACCTGGAACTTAACTGCAAAAGGATTCTACAAGCAGTTACAATTCTGGAACCTAATTTAGAAACAAAAAAAAGTGTCAGATGCTTGCAGTGCATCTTCCTTCACCCGATGGGGCATGTGACACCTTCAGTGGCCCTTCAAGGTCTTCAATCGATAACAAATTGGTTGTAATCATACAGGCATTAATAAGGGGGGAGACATTAAACCTTTCAAAGGAGATGAGATTTCTGCTATGAAAAGCAATCATAAGCTATTCTGTCTCTGGAGAAGGCCTCCAAAACATACAGATCTCATTGAAACACAAGTGGCAGGACAGCAGCCAGCAACAAAAATCAACGCGCAAGCTCTCAGGGAAACAATCACCTGAGGCGGGAGGGGAACCCAGCAGGGCTCAGGCACGCCCTCCTTGCAGGACGCTAGGGAAGTCAGGGCACAGACCTTTGAAACGCTCCTAACAGGAGCAGGCAGGATCTAAAAAGCACTAAAGTCGGCCTCAGTCCTTTTCTGGTAATGAGGCCAGTTATGTGTCAATATGGGCTTCTCAGGTCACTCAGCGGTAAAGAATCCAGCTGCCAGTGCAGGAGCCGCAGGAGATGTGGGTTCAAGTTCTGGGCTGGGAAGATCCCTGGAGGAGGAAACGACAGCCCACTCCAGCATTCCTGCCTGGGAAATTCCACTGATAGAGGAGTCTGGCGGGCTACAGTTCAAGGGGTTGCAAAGAGTCAGACACAGCTTAGCGACAAAACAGCAAGACCCAAAGGAGCAAGTATGTTTAAGTGCCATCAGAGTCCAGATGAGGGAGAGACCATTTAGACTAGAAATGCTGAAGAAAAGTATGACGAGAGATGGCATCATACGCACTCCTCTGCGACTGCCACAGCAAGCACGTGGCCACTACGCCCACCTCAGGTGTGAGTGTTGTAGCAGGTGGGTCACGTGGCCACTACGCCCCCCTCAGGTGTGAGTGTTGTTGTAGCAGGTGGGTCACGTGGCCACTACGCCCCCCTCAGGTGTGAGTGTTGTTGTAGCAGGTGGGTCACGTGGCCACTACGCCCACCTCAGGTGTGAGTGTTGTAGCAGGTGGGGAAGAGCCTCCTGCAGCATGAGATGCAAGCCCCCTGCGCTCCGGAGCAGTGGGGACCGCTCTCTTCACTCATGAGACTCCTTCCCGTGGGGGACGGCTGACAAAAGGTCAACAGGCCCCGCTGACAACCCTAGGCAGTCCCTAACAAACACGCCCAGGATGTGGACTTCGGAGCCTTCAGCGGTGAGGGGTGGGCTCCGCACCGGCAGGAAGGGTCAGGCAGGGCTGCTCCCAGGAACACAGCATCAGTGCACCTGCATGCAATCACAGCCCTTCTGAACAAGGGCTTAGGGCTTAGGTACAGAAAAATCACCACGGCATTTCCTCTGCGGTTTCTTTGTAAAGAAAAGACTAGTTTGGTTTCTCCATCATTCACCTACTAGGCATCACCATCCTTGTTCTGCAGACGAGGAAACTGAAGCCAAGAGAGGGTAGGAACCTGATCACAACCATACCACCAGTGAAAGGCAGAGCCCGTGCTATCCAGACACAGGTCCGTGATACCCTAAACCATACTGGCAGAAAATGCCACAGCCGGGCTAAGGCTCACCGGATCAGTTCTACCAGCCCATTTTCACTGGAAACAGAGCTCATGCTATCTACGTGATGATGCCTGAATAAGGATCTGGGTAAGGCGGCAGGGTGGGTAGAAAGGAACATTCTTCTGCCTAAACAACTCTTTCACATCAATGAAACAGGGGAAACAATGCCTCCATGCCTGGCACGTGGCAGGAACACAGTCTATTTGTAATTATTTCAGGCAGCAGCTACTACGTCTGCATCTATAAATGCAACCCTACTTAGAGTGGAGTCTCTAAAGAAAGACTAGAGAGAAAGGCCTTGATAACAGCAAAATAACATGGCTCTCAAAAAGGAAACCCAAATCTGACAGCATCAACATAACCAAATGGCATAATATCACCAACCATTCTTCACTGGGATCCTGGGGCGGAGGAATATCTTTTTCAGAAAGAGCTTCTTCATCATCGTCTCTTTCTTCGGTCTTTCTGTAATCTCTATTGGCACCAATCGCTTCCATTTCTTTGCGTTTGTCTATCATCTTCTGTGTGAAATCCACAAGGTACATATCCTCCACTTCTTCATCTAGGCACAAAAATCAAGTTTCAGGTGCATGGGACTGACATGAAGCAGTCACAGTCACCACTGGGCGGGTACACCCCCTCATAGTTCACCAGTTGAGGTCTCCACCTGCCCCCTAAAAGCTCAAAAGGCACAGAGCCTCCTGGGGGCCTGACAGAGAAGCTGTAGACAGGCCACTGGACACACATACCACATAAAAACATCTTTAAAAGCCTGCAGTTTTCTGCTGCCTCATCAATAACAAGACTAGAAGATAAAAGTGTCTGACTTCAAGAGACCCATCTAGCCAATCAGATAACACAGAGGCAGAAGAGCACTGCTCAGTAAGCCTTTGTGACTCAGTGATTCCCCGTCCCTGACCACGTGGGTCGTATCCCATAACCCTGGGTATACTGCTGCAGAATGCCAAGTGTTCAAAGAGTCCTAAGAGAGGTAAAAGAAGTCATCGGAATTGTTTTCAATCCATGAACACCGCCTTCGAGTGAGGCATGGGGCCCGGATCTGCAGGGCATACAGAACTGTCTAACGTGCCATCTGTCTGCAGGCCTTATCTACTTGAGCTGAAACCCACACTGAAAGTTAAATAGTAACCCGTGATTCTAATTTAACATAGGATAGCGGATGCATTCCTGAACCATGTATGCATCAAGTTTCACTCTGCTGGATTTAGGCTCTAAGGAACAAATGGTAGGTTCCCTACTACCAGGGGTTAATGTTACCCTCACTATACAGTGGAAAATAACTGAGGCTCCAAACCTTGCCCAAACATGCTGGTCCAATAAGCCCATCAGGAGGTGGGCCTGCCGGTATGGACAGAACCAAATCTCCATGCCCACACACTCCTTTGTCTTGATTCTTTTGAATCAAACTAAAAAAGACTATATTTTTAGCCACAAGAACATGTAATTCAACTGGGAAAGAAATACATTTTCCCAGAGCTGAGTTAAATAAGGCCACGAAACAGTGAGGCCTCCTGGCTGGCTGACACCTGCTGCTTCTTCAGGGGGAAGGCAGGGCCTCCCCCAGGGCCTCGGCTTTGTGAGCACCCAGCCTGGCCCTGCTGGGCTCCCAGCACACTGGAACGTGGCTCTGCTGTCTGGGCAGCCGCGGTCAGGGTCCGGCCCCTCCTCTCCTGTTGCGCCCCCCGCCTGGCCCTCAGCCCGAGCCCCACAAGTCAGCCCAGCCAGCTCTGGCCCTCTCCTCCCTCTGCTCTCCCCATTCCCCCCTGCAGAAGCCCCTCTCCAGTTCTCCAAAACCTTTAAGACCCCCATCAGAGCCACCTTCTCCCTAAAGACTTCCACATATGCCTTTTAAAGGCAGTAAGAGACGCATTGCCTTGTAAAATCTCTTTCATTATCATTGAACTCTAGGCTGGGTTTCCTTTTTGTGGCAGAGGAATGAGGATGGAGGATCTTTTAATTATTATCTTAGAAGCAACTAAACCTGGCTTCCCAGGCAGCAAAGTGGTTAAGATTCTGAGCTTCCACTGCAGAGGGTATAGGTTTGATCCCTGGTTGGGGAACTAAGATCCTGCATGCTGTGCAGCACAGTAAAAAATGTTTTACTTTTTAAAAAATAAATTACAAAAGCAACTATAAGCACCTCAAAGAATAAAATTAAACACAGAGGGAAAAAAACAGGGGAAAAGGAATAACAACTCCAGTACTCTGATATAACCATAATGCCTCTCAGGCTGTTTTTTCTTAAACACAGCCATAATTGTTTGTAATCATGGCCTATTTAGACCTTTTTCCCTAAACTTGTTTTCTTCTGTGCCATTTTACTCCACTGATGATGCCTCCGTTGAGGGCAGAGGCAGAGAATCTGGCTAATACTGTATTGATTGTCCCTCTATAGCACCTAACAGGCCCAGCACCCACGGGGCAAATTAAAAACTATTGCTGATTTTCTTATCTCTGTGCTGACACACAGGCCTTCCCCGGCAGCTTAGCTGGTAAAGAATCCGCCGGCAATGCAGGAGACCCCAGTTTGATTCCTGGGTTAGGAAGATGCTAACACAGAAAGTAAAATCTATTTAAGTTTCTCCCTATTTTATAATTATTTTAACAAACATAAGAAAATACCACAGAGTTGTATGAATTACAGAAAATAAAGATGCATAAATAGTTATATTTACCTATAAAGTCTCCTTTAGTCATTTTTTCATATAATTTGGCTTTTTCTTCCAATTTCTCCCTAGGAGAAAAAAAAAAGACAAGTATAAAAATGGTCTTATCACTGCCACTCCTGGTAGAACTGCCCTCCCCAGCTTACTGCTGCAACCTGCCCAGGGGCCCAGCTGATGGCTGGAGCTGAGTCCCCACGCCCAGGGGACCCTCAGACCCGGCCAGGTCTGCTCTGCCAACTAAACACGAAGCCTGGACCATGCTTCTTTCACTCGCGACTGTAGCAAAGGACCAAAAACAATGCCTGGTGCATAGCAGATGTTCAGTCAGTATTTGAGGAATGAATACATCAATGAATGAAGATTCTAATTTAATTTAAATGCCAAATGCAACAAATTAAATACCAAAAAAAGAGAGGTATCTAAACAAAAACATTTTATGTTACAGATTACCAAATTTCACAGTAACTCTATCACTGGCTAATTAGGTCTCTCTAAGGGAGGTAGAGACCAACCTCTTAGAAGTCTGTTAAAAATATGATAATGCTTATTTTATACAGAACACAGATAAATTATTCATGACAGATAGCTAATAAAAAACAAACATCAACCCTGTCATTTCAATTCAGCAGCCTCTCTGCTCATGTTAATTTTAGTGACATTTATTCTTCAGTGGCTAAGAACTGACAATTCTTTTATTCTAGAAATACTTAAGATGATAAAGAGCACCAAAGAAGTCATCTGAGCATCTGCTTGTGAAGGATCGTACTTTATTCTAGCAGAAAATTTCACTTCTAATGGTGAGTATGATGTTAGCTAATACGGCATAAGTTGTTATGGAGAAACTCAAATGAACATTTCGGTCAATCACAGTAATCAAAATAGTATGGGACTGGCATAAAAACAGACACACAGATCAACGGAATGGAGACAGAGCCCAGAGATAAACCACACACGTATGGTCAATTACTTCACAACAGAAGAGTCCAGAATACGCAATGGGGAAAGAGCTGTCTCATAATAAACAGTGTTGGGAAAACTGGATAGCCACATGCAAAACGATGAACCTAAAAAGCAGTATCTCCCATCTGGATTAAAATCCACAGTGGAGCCATAAACTCCTAGAAGAGAACACAGGCAGCACACGCCTGACATCAGTGTGGCAATGAATTTTCCAGATCTGACAGCAAAAGGAAAGGCAACAAAAGCAAAAATCAACAAGAGGGACTGTATCAAACTAAAAAGCTCCTGCAGAGCAAAGGAAACCATCACCAAAACGGAAAGGCAACCTATTACTGAATGGGAGAAAATATTTGCAAACCGTATGTCTGCCATAGACTTAATATCCAAAATAAAGAACTTACAACTCAACACCAAGAAAACCAAACAGTGCAACTTTAAAAAAGGACCTGAATAAACATCTTGTCGGAGACATACAGATGGGCAACAGGTCCATGAAAAGGTGTTCACCATCATTATTCATGAGGGGAATGGAGACCGAAACCACAGTGAGATGTCACCTCACACCTAATGGAACAGCTGCTACAAAAAGATAAGAAATAATAAGGGTTGGCTGGTGAGGGCGTGGAGAAAAGGAAATCTTCATGCAGTGTGGGGGGAATGTAAACTAGGGCAGCCACTAAGGAAAAAGAGTATGAGATTCCTCACAAAATAAACAGAACTACCATATGGGAACTTCCCTGGTGATCTAGTGGTTAAGACTCTGAGTGTCCACTGCAGGGGCATGAGTTCACTCTTGTATAAGTGGCTGTCCAGAGAACTAAGATCTTGCATGCCACACAGTATGGCCAAAAAAAAAAAAAAGTAAATAAGTTTGTGAGCAGTTGCCAGAGGCAGCAGGAGGATGGGAAGGAAATGGATGAAATGGGTCAAAATGTACAAACTTCCAGTTATAAAATACGTTAGCAATGAGGGTGCAATGTCCAGCATAATGACTATGCTAAGCCAAGTGCTTCAGTCGTGTCCGACTCTGTGCGACCCCACAGACGGCAGCCCACCAGGCTCCCCCATCCCTGGGATTCTCCAGGCAAGAACACTGGAGTGGGTTGCCATTTCCTTCTCCAATACTATATCGCATACCTGAAGTCTGTTAAAAGAGTAGATCTCAAACATTCCTAGTTAGTTGTTCAGTCATGTCTGACTCATTGCAATCCCATGGGCTGGAGCCTGCCAGGCTCCTAGGTTCATGGGATTCTCCAGGCAAGAATACTGGAGTGGGTTGCCATTCCCTTCTCCGGGGGATCTTCCTGACACAAGGATCGAACTGTGTGGTGATAGTTGTTAGGTAATTATTAGATCTATACATCATGAGAAATGCTGGGCTGGAAGAAGTACAAGCTGGAATCAAGATTGCTGGGAGAAATATCAATAACCTCAGATATGCAGATGACACCACCCTTATGGCAGAAAGTGAAGAGGAACTCAAAAGCCTCTTGATGAGAGTGAAAGAGGAGAGTGAAAAAGTTGGCTTAAAGCTCAACATTCAGAAAACATAGATCATGGCATCTGGTCCCACCATTTCACGGGAAATAGATGGGGAAACAGTGGAAACAGTGTCAGACTTTGCCGGGAGCCTGCGTGAGAAATCTCACCCGTGACAAGGCCACGTGGCAGAGGCCTTGATGGGCAAGGTGAGTCAGGCCTCAGGTTTTTCCCCTGGTATTTCCTGAGCATGTACCCCAAAATTACAATCTGCCTGCTTTTCCACTCTTCTGACATTCTCTGGAAAAAGTCAACTCAGGGCTTTAGTCTTCTGCATTTGAAAGGGATGTTTCAGTTAAATCCCCTGATAACTCTCTAGCTTGCCTAATAAGTTCCCCCGGACCTCTTACAGCTTGTGAATTGCTTACAGCCCCCAACCAAGAGGCACAAAGCTTAAAGCATCTTAAAGTTACAGAGCCTTTTCTAAAGAGCTAAAAATCATATTGGTGACGGATTTCACTGTTGACTCAATGACTGCTGCCAGGCCTCCAATTCTTTATCTTTTAGGCACCTGGGAGGATGTTAATCAATGTAAATGGGATATGGAAAAAGATATATAATAGTTTTGATGTTAGCAACACTAGACTTTTGAGTTAATTACTTTTCTTTTGTTATAAATCAATGTACTCCTTTTATTTGTTATAAATTGCTGTATCTTTGCTATGTAAGAATGTAACTTTATTTAGTGCTTTCTGAGAGTGGCACCAGACTTTGAGTAGAACACCACAAATAAGTCTTCTGGTTGACAAACCCTTATCAGAAAAAAGGCTGTAAAATGTTAATTGGCCTTTTGGCCGGAAGATGATGTAAATCACCTAAGACTTGTGTATACAACTAGGTATGCAGAGAAAAAAGCCTGGTTTTGATAAGAGTCTGGGCTGCTAACGTTGCATAACTTTGTGTTACCCATTGATCTTTATGTATAAAAAGCCTTCTGAATAATAAATGATGGACCAGTTTCTCGGACTAGTCTCTCAAACTAGTTACTTGGAAATGTGGCTCCCCCCGTCCCCCCCGCCATGTCTCTCTCTTTCTCTTCCTCCCTCTCCCTCCCTCTCATTTTCCGGCTGAATTCCCATCTGGAACGGGGAGACTCACCACGTCTACTTACTTGTTCCGGCTTCTAAGACCCGTGCAAAAGGGAGCCCAGGGAGGGGCACCCTTCGAGATTCAAGTGGGTGCCGGTGGCCCAACGCAGATGGTGCAAATCTCTTGTCCTGAGATTTTATTGGTCTTCCCTGTAACCCAAGATATTCAGCCTCTTTTCTCCACTTAATTTTCCCACTATACTATTATTTCCTAATCTTATATATCTAAATAAATAATTCTTTCTAAGACGCCATGCCGTCCCTGCTTCGAATTTCCCTGGATCCACCGGGGCTGGACCCCGGCAAGATTTTATCTTTTGGGGCTCCAAAATCACTGCAGATGGTGATTGCAGCCATGAAATTAAAAGACGCTTACTCCTTGGAAGGAAAGTTATGACCAACCTAGACAGCATATTAAAAAGCAGGACATTACTTTGCCAACAAAGGTCCATCTAATCAAGGCTATGGTTTTTCCAGTGGTCATGTATGGATGTGAGAGTTGGACTATAAAGAAAGCTGAGCACCAAAGAATTGATGCTTTTGAACTGTGGTGTTGGAGAAGACTCCTGAGAGTCCCTTGGACTGCAAGGAGATCCAACCAGTCCATCCTACAGGAAATCAGTCCTGGGTGTTCACTGGAAGGACTGATGCTGAAGCTGAAACTCCAATACTGTGGCCACCTCATGAGAAGAGTTGACTCATTGGAAAAGACTCTGATGCTGAGAAAGATTGGAGGCAGGAGGAGAAGGGGACGACCGAGGATGAGATGGCTGGATGGCATCAGCGACTCGATGGACATGAGCTTGGGTAAACTCCGGGAGTTGGTGATGGACAGGGAGGCCTGGCGTGCTGTGATTCATGGGGTCGCAAAGAGTCAGACACAACTGAGCAACTGAGCTACTGAACTGAAATGATTGTGGTGATGAGCACTTCAAAATAGATACAAATATTGAGTTACTCTGTTATACATCTGAAACTAATACAATGTTATGTTTCAATTACACCTTAATAAAATACACATATAAAGCATAAAAAAGTTATAGCATCTTTCAACAAAATTAAAATTCTAAGCATAATGTACAATAGTGAGAAAAATGTCTCAGTAGTGAACATGTCTTTAAGTAAAGTCTCCAGCCTGTTGGGGATAGGTCAAATGCTAAGAAAATAATCCCCAAATGGGCTAATATTCTGCCCTTTACTCTCAGACCCAGAAGAGCCAAGCAGTCTGAGGAACCATTATTTTCAACTGCCAACTTTTTATTATGCAATGGATCTAAACACACAGATGGCAGTCACGCTAGAGATTAAAACTTGGTATTCTGAATCCAGGGTGCTAGTGCAAACAGGGGAAGAGCTCTTCTTTACAGAAGAATGCCAGCTAGTAAACAGAATGAAAAAATAATACACATGGAATGACAGGTTTAGAAAAATTCTAATTTTGAAACCACAGTGTAATAACTGATTCAGTGATGACATAATCATCATATGAAAACACACTGGTAAACAGAATATTCACACAGCCTCAGTTTCCCTCCTTAGATTATTATTAATTTCAAATCAAGAAGAGCATCTTATCGGTGGAAAACTACAGATCAAACTTACCATCACCAATGATGACTTAAGCTGACATCACGAACCTCCTGATGTGACTCACGAGGACATATCATCGCCTAGATAGTGCAACCACCTTTGGTAATTAGTCTGACTCTAATCAGACCGTGGGACACCGCAGGAACAATTGGCCTGGACTTTTCAAACAATGTCAATGGTATAACAGACAACAAATAGGCAAGGGAGGGACTTCCCTGGTGGCCTAGTAGTTGACAATCCGCCTGCCAATGTAGGGAGCACAGGTTCTGTCCTTGACCTGTGAACTAGAATCCCACATGCCACAGGGCAATCAAGCCCGTGTGCCACAATTACTGAGTCCACGTGTGACTGCTGAAGCTTCCTGTGCCCTAGAGCCCGTGCTCTATAACAAGAGAAGTCACCACAATGAGAATCCCTCACACTACAACTAGAGAGGAGCCCCTACTCGCCAAAACTAGAGAAAGCCTGCATGCTGCAATGAAGACTCAGGGTAGCCGTAATTAAATAAAAATGTGAACATTTTTTTAAACAGGCAAAGGAACTGTTTTCTGTTAAAAGAGACTAAAGAGATATGACAACTACATGCAATGCATACTCTTTAATTAAACATTTTAAAAACAATAAAGGACATATCTGTACTAGGATAACTGGTGAAATATGAATATGGACCATATGATACTACTTTATCAGTGGCTAATTTCTGGGATATGATAGCAGTATTGTGGTTACACAGGAAAACGTCCTTATTCCTGCATAACCACAGTACTGCTGCCATATCCCAGAAATATGCCACTGATAAGATAGTATCACACAGAAGATATATGCTGAAGTATTTAGAGGCCAAGTACAGCAATGTTCAACAAAGTTTCTCTGCACACAAAGAGAGAGAGGGAAGGGAAGAAAGAAAGCAAATTTTAAAAGATGTTAAGTGGTGAATTTAGGTGAAAAGTATTAGGTAGTCTTGTTTCAAATATTCTGCTGGTTTGAAGCTTTTCATATTAAAAAGTTGGGAGGAAAATTCAATTTCTAATTACCAATAGCATACCACCTAGTAGCCCTGAACCACACACCACACGGACGCTTCTTAAACACTTGTGGATAATCTCAGTGCCTGAAAGGGGCTCACAGGGGGACTGTTTCATCTTTTAAACTGAGGCTATGTCTTATCTTCTTATAAGATCATAAATATGTCTGCGAATTATACTATTTTCAGGTGATAAGAGTATCTGATTAGAAGGATGATAAAAATTAAAACTGTAAATCAAATAAGGGTGAACTTTCACCTCTTTCCTCAGGGAGCCACAAAGGTAGCTCCATTTATTAGAGTAACTTTACCTCGCTTTGTCCAAAGTCTTCTGTTCTTCAATCTTCTGCTCAGCATCCTTTTCAGCTCGATTAGAAACTCCTGCATTCTGTTTGCTCCAGATACTTGGTTTCTGGAGAAGAGTTTAAAAAACATAGAATCACCAACTGACTGCAAAAAATCTCTACTTGTACATCAGAAAGGGGAAAAAAGATAATTAGATCTTGTGAATCAATGGAAATAACTGGACCTCTGACAGCCAACTTATGTCCTGCAAATAAACTATACATAGCAAAGCTGGAGCTGGGGAAAAAAAAAAAAAAGACCCTAGATTACATTTTAAAATTTCTTTATACAGTTGCAGTTACTTTTTTAAATCTCCTGAATGATTACAACCTACTTCAAGACTTTAATGAAAAATATGTAACAGATTTAGTAATACAAATAATAGATACCATTACTTACAAAATTGGAAAAACACTCACATACTGAAGAATTAGAGCATTATAATGTGCTTTTGAATCTTACTAATATCTATTTCAATATCTGAAATATTTTATGCAGATGTTCAAATACAAGACAAGGATTTATAGGTGGCGATACCCTGGACACTTTCAAAAAACCTAATTATGGTTTAATTCCCCTATGTTTGGGGTCAATGGAGATAATTAGGTTTTTTTTTACCTTGTTGGTTGGTTTTGGTTTTCCCAAAACTCCAGCATCTTTTAGAAGTTTTTCTTGTTTGAATTCTTCTTGTTTTCGGAAGAGTTCAGCCTTAAGGTCTACCAACTAGAATAAAGCCAATAACAAAAAAACAAAAACAAAGAAACAATTAACTCTACTGAGTGATTGGATTTCTAAGTTTTTACAATTCTGAAAACACGATCACAAGCTCTTATAAATGGACAAAAGTGGATATAAAATTAAATGTTTAAATGTAGAGTCTAGTACAAAATAAATCCAAGTCATATTTCATTCCAGCTCTGTGGTAAACGTATTTAATTTTCAACACGTCAAGGCTCTCCCCTGGGCAAAGAGTATGAAATGAAAAAGCAGATGAAATCTGCATCTTCTAGATTCAGATGCAACCAACATCGTTAACCACTTTCTCTCTGACTGCCACTGCACTCAGCTTTTTCATGTAGTAAAAGTAAAAAAAATAAAAAATTTTAATTTCACTTAAACATCACAACCATTTGTTATTTCTACAGGAAAACGTCTTTGATAGGCAATAATCTGAGCCCTAGTATGTGCCTGGCACTTACAATGAAGAGCAGAATACAAATGTGAATTAGGCATACTCCTGCCTCAAAGAGCCTACAATCTAGTAAGAAATGTAACTTACACCACCAGTCAGATGTAAAATGTGACTTTAAGAGTGAAATTAAGTGGCATAAAAATTCAGACACAGGAGTATTTCCTTTTGTCCAGAGTGATCAGAGATGGCTTTGAAATGAGCCTTAAAGGACAGGCAAGATTTCAACAGCAAGAAATAAAACAGACTGAGTGAATTTTGTTTCACCATGTTTTGGAAACCACAAGTTTAGCTTGTGGTTAAGAACAAGAAAAGCCAGGGCAAAAGGAACAGGCGACTTGGATCTATCATCACTATCTACCCTGACAAAAGGGTATAATGGCAGTTTCCTTTTTAAGGATGGAAGTACAGCTGCTGGTATACACAGGCATTTGTAAACTGAATACTTAAAAAAGCCCTGCATTACAGACTTTTAAGGGAAATCAAAATGACTGCATTCAGTGATTTCTATTTTGGAAGAAAGTATTTAAAAATAGGTTTGGCACAGATTTTAATAACATCAAGGGCTGGTTTATTCCAGAACCTAATACTCTAAATTTTAAAATACAAATTTAAAACTTAAGCTTTTTCTTCTAAGCCTTCTTAACCACCTCAAATTTCTAGTCGCACATTTTCCTACTATACTTTTGAATTTTAAAAGATGCTCAGAGAAGTGTCAGCTCCCAGATGGCATTCACATTATTATGACTAATTTTAACCCATCAGGAAAAAATAATTAATTTTATAGCTTTTTGTTTCCTAATCCTCAAACATTATGTGCATGTGCTAAGTCACTTCAGTCATGCGAAACTCTTTGCAACCCCATGGACTGTAGCTCTCCAGGCTCCTCTGTCCATGGGATTCTCCAGGCAAGAGTACTGGAGTGGGTTCCCATGCCCTCCTCCAGGGGATCTTCCCGATCCAGGGGTCGAATCTCCCATCTCTCCCGTCTTCTGCATTGGTAAGCAGGTTCCTTACCACTAGCGCCACCCGGAAGCCCTCAAACATTATTAACTAGTACCGATTTTCAGTATGAGATGGTGGCAAGGGGCTCAAATATCGGGATATTTCCTTCATATCCCTTGCACCCCAACATTCTGCAGTAAATCCAAGATTAAGCCAAAGGTTAGGCAATTTGCTTTGATATACTGGAAAAGACAACTGCTGTGGAGTTAACTGGGCTTCCCTGGTGGTTCAGAGGTACTGAGTGGGCCCAGTTCTACCATTAAGAACTCTGTATGTGAGCTGAAGAAAGCCACTTCATTTTCTGAGCCTCAGTGGCCTTGTCTATAAAGTGGGGATATGACTAGCGCCTGCCTTCTAATGCAGTCAGGAGAGCGCAGGAAGATGCATATAAAGTGCTGGCACAAACAAGTACTGAGAACTGGTTTTCTTCCTCAGTTCAGCTCAGTGGCTCCCACTCTTTGCGACCCCGTGGACTGCAGCACACCAGGCCTCCCTGTCCATCACCAACTCCCCGAGCTTGCTCAAACTCATGTCCATTGAGCTGGTGATGCCATCCAACCATCTCACCCTCTGTCGCCCCCTTCTCCTCCTGCCTTCAATCTTTCCCAGCATCAGGGTCTTTTCCAATGAGTCGCTTCTTCAGCAGGTGACCAAAGGATTGGAGTTTCAGCTTCAGCCTCAGTCCTTCCAATGAATATTCAGGACTGACTTCCTTTAGGATGGACTGGTTGGACCTCCTTGCAGTCCAAGGGACTCTCAAGAAGTAACTAAATTAACGAAAGTGCTTACATCCTGTTAGACCTCACAGCTCCCGGGCAGCGCATCCTACGGGTGTATTAACAACTGTTTGGCCGTCCTCCTGCCGGGGGACGCTGGGCCCCTGGGACCCCGGGGAAGAAGCCGCACTAGTGTTCTGGGGGGTGGGGGGCACCGCGCTGGTCCCTGAGCTCAAGGGGAGCGTGTCTGCACAGCTCGCAGAGGCCCGGGTCCCCCGACGGTCAGGGAGGCGAGGCTGCCGAGGAGGCGCGGCCTGCCGTCGCGGGGGGAGGCAGGGGCAGTCCCCACCCGGAAAGGACGCCCGGCTCAGGACGGCGTCCGCGGGGGAGCCGGGCCCGGCGCCCCGGCAGAGGGCAGACGCCAGACTCGGCGCTGTCAGGGAGAAGGCGGCCCGCCCCGTGAGGAAGAGAGCGCGTCCTCCCTTCACCCAGAGAAAGCCGGGTCCGGGGTCCTCTCGGAGGGGCATCGAGTCTGGGCCCCCGGGAGAAGACACGAGCGGGGTCGAGACTCTGATCCCGCGGAGGCGAGGAGACGCGGAGCCCGCAGCATCACCCACCCCGCACTCACCGAGGACGCCGTGACGTCCAAAGGCTTCTTTCTCCTGTCCATGTCCGCCCCGAGGGTCCGAGGCGTACGCCGCGGGGCCAGGCCGGCCTCTCACCCCGCCTTCCGCTGGAACCGGAAGTCGCCGCGGGAGAGCGTCGCTATTTACGGCCGAGGCGCCATCTTGAGAAGGTCAGAGTGTCGCGAGTAATGTGTCCTTCCCCATTTTGAGACGGCCAGAGGCTTCTTTCTCCTGTCCATGTTCGCCCCGAGGGTCCGGAGGCGTACGCCGCGGGGCCAGGCCGGCCTCTCACCCCGCCTTCCGCTGGAACCGGAAGTCGCCGCGGGAGAGCGTCGCTATTTACGGCCGAGGCGCCATCTTGAGAAGGTCAGAGTGTCGCGAGTAACGTGTCCTTCCCCATTTTGAGACGGCCAGAGGGTACCCAGAAGTGAAGCTAATTGCTGAGGCCATCTTGAAAAAGGCAGAAGGTAATAGGCCTAGTGTTTGGTGCCATCTTGAGAAGGTCTTCATAAACCCTGCAGGGCAACGTACGCCATCTTGAGTGGGGCGGATTGGGTGTGGCGAAGGCGCCATCTTGGGAAGGGCGGAGCGAACTGACATGATTCTCTTCCTAGTGAAAAGAAAGAAACTTTAGTAGGCCTGGAAAGATCTAAACACCCTCTGAAGACCTGCCTGCCGTTCGCCAGGCACTGCTTGGTGCAAGTCACATGTTAACTTATTTAAAATCTTACAAGAGTCATATGAGGTAGAGATTAGCATATTAATTCCAGTAGAAATAGCAACAATCATAATAGCTAATGTCAATACACTGCTTACTTTGTGTCACTTTATATATTTCAGCTGGAGAAGGAAATGGCAACGCACTCCAATATTCTTGTCTGGAGAATCCCAGGAACAGAGGAACTTGACAAGCTCCATGGGTCACAGAGTTAGACACTGCTGAGGGACTCGCACACACACGCACATTTCAGCTGGTAAGAACAGGAACTCCAGAAGTCAACTTCCTCGGTTGATATCACTCCTTTACCACTTATTAGCTGTGTGACCTTAAGAAAGTTACTTACTCTCTCTGTGCTTCAGTTTCAAATGGCAATAAAATAGTACTTACTACATGGGGCTCAGTGAAAATTAGATGAAGTAAATGAGCTAGTCGGTAAAAATACTAATGACTGTGCTATTCAGACTAATGACAGCCCCCAGATGTCCATCTTCTAATCCCCAGAACCTGTCATTATGTTACCTTACAGGGCAAAAGGGAATTTGCACATGTGATTAAATGCAAGATTTTGAGATGAGGTTATCTACGTAAGTTCAGTGGAAGGCAGGAGATCAAATCAGCTAATCCTAAAGGAAATCAACCCTGAATATTCACTGGAAGGACTGATGCTGAGGTCGAAGCTCCAGTACTTTGGCCACCTGATGCGAAGAGCTGATTTATGAAGACCCTGATGCTGGACAAGATTGAGGGCAGGAGGAGAAGGGGCAACAGAGGATGAGATGGTTGGATGGCGTCACTGACTCAGTGGACATGAGTTTGAGCAAACTCTGGGAGATGATGAAGGACAGGGCAGCCTGGCGTGCTGCAGTCCATGGGGTCACAAAGAGCTGGACACGACTGAGTGACTGAACGACTACAACAATCACAAGCGTGTTTTATGTAAGAGGGAGGCAGAAAGGTCAGAACCAATGAGAGAGATCTGAAGTCACCTCACTATGGGCTTTGAAGAAGGAGGATCAGACTCATGCCGAGGAATGCAGGCAGCCTCTAAAAGCAGGAAGAGACAAGGAACTGAGTCCTCCTCTAGAGGCTGCAATGCAGTGCCACTGGCACCTGGACTTCCGCCGTGTAAGGTTCATTGCAGACTTCCCACCTCCAGAACTTTAAGGTGATAAATGTGTGTGGTTCTAAACCACTGTGGTGAGGTGCGACAGCGGCAGTAAGAAGCGGACGCGGATGATAACGACCGCAGCGACAGCGCGTGAGCACCTATTTTCATGGATTAGCTCACTTAGTCCTTGCAAGGATCCCAGAGGTGGGAGCTGTTCATCCCATGTTACTGAGGAGAGAAATGGGGCCCAAGAGGTTAAATGACACACCAAAGGGCATTGCCAACTAGTAAGTAATGGACCAGGGTTCTTCCCTGGAGAATCTGAAGGACAGAGGAGCCTGCGGGGCCACAGTCCATGGGCTCACAAAGAATCAGATACAACTGAGCAAATAAAGATGTATGCATGCACAAGTGATGGGTCCCAGTGTCAAAAAATAACTCACAGACAGTGAGTTATTTATTTGCCTGCTATTTGCTTGTAAAGAGAAGAAGAATCTTTAGTTTCTTTGCCAGCCGGCCACTGGTAGTGAGGTTGGTCAGCGTTCTGATCTTCCGCTGATAGAAAGACAGAGCAGTTAGTTGTTTATGGAGGCCCCAGAAGACCTGGAGAGTTTCGCTTTCTCTGTGTGAGGCCTGGCAGCGTCCTTGCCACCATCTCCATGTTCCTTGTTGCTGTTGTTCAGTCCATAAGCTGTGTCCAGCTCTTTCTGACCCCATGGACTGCAGCACACCAGGCTTCCCTGTCCTTCACCATCTCCCAGAGCTTGCTCAAACTCATGCCCATTGAGTCGGTGAAGCCATCCAATCATCCCATCCTCTGTCACCCCCTCTCCTCTTGCCTTTAATCTTTCCAAGCACCAGGGTCTTTTCTAATGAGTCGGCTCCTTGCTTGTTCATTAGGGTGAAGGGTGAAGGTTTGTACCATCACCCTTATCTGAAGTCCTCACTACTGTGGCATCCAGCCTGATTTCAGTTGCCTTCCAAGCCATTTCAGTCACCAGGAGCAAACCAATGAGTCTCCCCAATCCCCCCAGCCCCTGCACACATCCACGTCTGGAGAAGCACAGAAAACTTAATCTGGATTGACCAGAATACCCTCCTGACACTGAACCATTTTTCACATACTCCGTTCCTCAAATTCTCCTCTTCCTTTTATGCTTTCCAAATGTCTAGGTCTGTCTGAAATTGCTTTCCTCTAAGGGGCTTACCCTGAGAAGGCAATGGCGACCCACTCCAGTATTCTTGCCTGGAAAATCCAATGGGCGGAGGAGCCTGGTTGGCTGCAGTCCATGGGGTCGCAATAGTCAGACTCGACTGAGAGACTTCACTTTCACTCTTCACTTTCATGCATTGGAGAAGGACATGGCAACCCACTCCAGTGTTCTTGCCTGGAAAATCCCAGGGACGGGGGAGCCTGGTGGGCTGCCGTCTATGGGGTCGCACAGAGTCAGACACAGCTGAAGCGACTTAGCAGCAGCAGCAGCAGCAGCAAGGGGCTTCCCTGGTGGTTCAGAAGGTAAAGAATCTGCCTGCAATGCAGGAGACCCAGCTTTGATCCCTGGATTGGGAAGATCCCCTGGAGAAGGGAATGGCAACCCACTCCAGTATTCTTGCCTGGAGAAGTCCCATGGACAGAGGAGCCTGGTGGGCGACAGTCCGTGGGGTCGCAGAGAGTCAGATAGGACTAAGCGGGTAACGTTTCCACTTTCACCAGGTACAAAAACCGAGGCCACAGCCCTCTGTTCGTCACCACATACGCTGTCTTCCTGGAGTGTCATGTTCTAAAGTGGATGTCAGACAACAGTGTCTCGAACACGGATCTGGGTTTGTTCTAGAAGAGAGGGGAGGGCAGGCCCCTGGTCTTAGAAGCACAGACCATTTCCTCCAGGCCCATGCTCAGCTGAACTGCACCCCTCTGCTTACCTTGAGAACCTCACGTCACCCCTCTGAGCCTCACTTCTGGCACCCAGTTGCGTGCACGGAAGTTTGAGGTACAGAGGAGTGTGGAAATGGTGTGCAAGCTGCAAAGTGCTGTGCGCGCATCTCTCTGGGGACACAGAAGTTCACTCAGCGCCAGTTTTCTCACCGCAGAAGGCTCGTGCCTGGGGACAGGCTGTGTTATGACACAGCATATTTTGCAGTGCTTTGAGCTCCAGCTTCTGCCCCAACCCCTGTTGGGTCCCCCAGGGGTGAGGCTGGGTGGGAGAGCAATTATCTTCTTCCTTTTCCCCTCCTATTGGACTTTAATGATCTGTCAGCTCTCCTAGGGACTGTAAATAAAGGGGTAGGAGAGGTGACTTTTGGAAACACACGGCAATGATCTCCCCGTGAGCACGGCCACCCAGGCAGGCTCTTATTTTTAAAGTGGGGCCCTGCGGTCTCTGGCACGAAGTTTCATAGCGACGGGGTTGCAAGCTGTCGCCCGTGCTGCCATGGTTAATGTTTTAATTGGTAATTAAGTCAAGAGGTCCAATTCAGCCCAGGCTCCTTTCGGCATGTGCGTGGTCTCTCTCCATAGTCTCCTGTTTCCTCAAACAGAAAACGTGTCTCTCCCAGATGTGTCCCACCTGCAATGTCTTAACTTTTGTTCCATCTCCCACACATTGTCTCTGATCCCAAGTTACTCAGCAGTGAGGCTGGATCAGCCAAGTCCAGTGTGTGAAAAAAAAAAGATTAGGTCAGATCTAAGCAAAATTAGGTTCTAAATATGAGCAGAGCATGTGGTATAAAGATACCCAGACTTGTGGCCTCGATGACGAAGACGCTCACCTTTATCAGGATCAGGCACAGAATCAGGAATGGGCATTACCTCATGGGCTCCTCACAACAGCCTCGATGGTGGGCGCTATTATTATTTTATCCCGCAGATGAGGCAACTGAGACTCAGAGAGATCGAGTGACTTGTCCATGGTCATGCAGCTAGTCTTGGCCCCAGGATGTGATCTCGGGAAGCCTCATTCCAGGACCTCACACTGTCCTCCTCCTGTGGATCTGAGGCTATATTCGCCATACTCACTCATTCATGTAATCGTTAATCCATTCAGCTTTACTGGAGAAGGGGGATGTCTTTATAGGAGCTGGCCCCAGAATATTTCTGCAGTTGGGCACTGTCATCACGTCACTGCAGACAGGAGGGACTCACCAGATAAATGCCAGGAGGTTTGATGGGGCAAGCTGGGACTGGGCATGGATCCTTTGGTGCCCTGAAAAGCCCACCTGAGCTTGCAAATCTGGGGTGACCGGATACTTAGTGGGGTTTTTCCAACAGCCTGAGAAATCAGTGCTTGCGGCCATCGCTGAAAACAAGAGGTGCTAAGAACTCTACAACCTTGAGAAAACCACCACAAGCAGGGCCCAAGTGCTGCCTCCCAACTTCGACCTGACAGCTTCTTATGAGCAGAGGAAGATGCTTTACTATGTGTCGCTTGTGGTCCTCGCCCTTCACACGTCCGGAGGTGGAAATGATCCAGGTTCCTTTGCGGCCCCTGGTCTGATCTGAGGATGTACTTGGAAGGAAAAGGCCTGGAACCACATTCCTTCCTGCAGACGCTCTTGTGTCCCAGAGCCTGGGGCCTGAGCTATTTATTGTGGACACCCTGCTGCCCGCTGTTGCTTCCTGTATGGTCTAGATGGACGCAGGTAGAGACAGGGCGGGAGAGGTGCCCATGGAGGATGGACCACGACTCTCACAAGAGAGACGCTGACAATGGCTACATGCCTCCTGGTTCCCGCAAGGGAGGGGCACGCTGCAGGGAAGCTGCCGCCAGCCAGCCAGCCAGCCGGGACCATAATTTTGGTGGAGGAAGCTAGGATCCAGTCTTGGATGGTGGGGAAGGCCTAGGATTGTTAAGAGAGGGAGACGCAGAGGTTGCCTGGGTGACCAGGGCTGTTTCCATGAGCACACATCCTCTATCCCTTCATTCCAGAGCCTCCCTCCACACCCCAAATCCCTCTTCTTCCCTCCCCCAGAGTTTACCCTCAGAACAACACACACAGGGACGTCCCTGGTGGTCCAGTGGCTAAGAATCCGCCTCGCAAAGCAGGGAGCTTCGGTTCGATCCCGGGTCCGGGAAGATCCTATATGCCTTGGGGTAACCAAGCCTGTGTGTCAGAACTACTGAAGCCTGAGCACCCTGGAGCCTGGGCTGTGTGCAGCAAGAGAAACTGCTGCAGGGAGACGCACTCACTCCACAGCTAGAGAGTAGCCCCCACTCGCCGCAGTTAGAGAAAGACTGCACAGTGACGAAGACCCAGCACAGCCAAAAATAAATGTTTTCTTTTTTAAGAGAAGAAGCAAAGGCTGCCTGGGTGACCAAGAGTCTGTTCGTGAAAGCAACTTCTCCATTCCTTCATTCCAGAGAACCTCCCCTGCACCCTGACTCCATCTTCTTCCTCCCCGCATTCAGCCTCCACAGGACACACGCAGGGAATTGACTGTTCTGCTTTTATTCAAGCATTCTATACCCAACACACAGCTAACAAGGGCCTGCTCCGTGTTGGGAATCATGCCAGGGGCTTTGCACACACTCTTTCCATTTACCTGCATAGCAGCCTGGGGCCCCCAGGGAGGACTTTTATACCCATTTCACAGATGAGAAGAGAGTGATGGTGACTCACAGCTGAACCAGAATTCCATCCAGGGATATTGACTGCAAAGACTCTGCTCTTGCAACTCATAACCATCTATTCATTCATTCAAAAAGTAGTTATTTTTGACACGTGCCAGCTGTTGTGCAAGGCGCCGGAGGTATAGAAATAAACGAGATGGACACCATGCTTGTCTCTGTGTCCTCGGTTTCCAGGGGAAGACAGACCCCTCCGTCACAAGGTAACTGGCACACCGGCTCACTGTAAGTCACAGCTGTTGTGAGGACAGAGAAATAGGAGGTGGTGGGAGCGATCTAATACAGACTGTGGCCAGGGAAGCTGTCTCTGGGCAGGTGATGTTTCAGCTGTACCTGACGGACTTCCTGGTGGTGCAGTGGCTAGGAATCCGCCGGCCAGTGCAGGGGCATGGGCTCCATCCCTAGCCCAGGAAGGTCGCCCATGCACCACAGCTGTTGAGCCTGCAAGCCTAGAGCCTGTGCAGCAACGAGAGAAGAAGCCACTGCGGTGAGCAGCCCGCACACTGCAGTGAAGAGCAGCCCCTGCTCACTGCAACAGTGAAGACCCAGCCCCGCCAAAGATAAATGAAATAAACTGTACCTGAATAGCTGGAAGAGCAAGAGGAAAGGTATTTAAGGAACTGCCGTGTTAGTCGCTTAGTCGTGTCCACCTCTTTGCGACCCCGTGGACTGTAGCCACCAGGCTCCTCTGTCCGTGGGATTCTTCAGGCAAGAATACTGGAGTGGGGTGCCCTTCCCTTCTCCAGAGGATATTCCCGACGCGGGATCAAACCCAGGTCTCCTGCACTGCAGGCAGATTCTTTACCATCTCAGCCACCAGGGTAGTCAAGCTGTGCAGTGGCTATGCCTTTTTCTTTTGGGGGGGTGGGGGCTGCCCTGGTGGCTCAGATGGTAAAGAATCCTCCTGCAATGTGAGAGACCTGGGTTCGATCGCTGAGTCGGGAAGATCCCCTGGAGAAGGGAACGGCTACCCACTCCACTCTTCTTACCTGGAGAATCCCATGGACAGAGGAGCCTGGTAGGCTACAGTCCACGGGGTAGCAAAGAGTCAAACACAACTGAGCGACTTTCACTTTCACGGATTCTAACTTTTCATTTAAGGAACATCAGTGATGTACTCACTGCCGTCACAGCAAGGAAGGGGCTGGATCTGCAGGGGAGACGACCTGTAGACCCAATTCTGGAATGCTTGGGAATGCCAAAGTTGGACGCTGAATTCCAGGGCAGGTGGAAATTGTAATTTCTCTCATATCAGGACAAAGTTGCCTGACACACCACCCTGACTTAGAAGTCCAAATAAAGAAAATGATTTCCAACACTATTCTGGTTCATGCATCACTAACCTAACCTGGCCATAATTGCTGAGAAGCAATTACCTCTGGGATCTCCATTTTACAGGTGAGGAGGCTCAGAGAGGTTAAGCGACTAACTCAAGGTCACCCAGCTAGAGATGAGAGGATTGAGACCCCAAATCAGACTTCTCTGACTCCACAACCCATGTGTTGCTGTGTGTGCATGTATGTTTACATAATAAATTCTAACATCTTTCCCAAACTTGTTTTTAAAAATAAAGCCAAGAAGGAGGCAATGGCACCCTACTCCAGTACTTTTGCCTGGGAAATCTCATGGACGGAGGAGCCTGGTGGGCTGCAGTCCATGGGGTCGCTAGGAGTCGGACACTGAGTGACTTCACTTTCACTTTTCACCTTCATGCATTGGAGAAGGAAATGGCAACCCACTCCAGTCTTCTTGCCTGGAGAAACCCAGGGACGAGGGAGCCTGGTGGCTGCCATCTATGGGGTCGCACAGAGTCAGACACGACTGAAGCGACTTAGCAGCAGCAGGAGCAGCAGCCCTTTACTTTCATCCAAGGCTGGAATTTATGGGGCTGTCCATCCAGGTCACCCAGAAAAGGCTTGGGGAAGCCAGCACACCCCTCCCCTCTCCTCCCTCCCAGAGTCCTGTGTTTGGGTAACAACGCCTTCCACAGACAGTACATATTTAAGCATCTCCAGGGCCCAGAACATCTGTTGCACGGATGCTCGCGTCTCCTGCAGGTGCGTGGTTCTGCGTGGGCGAGAAGACGTGCTATAAATGTCAGCACGATATTCATATCCGACTGTCTAAGAATTGCCACGCCTTTGCAGAAGGGTTTGTGCCTGCAGCCGCAGGCATGGGAGACACACCCCCTCCAGGGATCCTGCGTCTGTGGTTGGTGCTCTTGGCATCGCGAATGCGGGGGAGTGGTTTGGAGCAGTGGGAGTGCACACAGCCCGGCCAGAAACCAACCAGCCTGTGGAACCCAGGCAGGGAGTCTGTCCATCCGTGGCCGCCCGGGGAAGGGCAGCAGGGTGACGATGTTTTCTGACGAAGGGGGCTGCTTCCTGCTGCCCAAAGCTGAGGAGGGTGGGCGGGGGCGGATGTCTTCTCGGTAATTTAGAGCGAACAAAGAACCAAATCAAACGCCGACTCTTACCAGCTCTAGGGAGACTCATCGGTGTGAGAAGCAGTTTATCATAAAGGAATTGGGCTTCTCCTCACAGAAGTAATCAACATAGAAGGCTGTCTAAGTCTCACAACCAGTTTTGAAAACAAGCCAGAGTGGGTTTTACCAAGGCTTCTGTTTATCCCTCTCCTGGACCTTTAGGGAGGCAGTTCTTCACGCTCACTGTCCTTACTGGGGCTGTGTTCCCAGCCTTTGGTCTATCACATTGTCCTGGGATGAACTGGACTGGTGGGTGCCTTGCGGGGACATTTAAGAATAGGACAGGCCCCTGGTAGCCAGCTCTAGAGCTCAACTGGACACCGAGGTCTCTCTCTGTCCTGCGTCCAATCTCCCTTCTGCTGAGAGGACTGCAGTTTTTTGCAGGGCACCACTATCACCTAAAGTCTACTTGGTTTGGGAGGAGCTGACTCCCATCTAGTTCTAAAGATGGAGATGTGACCCAGGCCCAGCCAGTGGGCAGATTCCACTGCCATGGCCTCTGTCACGGGTCTGAGGGTGGGCACGTGACCCAGATCCGTCCAGTGAGCGACAAGTCTGGGACCATTGCTGGAGCTACTGGTAAAAGAGACGTTCCCTTTTCACGAGTGTTGCTAACAGCCAAGAATTGAGGCTGGGGCTGCTCAAAGTCATCTTGCCACGAAGAGGGGAGGGCCTGCCACAGAATTAAGCTGACCTAGAGGAAAGTAGCCCTGAAGAAGAGCCACAGACAGCTTCCAGATGACATCTGTAGAGCACCTAGACCCAGCCATGCCTGAAGCTGTCATGGCCCTGGAAAGTGTTACATAAGTGAAGCCTCTGTGATCAAGTCAGTGTAAATTGGGTTTCTAACACTTTCCACCAGGTGAGTCTTAACTCATGCCAGGCATTTACCTAACCAAGGGATCTGATTCTCCCAAGAAATCAGGGCAGGGCTCAGTTCAAGGGCAGACTGAGGGTGCCTGCTGATAGAGAAGAGGCTTGAGCCTGGTGGACGCTAAAGGCCCAAGCCCAGGGCTAGGAATTTTCCTGCATGTTGTGTGGTAATCAAAACCAACGCTCTGTATAAAGATGCCCAACACCGTGAGTCATCAGGGAAGCCTAAATCAAAACCACAATGAGAAATCACTTCTCACCCACTAGGATGGCTAGAACTGTTGTTGTTGTTGTTGTTTTTAATGGAAAAAGGCACATTGGCAAGGATGTAGAGCCCTCATATGCTGTAGGGAAGGTAAAATGGGGCAGCTACTTTGGAAAGCAGTCTGGCAGTTCCCCAAACAGTTAAATACAGAGTTACCATATGACCCAGCAATTCCCCTCCTAGGTCTGTACTCTAGAAAACTGGAATGTGTTCATACAAAAACTTGTACACAAATTATTCACAGCAGCACTGTTCACAATAGGCAAAAGGTGGAGGCGACCCAAATGCCCATCAACAGATGACGAACAAACAAAAGACAGATAAACAAAATCTGGTCTATCCACGCAATGCAATATTATTCATCCAAAAAAGGATAGTGTGTTTGTACAGCGACAACACGGGTGAGTAAGCCCTGGAACATTGCACTAAGTGAAAGCAGGCAGACGCTCAGCCAGACGCACAGGAGTCCACTGGTACTTAATGTTATGGACAGAGGAGCCTGGCGGGCTGCAGTCCATGGGGTCCCAAAGAATCGGACAGGACTGAGCCACTTTCACTTATGGAATGGGGAAGGGAGGAATTTAGACTAGCTGCTAGTGGGTGTGCTGTTTCTTCTGTGGGATATGGAAATATTCTGGAATTAGACAGTTGCAGAATATAGTTAATATACTAAACACACACACACACACACACACAGAAATGTATACTTTAAAACCTGCCATGCTGGGAAGACCTGAAAGAATGGGCAGGATCTCGTTCATGTAAAGGAAGTTGGTGAGAGGGAAATGGCTCAGGGATGAACCTAGGTGAGAGTATAAGGAATTTTCAGTTGAGTTCAGTTCAGTCGCTCAGTCGTGTCCAACTCTTTGTGACCCCGTGGACTGCAGCACGCCAGGCCTGCCTGTTCATCACCAGCTCCCGGAGTCTACCCAACCCCATGTCCATTGAGTCGGTGATGCCATCCAACCATTGCATCCTCTGTCATCCCCTTCTCCTCCTGCCTTCAATCTTCCCCAGTGTCAAGGTCTTTTAAAACGAGTCAGTTCCTCGTATCAGGTGGCCAAAGTATTAGAGTTTCAGCTTCAGCATCAGTCCTTCCAATGAATATTCAGGACTGATCTCCTTTAGGATGGACTGATTTGATCTCCTTGCTGTCCAAGGGACTCTCAAGAGTCTTCCCCAACACCACAGTTCAAAAGCATCAATTCTTCAGCACTCAGCTTTCTTATAGTCCAACTCTCACATCCATACATGACCACAGGAAAAACTGTAGCTTTGACTAGACGGACCTTTGTCGGCAAAGTAATGTCTCTGCTTTTGAATATGTTGTCTAGGTTGGTCATAACTTTGCTTCCAAGGAGCAAGCATCTTTTAATTTCACGGCTACAGTCACCATCTGCAGTGATTTTGGAGCCCCCAAAAATAAAGTCTTTCACTGTTTACACTGTTTCCCCATCTATTTGCCATGAAGTGATGGGACTGGATGCCCTGATCTTAGTTTTCTGAATGTTGAGTTTTAAGCCAGCTTTTTCACTCTCCTCTTTCATCTTCATTGAGAGGCTCTTTAGTTCCTCTTCACTTTCTGCCATAAGGGTGGTGTCATCTGCATATCTGAGGTTATTGATATTTCTCCCAGCAATCTTGATTCCAGCTTGTGTTTCTTCCAGTCCAGCATTTCTCATGATGTACTCTGCATAGAAGTTAAATAAGCAGGGTGACAATAGACAGCCTTGACGTACTCCTTTCCTGATGTGGAACTAGTCTGTTGTTCCATGTCCAGTTCTAACTGTTGCTTCTTGACCTGCATACAGATTTCTCAGGAGGCAGGTCAGGTGGTCTAGTATTCCCATCTTTTGAAGAATTTCTCACAGTTTGTTGTGATCCACACAGTCAAAGTCTTTGGCATAGTCAATAAAGCAGAAGTAGATAAGGAATTTTAGGCTGATTTTATTTTCTGTGCAAATGCCCCACATATGCAGGGGTTGAATGTCCAGCACTTGGCCACCAGGAACCCAGCAGTGGATGTTCCAGGCAGTCAATCTGCCCTTGGGTTTGCCTCAGTGGGGGGAAGTGAGTTGGCCCAGCCTGTCCATAGATGTCAGCTCCCCATGGAGCTGGAGCATTGCCCAGATCACAGATGAGGAATGGCACACCTGGGTCCCAGGGGAAAGGGGAAAGGGGAAAGTTGGGGTGCAGAAACAAGTGTGATGAGTGTCAGGGTTTGTGGACTGAAGAAGATGGGGACCATTCACATAATTCCAGCTCCCCTAGAAAAGACAATGTCTTCAAACCATCTACCTGCAATGTGGGAGACACGGGTTTGATCTCTGGGTCAGGAAGATCCCCTAGAAGGGAATGGTAACCCACTCCAGTATTCTTGCCTGGAGAATTCCAAGGACAGAGGAGCCTGGCGGGCTATAGTCCGTGATGTCAAAAAGAGTCGGACACGACTGAGTGACTAACACTTTCACTTTTCATCCCCTAGGGGATCTCTCTGGTGCTCCAGTGGATAAGACTCCAAGCTGCCAACGCAGAGCTCTAGGGTTCGATTCCTGGTCGGGGAACTAAGATCCCACATGCCGTATGGTGTGGCCAAAGATTTTGTTTGTTTTTAAATCCCTTATGAGTACACAGGGCTCTGTAGTTTACAGATACTAATGATTGTCCCTGCCTCCCTGCCTGTGGCTGCAAACACCTGTGACTCCGCTAGCGAGTGCTTCTCTGGGCTCAGGAGTAAACTCGGCCCAGGCACAAGGCAGTCTGTAAAGGCCTGGGAGTTAATGCCCAGAAGCGCCCCTCAAACAACCATCAGTGGCAGCTGCTGCATCAATCCCCCAGCCTCCCCCCAGTGACGGGCACAACTCTGAGGGGCATCCTCAGCCAGCTCTTGGGGTGCCTCAGCAGCATCAAGGCCCACTGCCCACAGCCCGCTCTTTACTTCCCCTCTTGTTTCCTGTTCACTCCCCTGTTCCTTCATCCTTCCAGCCTGGAATACCTCCCAGGTAAACTACTCTTGTGGACATCTTAAGTCACAGCGTCTGCTTTGGGGGAACCCAGACGCAGAGAAGACTAACATTTATTTGCACGTTTACTCTGTTAGGGATAATGCTAAGCTCTACGTGGGTCGTCTCGCCTGCCCTTACAGGACCTGTGAGGTCAGCGCTAGTACATTCATTGGTTGTTTAAGTCGTGTCTGACTCTTTGCGACCCCAAGGACGATAGCCCTCCAGGCTCCTCTGGGCACGGGCTATTTCCCAGGCAAGAGCACTGCGTGGGTTGCCATTTCCTTCTCCAGGATCGAACCCAGGGGTCCTGCTTTGGCAGGCAAATTCTTTACCACTGAGCCACCAGGGAAGCCTGATACTCATTTACCCAAATGAGGAAACTGGGGCTCACGAAGGCTAAGCAACTTGCTGCTGCTGGCTGACAACTCAGATTCAAACCCAGGCTGAGAAGTTTCTAATGAAATCATCTCTTTACTGCACCAGGAACCTCCCTGTGGCCTTGATATCAACATGCAGTCAGTTTTGCCTTGAGTGCTGACTCCGGTCACTGTGTTGAGAAGGATTCTGAGGCTTCATTCATGCTCTGTGTTGAGGAGTTGGACTTTATTGTTGATGTAGCTTCTTGTTCTGTTTCCTTCAGGAGAATGGCTCCTTCTGGACTCATGATTCCATGGGCTGCCAGTCCGGGGGACCAACACCCACTCCCACCACTGAACACATGGCCCCTGCTGGCCAATCTGAGACCTTTCCTGAAATGTTCAAATTGGAGGGAGAGGGGCATGCTTCTCAACTTTTCCCCCAGGTTCATAGCAGAAAGGAGATAACCTCAGAGTTGCCAGCTTCTAGTCACCAAGAGCGTTGCCTGAGAAGGTTTGTTTGCCAGCAAACATTCTAACACCTAAGGGATAAATGAAGAGGTAAGACAGGGACCTGGTGAGGTTCCCAGGAGAGCCCAGAGCTTCCCTGCTGCCTGCAGCTCCTTCTCTGGCTTTCTGAGCTACTCCAGTATCCGAACAATAAATCTCGTTTTCCTTAAGCTGATCTCTTCCAGCCAGAAGAATCCTGACCAACGGAGTGTCATGATTGATTAGTAATGTCTGCCTTGGGCACGTGAGTAGGGAGCAGAGGTTCACGTGGCAGATATTTCCCATTTCTGGCTAAGGGTTTGTTTGAGACAGTGAGCATAAACCATGCTTATTATTCCTAAAGCAGTAAGAATATCACTCATGCATGCTAAGTCACTGCAGCCATGTCTGACTCTTTGGGACCCCATGGACTGTAGCCCACCGGCTCCTCTGTCCCTGAGATTCTCCAGGCAAGAATACTGAAGTGGGTTGCCGTACTTTCCTCCAGGGGATCTTCCCAACCCAAGGATCAAACCCACGTCTCTTAAATCTCCTGCATTGGCAAGCAGGTTCTTTACCACCAGCGCCACCTGGGAAGCCCATTACTCAAGGAACCATTAATAAATACTTACTGAGGCCATATGCATACCTAGTCTGATGCTAAGCACCCAGGGAACATAGGAGGGTGAAAAGAATTAGCATTGAACATCTTCTAGATGCTGGATGCTTTATATGTGTGTCTTCTAATTTTATTTCACCATCATAACACCTAGTCCCAAAAGATTTTATTATCCCCATTTTATAGATGGTGAACTGAGGATCAGAGCTAGTCAAGGCCAAATGCTTGATTCAAATCCAGGCCATCGGTCTCTGGTCTGAAGTCTTTCCACCACGCCACCTGCTTATTCACTCCTTCATCTACATGGTACATTATTCCATATACAGTGATTTGGCTAAAACCACGACAGCATGACAACACCATCATAGCAGCTACACTTGCGTAGTCAGGCATGGTTCAAAGCACTTAGTACACTTCCCTCACTTGCCAGTCTCTGTTAACTAGAAGGGCAGAAAAATAGGTGGATGAGGTGTTGCCTGACCTCAAGGAGCTCACGGTCCAGTCAGTAAGATAAACACGTAGGTGGCAATTAATAATTTCATGTTCGTGTCCACGCTCTCAACCTAACGATGCCACGACTCAGCTTAGGCATCACCTCCTCCAGGAGGACCCCCTGGATGTCCCCAGCCTCTAGGTGCTGGGGAGCCCTGGCTGGTCCATCTCTGATGTCCAGTTGCCAGCACCCGGCCCTTTCCAGAGTGGGTGCTTGAGAGTATTTACTTCATGAACATACACACGGAAGTCTCTGGGGATGCATGGATGGATGAGGGAAGGAGAGACTAAGGGTATCTCTCTGGGGTCAACAGGAAAGCAAATCTCTGGTTAAGAATCCTCCTGCAATGCAGGGACCCTGGGTTCCATCCCTGGGGTGGGAAGATCCCCTGGAGAAGGGAAAGGCTGCCCACTCCAGTATTCTGGCCTGGAGAATTCCGTAGGCTGTATAGTTCATGGGGTCGCAAAGAGTCGGACACGACTGAGCGACTTTCACTTCCCTTCACTTTCATTAGAGACGAAGACACCAAGCCAGTCTGATAGAATAAACAGAAGAAACGGTGTCACAAAGGAATATATTTTACGTGATTCAAATGAAAGAATGAACATTTTAAACAACACGACACCAAAAAAAAAATAAAAACCACAGGAGGAAAGTGTTCCCAAAGACCATGCATAATTAAAAACTCTCACATTTCAAGACCCCCAAGGACTGAACTGAGGCAACTTGTTTATGGTTTGCGTGGCGCCACCGTGTGGCAGCAGTGGAGTATGACAGAATTGTTGAAGCCTGCCTGCTTTGAAAATGCTTGACACTTGAATTTCCTTCTTCTCACTGGTGCCTGTGTGTGTGTGTGTGTGCGCGCGCGCGCGCGCACGTGCACGTGCGAAGGGGGCAATATTTATATTCCTTTCCATTTTGCATTTAAAATAGGACTTTGTTAATGTTTTACAAAGCACTGCCTCAACTTCACGCAGAACGTGGCTCCCCTACCCGAATGTCACAGTCTGAAGGTGTGAGGCCCCAATTTGCTGCTCCCTGTGTGACGGGTCCCACAAGCCAACATGCTCACTTGACCACCCTTTCTCTCTTGGGTCCAAAACCCAGGGAGGGTTTTGGAGGTACAAAGCCAGGGCAGCCATACAACCTCAGGGGCACCATCAACACAGTAGCAATGCCCTCTCCCTCAGAGGCAAGCCCCTTTTGCTCTCAGTTCTGGGGTGACCCCACCTTAGTCTTGAGGTTGGGATCCAAGACATCTCAGGCTATCCAATCACTTGTCCAGTAAGTCAAAGCTATGGATTTTTTCAGCAGTCATGCACAGAAGTGAGAGTTGGACCATAAAGAAAGTTGAGCGCCAAAGAATTTGATGCTTTGAACTGTGGTGCTGGAGAAGACTCTTGAGAGTCCCTTGGACTGCAAGGAGATTCAACCAGACTAGTCAATCCTAAAGGAAATCAGTCTTGAGTATTCATCAGAAGGACTGATGCTGAAGCTGAAGTTCCAAGACTGTGGCTACCTGATGCGAAGAGCCAATTCACTGGAAAAGACCCTGATGCTGGGAAAGACTGGAGGCAGAAGGAGATGACAGAGGATGAGATGGCTGGATGGCATCAGTGACTCAATGGACTCGAGTTTGAGCAAACTCTGGGAGATGGTGAAGGACGGGGAAGCCTGGTGTGCTGCAGTCCATGGGGTCGCAGAGATTCAGACACGACTGAGCATCTGAACAACTAACTGAGCACGTGCTGTGTGCCGCTGGCGCAGAGAGGGTCCCTGTTCTTGTGGAGTGCTGTCCAGAGAGCTGCTTTCCCACCAGATCCTGCTCTTAACAGGCTCCGTCTCATGTTGGCTATGTGGTGTTCAGGCAATTCCAGCTCTTTACTTTACTGGGGGCAAAGGGAAGTCAATCAATGTCAATAATGTTGCAGGAGCATCAGCTGTGTTCCAATCGCCTACCCTTCGGGCCCCTCGGGTTCTGGGGATGAAAAGGCACGAGTTGCCCCGCCATGAAGGGTCTGGGATAGCCCCATTTGCAGATATTTTGGTCTGTGATTCTACAGAGTGGTTCCCAGCTTGGGAGGACAAGGGTCCCAGCAGCCGCTGTCAGTGTCCTGCAAGGGGCCCTGGCCTGTCCGTCTGGTGGTGCCCGAGGCCTCTTTCTAGCTGCTGGATGTGCTGGCAATGCACTGTCCCCTGGGAACAGCCCCAACCAATGGCTGCAGAGAGTCGGGGTATAAGTGGGCCAGCCCCCTCGCCCTTCAGGTAGGACAACTTCCTCCCTGACCCTCAGCTAAGTCTCCACGGCTTTCCGCTCCAATTGCCCACATCTGAGCACTCTTCGCTGGCTGCCTCCCCTGTCTCAGCAGGGCTTTTTCAGCCATGCTCCCTGGATCCTTCCCAAGGAAAATGCACGCACTTGAATTCTCCACTCAGGGTCTGCCTCTGAGGGAACTCAAACTAAGACAGAGGAATATTTTTTAAAAGCCCCAAAGGCGATCCCAAGATCCTTCCCTCTGTCCCGCTGAATTAAGAACCCCTCCAGCAAACCATCAGAAAGTCAGCTTGCCTGGGATTAACTCCCAGCAACGCCGCTAGCCAGCTGTGTTACCTTGATAAGCTACTTAAGGCATCTGAGCCGCAGTTTTCCTACCTGTCAAGGAGAGTGTCTCCTTTCCCGAGCACTGTGAAGATTCCATGAGAGATACATGGACTCACTCCCCTTGAATGGACGCGGACACTGAGAAAACCGTCTACGATCTTTTAAATGTCAGGAAGCATTACCTTAATATACGTGTCGCAAAAATCTCTCTCAGATTGCTCTGATTTCCTTGCTATGTAGGTCACACAGCAAGGAAATGCCTGAAAGGTACAATTTAATGGCCACCTGTTAAGCTCCTCTTCCCTTGGCCTGGAATGATGCTCTGGAATTATAAATGAGAAGGACCCTTGTTCCCTACCAGCTGCAGGAGACACAAATGAACAAATAATTGTTTGGTGTGAAAAGGGCTCTAAGAGGCATCTATGGTAGGCACTTGTGGGTTTTGGCTGCTGGGTTCCCGCTTGGCCTGGGGACACCCTGAACTTTCCCTCTGGAAGTTACCCCTCCCCACTCTACTTCTTGGACTTCAGGGAGTGTCATGTGAGTCCAGCTAGGCCAATCAGAGCGGTTGATCCCCTGGTCACAGGGATTGGTCCAAGGACTAGCATGTGACCCAGGACTGACCAATGAGGCTCAACCCTGGGACTTTCACACGTTTGCTGGGAGAGGCGGCCTTGGACTGAACTTCAAGCTGGGAGGTGAAAGCTGAGCTTGGAGGGGTTTCTGGGGGCTGCCTGAGGTAGAAGCCCACACAAAGGAAGGCAGACCCAGTGGATGCTGGAAGCAGAGTCTGGGGGGCTCGGTTTAACCCTGTGTCCAGCTGTGTTCAAAGCAGTTCCACCACATGGGTGTTTCCGCTAGATAAACCAATGGTCTCAAAGGAAGAAAAAAAACACTTTTTTTCTTAAGCCATCTGCTACCAAGAATCATGCAAAGGAGTGTGCAAGATACAAGGGAGGCATAGTTGAGCAAGAGATCAGCCACGGAATAAAGGGTCTGGACATCTAATGAAGAAAGAGACCTCTGATCTGGGTTTTGAGGGATAGATAGAAGTTTGTTCTTTGATGATTAAGGCAGGGAAGGGCATTTGAGGCAGAGGAAGTAACATAAAGGAGTGGAGGTGGGACCTGGGTGTCCTTCAATATGGCTGGAATATGGGACATGAGAAGATGAGACAGGGATGCTAGAAGGGGCCAGATCACAGTCAAGTGTCAGGCTACCAGGGTCATCTTTTCTCCTGTGGGAGGCTGGGGGAGCAGAGAGTAGATGCTTGTATGCGGGAAGCAGAAGGGAAGGTGGATCAAGCCTCACAGAACTGCAGAGACTTTATGAATGTCTCTCACAGAAGGTGTCCTTCTCACAGGCAGCTATCTAAGAGCTTCGTATGCTAAGATGTCAGCTGAGGTCACACTCAGTGAACACAGGTCAAGGCTGAGGTCTGGGGGACCTGAACAAGCTAACCTCCCACCTCCGTAGCCAAGCTTAATGATACAGGTGCTCAGCATTCACGTGGCAGAGGGGCAGGCGATGCATGGGAAGGGAGAGGAAGCTGTGGGCGGCAGCTTCAACCTCTGCTGCCCACCCTGAGCAATTCCACTCTGGCCCCAAACTTGCATCCCACCACCTCAGGAAGACAGAGCCCTGCAATTACGGGGCCACCCTTCTTAGAAAGCACTAGGGCCAGCCTCCTGGGAGCCTAACCCTGGAGCAGCCTCCTCAAGAATCTCACCCCCACCTCGGAGGCTTGGCAAACCCACACAGTCTTCCCAGCGACTTTCAGCAGTACTTACATGTTGGTGCCTTTGGCATTTCCTGTTATCTGGCTCTTTAATCCAGTCTGGGGCCAACAGAACTCATGGACCGGGCACGGATATCGAGTGTGTTGCCTGAGGCCACAAAAGCCTGCAGTTGACCCCAACTCCGCATGACTCTGTACGTGGTCTAGGGCAGCAATGGCATCACCTGCAAGCTTATTAGTAAAACAGAATCCAAGCCCCCTCCCCCCCCCAGAGCTTCTTAAGTCAAAATCCGCATTATAACAAGTCCCCGGGGGAAAAGTGTTGGGCTCTGAGCCACATGAAACTAGCCAAACAAAAAGACAGAAGAAAGGACTTCCTGGGTGGTTCAGTGGCTAAAAAGCCACTTGCCAATGCAGGAGACACGGGTTCGATCCCTGGTCCAGGAAGTTCCCATACGGTCTGGGCAACCAAGCCCATGCACGGCAACTAAAGTGTAGCCCCACTCACCATAATAGAGAAAGCCTGTGCACAGCAACAAAGACCCAGAGTAGCCAAAAAAAAAAAAAAAGCAGAAAAATACCCCAAATTAACTTTGGTTGGGTTGAAATGAGGGAATTATAAAGGGTCTTTTTTTTCTCTTCTGTATATTCCAGAATGTTGTTATATTACTTTCATAATGAAAAAAAGAACATTTAAAATTAAAGAAAATCTAAAACACAAAATTACACAGCTATAAAACTTAAGAAACAGTTATTTGCATTTAAAAATAGGCCTCATTTTCAATCTGTTATTATTTATTTGTTTTAATTGTGCCTTCCCTTGAAAAAGAAAATTTTTTTTCTCCCTCCAAACCTAGAAGCAGAAATTCCTTTGAAGGCTCGGGCCTTTCCCTGTGAGAACGGCCGTGTTGGGACAGGCATCTTTCCGTCTGCAAAGGGAGCTCATTGTAATACATGTGCTAGTCGCTCAGTCGTGTCCGACTCTTTGCCACCCCGTGGACTGCAGCCTGCCAAGCTCCTCTGTCCATGGGGATTCACCAGGCAAGAATACTGGAGTGGGTTGCCATGCCCTCTCCAGAGGATCTTCCCAACCCAGGGACTGAACCCAGGTCTCCTGCATTGGGGCAGATTCTTTACCATCTGAGCCACCAGGAAGCTTGCAGCTGCTGCTAAGTCACTTCAGTCGTGTCCGACTCTGTGCAGCCCTATAGACGGCAGTCCACCAGGCTCCCCCATCCCTGGGATTCTCCAGGCAAAAACACTGGAGTGGGTTGCCATTTCCTTCTCTAATGCGTGAATGTGAAAAGTCTAGGTCTTAGCAAAATCCATTTCTGTGTTCACTGAAATGAACAACAAGGAATGATTTAAGTACACATGTGATCTGAGACTTGCTGTTTTCCCATGATTGCCTTCCCGTATTTGTCCTTTTTCTGCCTACACAGAGTGAAGGCCCCTCTCCTTTCCTGAATTCTCAGGTTTGCAAGCCAAAGCTGCTGCCTTCAGACTTGGTCTGTCTGTGTACTTCACTCTTACCCATCCCTCAGCACTCAGCGTGTCACTCCTCAGGGACTAACTCCTCCAAGACCCGCTAGTCCTGTATTAGGCACATTTCAATGGCAAGTGGTGGAGAAACAAACTTAAACTGACTTAAGTCCAAAAGGATGACAATCGGTTCAGATACCAGAAAAGCGTGGGGGTAAAGGCTTCAGGTACAGATGGATCCCGGATCTCAAATGACACCACCAGGAAGCTACTTGAAAAATCTCTCAGGGACTTCCCTGGTGGTCCAGTGGTGAAGAAGCCACCTGCCAATGCCGGGGACACAGGTTGGATCCCTGATCCAGCAAGATTCCACATGCTGAAGGGCAGCTGAGAAGAACCGCAAATACGGAGCCCGTGTCCCACAGCGACCAGAGCCCTCGGGTCCTGGAGCCCGTGCTCCGCAGCAATGAGAAGCCTGCACACTGCAACGAGAGAGTAGTCCCCACTCACCTTACCTAAAGAAAGCCCCATGAAGACCCAGTGCAGCCAAAAATAAAATAAGTAATAATAATAATAATAAAAAGAAAAATCTCTCCACCTTCCTCTAGAGGATTCCAGATTTAGACAGGTTCTTCCCTTGGGTGCTCGTGAAAAACCCAGATTTTGATCCTCCAACCTAGAAACACCCAACAGAAAGAGAATCGTCTTTTCCCACTTGTCCCCCACAAAAGTCTCAGCCTTGAATCTCATTGGCCAGATTTAGGTCACATGTGTATCTTTGACCAATCGTTGGAGTGGTCAGGGAATGGAATGCTTTGATTGGCCAGGGTTGTGCACCTACTGTAAACTCACTATCACCACCTGAAACACAGGGACTGGTGGAAGGTAAAAGTGGGTCCCCAAAGGGAAATTGAGAAAATGAAGGCATGAGGCTGGGTGGGCGTTAACTCCAGAAGTTTACAACAGACCACTTGCAAGGTTTCATAGCATCCTGCGATTTTGCCTTGGTAACCTTTGCTGGCTTTTAAAAACTAGATATAAATTTGATTCTTGTCCGTCTCCCTATCTCTAAGGGGAAGGATTATATGTACTCACAGATAACAGTATTGACAATGCCCCACTCATAGTAGAAATGAAGTGAAGTGAAAGTCGCTCAGTCGTGTCCGACCCTTTGCGATCCCATGGGCTATACAGTCCATGGAATTCTCCAGGCTAGAATACTGGAGTGGGTAGCCTTTCCCTTCTCGAGGGGATTTTCTCAACCCAGGGATGGAACTCAAGTCTCCAGCATTGCAGGCAGCTTCTTCACCAGCTGAGCCCCAAGAGTGCACTCCTAGATAACGGTATTCATAATGCCTACTATATTCACACATAGTAGGGGTTCATCAAATATTTATCGAATGGATGGACTCCTTCCAGCTGCCTTAGCAACAGCTATGTTTACTCACATTTGCCAGAGGCAGTTCTGGAGTGCCAGCAATCCGGCTTTTCATTTTGAATGAGATCTGGCTATCATCACAGCCAGAACCACTGTTGTAGCTGGGCCCTGGGACAGTCGGTGCCACAGAAATGCTGCCCCGCAGAACTGGAGACATCTACCACGTGGCCAGTGGCAGCTAGAGACCGCTGTCCAATAGCACAGCCCCTGGGTGGGCTGGCAGCAGACAGAGTGGGGAGACTGGGGAGCCCTTGAATTACATTGTCCTGTAGCCCTTGACATCTGAAAGTGGACTACTTCAGGCCATACGGCCTTCCTGTCTGGCAATATGGTTGTGTCCATTTATTCTGAGCAAGTGACTGAGGTTCAGAGCAGCCCACAAGGTCTGCTGGCTCATACCCAGCAGAGCCTGTGCCTGAACCAGCACTTGTCAGTCCATGAGAGTCTTCCCGACAGCAGCTCTGCCATCAGCTTTCCACGTCACCTGCAGCAAGTCTCTTTACCTCTGAGGCCTCAGTCTTTTCATCTGTAAGATGGGCATGGTTATCCTCATCTGAACAGGGTGCTGTGAGATGAGATGAACTCTTGCACAATATGCAGAAGTCCTAGGCAGGTAGTAGGCACAGCCTTTCCCTCCCTCTAGACATTTCTCTAGCCAAGTTGTATGTTCCAAGTGCCTCCCTGGCTGTAACTGAAACAGAGATGTGTGCTAATAGGGGGAGGCCACCGGGAGAGGTCTTCTCTGGGTTCGACTAGACGATGAAACCCATACCTGACTGTCGGACACACTTGTCACTCAGGACACAGTCCAAGAAACAGCCTGCCTAAGGGCAGCACCCAGCCTCTCCCACCCCTGGGATTTCCCGCAGCAGCTCAGGAGTGTCTGGTCCTCAAGGGACAACTTAGGTCCAGGAGCTGAAATCCGCGCTGGGCAAGAAGTGTGGACCTCAAAAACTCAGGCCTTAGGAGTCAATGTCTCTTGTAACAACAGCTCCATGTGAAAAGTTTCTTGGGAGCCTGCAAGGGACACAACCAGTAATAAGACTCCATACATGGGGAAGTTCAATGTTTTGATGTCCCCAGTGAGCTTTCAGAATTCATTCGTGGTCATTCTAGGTCAGAGGCAATTCACCAATCAAGAGCCATTTTTAACATAAGCAATGTTGCCTGGCAACACAGCCAATATGCCACTTTCCTACAGTTTCTGGGGTTAACAGAGATGGAAAGTTAACCCAAGGTCAAATGTGTTCTTGAGAGAAGGAGAGGGGGTTGTTTAACTCTTCATCCATAGGTATTTCCTCCCCACACATATGAACACACACACACACACACAGCGGCCTTTTCTCCAGTCCTTTGCTCTCTCCCATCTTACACTGATTCAGAAAAAGAATGATAAAACGGAAACACAGGGTGGCCTGGGGAGCTGACTTTTAAAAGTCTAGACTTCTTGGGAGTCAAATGCCAAGAATTTCAAAAGCAAAGCCTTTCTTGTTTGAAAGTTAAGACTTCCGAGGTTGAGATGCTGGAAACCTTGAGTTCCAAGGCCAAGACTGATAAGTTTCAAATGCTACTGTTACTTTCCCGAGTTTGACCTTTGGGGCTTCGGACAGTGAAGCCCTGAGACAATGCACAGATTTGGTGTGCTAACCAATACATCTGGGGAGAAGAGACAAAGAGGCGGGTGACCCGGACCTCCAAACTCTGGATGGTTTTCTAGACTGAGAAGGCGGGGAGGAGATGAGTATGAGGGAGTCCAGATGAGGGGCGCAGGGCTACAGAGATCTGGCAGTCCTTGTGGGTGCCCAGTGAGGACCGCTGGTCAGAGGGTTAGCAGGAAGGGCCCGTCTGTGCCCTGAGGGGCCTCTGTTTCTAGCTGACATGCCCCTGTGCACAGCCTCGGCTCGTCACCCCGTCGGAGGTGGTAAGGGTGCCTGGAGCCTGGCAAGGGGCTGGTGGCCCGGAGGGAGTCTTGAGACCTTGCACCAGGATGGTTCTGAGCAGAGCCCACCTGTGGGGAAAACCCAGCCCCACCCTTCCGGAAATCCACACCCCACGAAGATGAGAGCGACAAGGCCCCCTGCTGCTGTGTGTGTGAGGGAGGGCACGGGACTCTACGCCAGTTCCCCAGCGTGACTTGGGGGCAAGGTCATTGATTTATTCGATAAGCTGTTCTTCCCCTCTGAGCAAGGTTCTGAGGCCAGACTGCCCGGTACTTACCCTGCTGCTTCCTCGATCAATTTCTTTCATCTCTTTGTGCCTCAGTTTCTTCACCTGTAAAATGGAGAGGAAAAACTCCGTGAATATTGAAGAGTCATCTTGATGTCCTACCAGGCTCCTCCATCCATGGGATTTTCCAGGCGAGAGTACTGGAGTGGGGTGCCATTGCCTTCTCCGTGATGTCTAAAAGGGTTAGTATATCCGTGTGGAATCTAAAAAGGAATGATGCAAATGAACTTACAGAAAAGAAAGAGACTCACTTAGAGAACAAACTTAATATTGCAGGGCAGGGCGGGGTAGGAGAGGAGATGGATCGAGGAAGGGACCTTCAGGGAGTTTGGGATGGACACGGACACATTGCTATATTTAAAATGGATAACCAGCCTTCAATTAAAATAAAAAAATAAATTAAAAAATTGAAAGTTAAATAAATAAAACGGATAACCAACAAGGACTGTAGAGCACATGGAACTCTGTTCAATATTAAGAGGCGAGGTTGGGGGAGATGGGATAAGTATGTATGTATGGCTGAGTCCCTTTGCTGTTCACCTAAAACTATCATAACATAATCGGCCATACCCCAGTACAAAATAAATTTAAAAAAAGATTAGTATATCTAAAGAAATCAGGAAACTTCCATGCAGCTAGCAAGCCCTCCACAAATGTTTAGAACTATTATTTCTACACGTCGGACATTCCTCTATGCACCAGGGGTACCGTGGTGACCAAAGCATCAGCCTCATGGAGCTTCCGCTGGGAGCCAGGTGATAACAGACACAGAGCTAGTATCTATCTTTGGAAGAAAGATAAAGCAGGGGAAGCTAAGGCGCCTTGGGGGAGGCGAGCAGCACCCATGGCTGCCCGGGCTCACTGGCCTCCAGGCAGGTCCCTGAGAGGGGCCCTGCCCCCTTGCTGCTGCCCAGGTGACCAGCCCAAGCTGCCAGCCCTCGATGGAGGGCCCTGGCCCTCAGGAGCACCAGGAGAGTCTATAGAATCACGGATACAAAGGATATTCCCAGAAGCGCAGCTCCCACCAGATGTTCCCACGCCTTTCTCCGACAGATTAGTGTCCTAGCAACTGGAAAAGGAGGAAACGTCTGTTTCTCTCTGGGAACAGAAGGGACAAAGGACATTTAAGTTCCGCCTCTGGGCAAGCCCCATGGGCGTTCGGTTCAGGACACCTCCTTCCTCGTGGTCCCAGGTCACTGTGGGGCTCTGCGAGCCCTGGGTGACTTCCTGCGGTCCTTCAGAGCGGAGAGAATGGAACTGCTGCTCCTCACAACAGACCTGCTTCCTGGCTAGTCTCTGAACCCCCTCTTCCTTGTCTTTATTTAGGGCTCCCATCACTCGGAAAACTAGGGTCCTCCAGATTCCCCTCGCCCCCTCGTTCTCATATGCAAACGATGGCACAGTGGTCTGGGTCTGTCCCCTCCTGTACTTGCCACGGAGTAAGAAAACCTAGTCACCCCTCCCACGCCATCCACGGTTTCGATTTCTGGGGTTTCAGTTACCTAGGCTGAGCCATGGTCTGAAACTGTACATGGAAGATTCCAGAAATAATCAATCCATGAGTTTCAACTTGCTCGCTGCACTGAGTCGTGTGCTGAAATCTCTCTCCATGGCACTCCCTCCCGCCTGGGATGTGAATCACCTTTTTGTCCAACACGTCCACGCTGGATACGCTTCCCTTCCCGCGTCAGTCACTTAGCAGTCGTCTCAGGTATCAGATGAGCTATCCTGGTATCGTGGTGTTCGTGTTCAAGTTGCCTTTCTTTAACTTAACAGTGGTCCCTGAGTGCAAGAGTAGCAATACCAGCATCTCAGATATTCTCTGGCTGTGCCTAATCTCTACGTTACACTTTATCGTAAGCAAAGCATGGTCTGGGGGCTTCCCTGGTAAAGAATCTCCTGCCAATGCAATAGACATGAGTTTGATCCCTGATCTGGGAAGATCCAACATCCTGCGGGATCTTTCCCAGGCAAGCCACTAAACCCGTGTGCCACAACTACCAAAGCCTGCGTGCCGTAGGGCCTGAGCTTCTTTCAAGAGAAGCCGCTGCAGCCAGAAGCCCAGGCTCTGCAACTGGAGAGTAACCCCTGCTCGCTGCAGCTAGAGAAAGCTCACACGGCAACAGAGACCTAGCATAGCCAAGAATAAATCAGCAAAATCACATTCTTAAAGTTCACTAAAAAAGAAAAGGCACACTCTGCGTAGGCTTTGGTACTACTCGTGGTTGTAGGCATCTCTGCAGGTCACAGATTTTATTCCCCAAGGATCAGAGAGGGGGCAATGTATACCACTGCATAACAAACAATTCCAGACCTCAGAGCACCCACTGGTCGCGCCTGCTCATGGGCCCAGGAGCAGCCGGGGGTGGGCTGGGCAGCTCTCTAGGCTTGGATGGGCTCTCATGTGCCCGGGGTTGCTGGCTGGCCACAGATCTAGGCTGGTCTTGGCCTGGGGCAAGTCCACATGTCTCCGTCCTCCGCCAGGCCAGCCTGGTGTGTGGTGATGGCAGAGGCTCAGGGCGAGTCCTGCCCAAGGGCAAGGGTCCATTTCAGCCTCTGCTGGGGTCACATCTACTGAATCCCATTGGTTGAAGCGCCACACATGGCCAAGTCCAGCGTCAAGGAACAGGCACTGCAGAGTTCAACGGCAAAGCGTGAAGCTCCAGGAGAACAGAGTTAAGACTGAGTGGTATGACCCCCCGTCGCCCATTCTGCACCCCCTGCTTTGCCAGACCACCACTAGCTCAACCGTAGACCCTTCCTCAGCTTCTAAGGACCACCCCGTCTTTCACCTACTCGACATCCGTTCCCTCATAGAATGGGCTCTTGCAGGCCACCCCACCCAGAGGGACTTCTAACAATGTGAATCTGACCGTGTCTCTCCTCTGCCCCAAACCCCACACGACTTTCTGTTGCCCTTAGAGTGAAATCCCAACTCCTTACAGGGAGCTTTCCTGGTGGTCCGGTGGTTAAGAATCCGCCTTCCATCAAGAGGACAGGGAAGGGTTCTGCCCCTGATCGGGGAGCTAAGTTTCCACGTGCCGTGGAGCAACTAAGCCCGCATGAGACACACCTGGAGAAGTCCAGGCACTGCGTGTAACCCAGAGCCTGCACACCATGATGAAGACCCATTCAGCCCAAAAGTAACCAACTAAACGATGAACAGACTCCTTATGGGACTACAGAGCCCGTGGGATAAGCCTTCGCCATTTCTCTCAGCCTCACTTCTGACCACAGCCTTCTTTCCTCTGAGTCTTTAAGCAGCTGGGGTTCTCACTCAGCCCCTCCAATGGGCTCGGCCTGCTTCTCTCTTCCAGGCCCAGAACATGCCCAGGGACAGCCACTCCACAAATCCCTGCTGAGCATCTTACTCTGTGTCGGGGACGCAGTGAGGCCTTGGGGACGCGGCAGGACTGGGAAGGACATTCTCTTGTTCAGCAAACACATGGCCCCTCTCTGGACGAGCACGGGGCTGGGTGCTGGGACTGTGCGGGGGTATTTCCTGGCCACCCTTGTCTGATGGCGGCCCATTTACCCACCTGTCTGTGTCGCCCTGAGTCCCCCAGCCCCTTGGGACTCTGCACCTGTGGATCTGGTACATGGCATGGAGCTGGAGAAAGGGGCCCTGGATGAAAGCGAACAGACCCAGAACTTGTCCTCAGAAGGCCACACACAGTGCAGGCAGGGACACTCACGTACAGTGCGTCAAGGCTGCAGACCTGGGACGAGGCAAGGGCGGATGGGGGAGAGCATTTGGTTCACTGTTGTTATTAAGTTGCTAAATCGTGGCCAACTCTTTGGGACTCCATGGGCTGCAGCCTGCCAGGCTCCTCTGTCCATGGGATTCTCCAGGCAAGAATACTGGAGTGGGTTGCCATTGCCTTCTCCAGGGCATCTTCCCGACCCAGGGATTGAACCCACATCTCCTGCACTGGTAGGCAGGTCCTTTTCCACTGAGCTATCACTGGTAAATCTCTCTGTCCCATCCATTTGGCTCATCAGTTCAGTTCAGCTCAGTTGCTCAGTCATGTCCGACTCTGGCAGCACGCCAGGCGTCTCTGTCCATCACCAACTCCCGGAGTTCACTGCTGCTGCTGCTGCTGCTTTTAAGTCGCTTCAGTCGTGTCTGACTCTGTGCGACCCCACAGACAGAGCCCACCAGACTCCTCTGTCCCTGGGATTCTCCAGGGAAGAATACTGGAGTGGGTTGCCATTTTCTTCTCCACTAGTAGGTACCAAATTGATATTATTAAAAAAAATTTTTTTTGACATGGATCATTTTTCCTTGAAAGTCTTTATCGAATTTGCTACAACATTGCTTCTGTTTTACGGCTTTTGGTTTTGGGGCCACGAGGAATGTGGGACCTTGGCTCCTCGACCAGGGATCAAACCTCCACCCCCGGCACTGGAAGGTCAGGTCTTAACCACTGGACCGTCAGGGAAGTCCCAAATCAGTATTTTCATTTCCCTGCTCTTGGAAAACTCCAACTGATTTTTCAAGACCTTGATCAAAAGCCTTCTCCTGCAGGAAACCTTTCCTCTCTCTCTCTCTCCTGTCATAAGAGATGCTGAGTGCGCTCCACCCAGATTCCCGTCACCAAAACAGAGCACCCACCTCCCAGCTGCTCTGTGTGCTGACTGCTAAGAGCTCTGGCTGCACCTGCCCCCGAGAATGGCTTTCAGCCAGCGGGAGCCTCCCGGGGGCCGTGTCAGGGATGCTACACTCTTCCCGTGGGAAGGGGGCAAGTACTGTTCCCTCAAGTATTGTTCTTGCTCCAGAGCAACCCATGGGGTCAGGCTGAGGCCAGAGTTCTCCTGAAACCACATCCCTGCTTGCCTGGTTTCTTCCCTGCCTCATCTGTCTTCCCTCTCTCCCCTACCTTACATAAATGCGTGCACAAGAATGCCTGTGTAAGGCTTGGCCCAATCTAAGACAGTGTGTGTGTGTGTGTGTGTCTGTGTCCTGCTCCTATTCAGTCACTAAGTCATGTTAGAACCTTTGCAACCCCATGGACTGTAGCCCACCAGGCTCCTCTGTCTGTGGGATTCTCCAGGAAAGAATACTGGAGTGGGTTGCCATTCCCTTCTCCAGGGGATCTTCCGAACCCAGGGATTGAATCTGGGTCTCCTGCATTGGCAGGCGGATTCCTTACCACTGTGCCACCAGGGACACCCGTGTATATATGTGTGCATGTGTGTGTTAGTTGCTCAGCCGCGTCCTACTCTTTGCAGCCTGCCAGGCTACTCCCTCTGTGGAATTTCGAGGCAAGAATACTGGAGTGGGTTTGCCATGCCCTCCTCCGGGGGATCTTCCTGACCCAGGGGTCGAACCCGAGTCTCCTGCGCTGCAGGCAGATTCTTTACCTTCGAGGCCACCGGGGAGTCCTGTATGTATATGTCTGTATCCACATATCTTATGTGATGTAAGCCTCTTCCAGGCCTGGACCCTTGAGCCCTCTCAAGCATCCCTGTGTCCTGTTTTCTTTCACCCGTTCAGTGTGTATAAATCACGTGGAAATGGGGTCACAACACAGAAGAAACTTGATCTCTGAATGACCACATGGAGAAGCTGATTTGGAACTTCCCACAAGTGAGAAAGAAGCTTATCTCGTATTTGCGCCACTAAGGATTTGGCGGTCTGTTGGGTCCTGCAGGTAACGTTCCTGTAATGAGTACATCTGGGTCAGGTCATTTGTTAGCCTGGCTGATGCGGTGTCCCAGTGTCAGCCTTGGCGTGATCAGGCTGGGGCTCCAGCTCAGACACATTTGGCCTCCCTGGGGCTCGGTTCCCTCAGCTGCAAAGGAAAAGGCACAAACCCCTCTTTGATCAGAAGCATTAAATGAGATCGGTTAATTTCATGTGTCAGCTTGACTGGCCTTAAGGCGCCCAGGTATTTAGTCAAATGTTATATTGCGTGTGTCTGCGTGGATGTCCCTGGATGAGATTAACATTTCAATCAGTTGACTGAGTAAAGCAGCTTGCCCTCCCCAGTGTGGGTGGGCCTCGTCCAATCCATTGAAAGCCTGACTAGAATAAAAGGCTAAGAAAGAAGCCTTTCTCTATGCCAGTCTTGGAGGTGGGACGTTGGACTTCTCCTGCCTTAGGACTCAGACTGGAACTTTCATCATTAGCTTTCCCAGAACTAGACTTCTCCGTCTCCATAAACACACATGTTAGTCGACTGTTCAGTCATGTC
>SJXQ01000191.1:0-10238 GCA_006408695.1 Aepyceros melampus
CATGATTAGAATTTATTTGCAATAACGAAAATTTTTATTGATATGTAGAAAATGTAAAATACCTGTTTTCCATACTGTAATATATAACATTATTACTATTACCTAAAATATGATTTAATCCCCACTTGACTTAAATATTTTATATTATACCAGAGGCATAACATGACACAACTAACAAAGTTAGAAATTAACTCTTAACACAATCTTGGAATCCACTGCATTTTTCCCCTTACCCTTGCTCTAGAGCCACACTGAAATGTGGCTAGATTCCTTGGATCTAATGTTTGCTTTGTCTCCCTCTTCTATCCCCTCAGCCTTTCTGGTTTTGATCCAGTCTTGTACTCAACCTCCGGCATTCGTCATTCCCAACTTTCACAACAGCAACTCTGCTTTCAGCACCTGGGACCCTACTTAATAATCAGGTAACTCAAGATATAAAATGGCATTGGTCCACTCCATTTCACGGGGAACCACAGAAACACACATGCTCAGCTTCTCAGTTGTGTCCGACTTTTTGCAACCCCCCTGGATTGCAGCCCACCAGGCTCCTCTGTCCATGGAATTTTTCAGGTAAAAATACTGGAGTGGGTTGCCATTTCCTCCTCCAGTGGATCTTCCTGACTCAGAGATGTACCAAGTCTTGTTTCTCCTGCATTACCAGGCAGATTCCTTACCACTAGCACCACCTGGGAAGCCCTGCAGCAGAGAGGAGAGAAGACTAAAGCCCTCCACTGCAGCAACTTTTAGGCCAGGTGCATTTTTGTGTTTCTAATGTTTCTAACAAAACTCTGAAAGTTTGTAAAAGAAAAATCACTATAAATCTCAATATAAATATTTTGAATCTCTTTTTGTTGTGGTTTCACCATCATTCTTTAGCGGAAAGAATTCCTCACCCATAGAGATACTTAAAGTTTTCTGACATAGAAGTCTATTTTACTATGTTTTCCTTTGTAAGGCTAGCATATTTTATTTGACAAATTTAAAAATATTATTCTGAGGAGGATTCTTTGGTTTCATCGGATTGCCAAAGAACACCATGCCCAATAAAGATGAAGAAACTCTGAACAATACAGGGGGACACTTTCTCTAACTCAGAGGAGGTAATGTTCATCTCTCTGGGCTTCACTAAGGTAGTAAAGCAATCACCCAGGGGAAAAGGGTAAACTGAGTCCCTGACTAAGCTGACAAAGGGTTTTCAGGCTCCCAAATTCTGCGTGTGTTTCAAGCCAGTAAGGGAGAAGTTTTCCTGCTTATTCATCAAGAAGATATGCACAACAGCCTGTCCTAAAACATCTCCCCAGAGTCCTAAAAAGTGTAAGGCTCATGGTAGGCAATCAATGCAGTTAACATATTGTCTGATTGAAGCAGAGTAGACTAGCAATGACAAATGAAAAATTCATGCCAGACTTGAGTACTCATGCAGTACAGGTTAACAAAATGCATCCCCAGTTTCATAAGGGCCAACTAAGCATCTTAGTATGGAGACCTTAGGGTTCATTTACAGAGTATCATGTCATATGCAAATAGTAAGTTTTCCCTCTTCTTTTCCAATTCAGATACACTTTTTTTTCTTGTCTGCTGTGACTAAGACTTCCAATTCTATGTTAAACAGAAAAAAAAGAAAACACCCTTGTTTTATTCTTGAATTTAGTGGGAAAGCATTCAGCTTTTTACCAGTGAGTATTATGTCAGATCTAGCTCTTTAGTATAATTGTTCTGCTGTTTATGAGTCATCTGTTCAGCGGCTCTATGGTAGGTTAATGGCAACCTCCTCTACGAGGGCTTATGCACACACTGTGCAACCCAGATCTGCTTCACCCAGATTCCCTGCCCCTGTTGCAGGCCAATGATGACCCCATACCTCTGCAGGAGACACTCAAAAACTCAAAGGCAGGTCTGGCTCAGTCTCGGTGGAGTCCTAGTTCCTCGTGTACAAAAGGATTTGTTTGAGCCCTCAGTGACCAATGCAAATAGAGGAAAACAATAGAATGGGAAAGACTAGCGATCTCTTCAAGAAAATTAGAGATACCAAGGGAACATTTCATGCAAAGATAGGCAAAAAAAAGGACAGAAATGGTATGCACCTAACAGAAGCAGAAGATAGTAAGAAGAGGTGGCAAGAATACACAGAAGAACTGTACAAAAAAGATCTTCATGACCCAGATAACAATGATGGTGTGATCACTCACCTATCCTCGTGTACAAAAGGATTTGTTTGAGCCCTCAGTGACCAATGCAAATAGAGGAAAACAATAGAATGGGAAAGACTAGCGATCTCTTCAAGAAAATTAGAGATACCAAGGGAACATTTCATGCAAAGATGGGCAAAAAAAAGGACAGAAATGGTATGCACCTAACAGAAGCAGAAGATAGTAAGAAGAGGTGGCAAGAATACACAGAAGAACTGTACAAAAGAGATCTTCATGACCCAGATAACAATGATGGTGTGATCACTCACCTAGAGACAGACACCCTGGAATGCAAATGCCATTTTCGCATCCTGAATGTGAAAGTTAAGTGGACCTTAGGAAACATCACTATGAACAAAGCTAGTGGAGGTGATGGAATCCCAACTGAGCTATTCCAAATCCTAAAAGATGATGCTATGAAAGTGCTGCACTCAATATGCCAGCAAATTTGGAAAACTCAACTTGGCCAAAGGACTGGAAAAAGTCAGTTTTCATTCCAATCCCAAAGTAAGGCAATGCCAAAGAATGTTCAAACTACTGCACAATTGTACTCATCTCACATGCTAGCAAAGTAATGTTCAAAAATCTCCAAGCAAGGCTTCAAAAGTACATGAACAGTAAACTTCCAGATGATCAAGCTGGATTTAGAAGAGGCAGAGGAACCAGAGATCAAATTACCGACATCCATTGGCTCATAGAAAAGCAAGAGAGTTCCAGAAAAACATCTACTTCTGCTTTATTGACTATGCCAAAGCCTTTGACTGTGTGGATCAAAACAGACTGAAAAATTATTCAAGACATGGGAATACCAGACCACCTGACCTGCCTCCTGAGAAATCTGTATGCAGGTCAAGAAGCAACGATTAGAACCAGACATGAAACAATGGACTGGTTCCAAATCAGGAAAGGAGTATGTCAAGGTTGTATATTGTTACTCTGCTGCTATAGTTTATATACAGAGTACATCATGCAAAATGATGGGCTGGATGAATCACAAGCTGGAATCAAAATTGCCAGGAGAAATATCAATAACCTAAGATATGCAGATGACAGCAACTTTGTGGCAGAAAGCAAAGAAGAACTAAAGAGCCTCTTGATGAAAGTGGAAGAGGAGAGTGAAAAAGTTGGCTTAAAACTCAAAATTTAAAAAAAAGATCATGGCATCCAGTCCCATCACTTCATGGCAAATAGGTGGGGAAACAATGGAAACAGTGTCAGACTTTATTCTGGGGGCTCCAAAATCACTGCAGCTGGTGACTGTAGCCATGACATTAAAAGATGCTTGCTCATTGGAAGAAAAGCTATGACAGACTTAGACAGTATATTAAAGCAGAGACATTACTTGGCTGATAAAGGTCTGTCTACTCAAAGCTACTGTTTTTCTAGTAGTCACATACAGATGCAAGAGTTGGACTATAAAGAAAACTGAGTGCTAAAGAATTGATGCATTTGAACTGTGTGGTGTTGGAGAAGACTCTTGAGAGCCCTTGGACTACAAGGAGATCCAACCAGTCAAACCTAAAGGAGATCAGTCATGAATATTCATTGAAAGGACTGAGGCTCCCATACTTTGGCCACCTGATGCAAAAAACTGACTCATTGGAAAAGACCCTGATGCTAGGAAAGATTGAGGCCGGAGGGGAAGGGGGCAACATAGGATGAGATGATTGGATGGCATCATCAACTCAATGGACATGAGTTTGAGCAAGCTTCAGGAGCTGGTGATGGACAGGGAAGTCTGGCATGCTTCAGTCAACAGAGTCACAAAGAGTCGGACATGACTCACCAACTGAACTGAACTGAACAGAGCTCTGTAGTAAATGGCTTCATTATGTTAACATATGATTACTATGTCGGAGAAGGCAATGGCACCCCACTCCAGTACTCTTGCCTGGAAAATCCCATGGACAGAGTGGCCTGGAAGGCTGCAGTCCATGGGGTCGCTGAGGGTCGGACACGACTGAGCGACTTCACTTTCACTTTTCACTTTCCTGCATTGGAGAAGGAAATGGCATCCCACTCCAGTGTTCTTGCCTGGAGAACCCCAGGAACGGGGGAGCCTGGTGGGCTGCCCTCTTTGGGGTCGCACAGAGTCGGACACGACTGACGCGACTTAGCAGCAGCAGCAGCAGCAGCATGATTACTATGTACTGATTTTGGTGAGAGTTATTGTCATGAACAGATACTGAATTTTGTCAAATGCTTTTTTGTATCTATTGTATTGAGATAAACATGTGGGTTTTGTTGATGTAGAATCATAATGATGGATTTCCATATTGAGCAGTCCTTGTGAACTTGCAACCCTGGGATGAATCCAACATGATCTTTGTGTATGATCCTTTTCAATGGTCATACTTCAGTTAAATTCAGTTCAGTCGCTCAGTCGTGTCTGACTTTTTGTGACCCCATGAATCATAGCACGCCAGCCCTCCCTGTCCATCACCAACTCCCGGAGTTCACTCAAATTCATGTCCATTGAGTCAGTGATGCCATCCAGCCATCTCATTTCGGACACGACTGAGCGACTTCACTTTCACTTTTCACTTTCCTGCATTGGAGAAGGAAATGGCAACCCACTCCAGTGTTCTTGCCTGGAGAACCCCAGGAACGGGGGAGCCTGGTGGGCTGCCCTCTTTGGGGTCGCACAGAGTCGGACACGACTGACGCGACTTAGCAGCAGCAGCTCTAAGTGAGTGATCACACCCTCATGGTTATCTGTGTCTTGAACTATTGATGAAGATTCATGATATTGTATAGGAGGTGGTTATCAAAACCATCCATAAGGAAAAGAAAAACAAAAAGGGAAATGGTTGTCTGTAGAGGCCTTGCAAACACCCGAGAAAAGAAGAGATGTGAAAGGCAGAGGAGAAAAGGAAAGATATAGCCATCTGAATGCAGATTTCCAAAGAATAGCAAAGAGAGATAAGAAATCCTTCTAAGTGATCAATGCAAAAATAAAAAAAAAAAAAGAAAAGAAAATAATAGAATTGGAAAGACTAGAAATTTCTTCAAGAAAATTAGAGATACCAAGGTGACATTTCATACAAAGATGGGCACAATAAAGGACTGAAGAACTGTATGAACCTTTCAGAAGCATAAGATATTAAGAAGAGATGGCAAGCATACACAGAAAAACTACAAAAAGGATTTTTTTTTGTTTTGTTTTCAGACTTAGATTTACTTTTAATATAAATTTATTTTAATTTACAAGAAAGATGTTAATGACACAGATAACTATAATGGTGTGTGCACTCATCTAGATCCTGACATCCTGGTATGCAGTGAGTGGGTCTTAGGAAGCATCACTAAGAATGAATCTAATGCGGGTCCTATGGGTAGTGGTGTTTAAAGAGGAAGAAAGAATCAGAACTAGGCTTGAGGTTTTTTTTTTTTTTTTTTTTTTTTTTAAGATATTCTATACCATGTTTCATCCCACCCCACCTATGAGTTTATCTCAATTCAGGAAGCAAGGATGCTTGTGTTTGTAATAGTTCATCAGTTCAAAGCATTTTCCTAAAATGTGGGTATTTCTTTTTCTACTACTTAATGCATTCTATAGTTAAGACCTGTACCCCTGAAATCGTGGGCCATTGGTTGGAGTTTTCATGATTTTTGCCTCAGATTTTACTTTCCTATATTTCTTTTGGACTCTGGTATTAGCATTAAGAAACTTATCAGAATCTTCTATCTCTTTCTTTGGTCATCTTTTAAAATCTTATAGCAGAGACTGAGTCCTTTTATTGTTTGTTTGTTTCACAGACACTAATTAATAACTTTTTTGAATTTCATTAATTTTTATTTTCTTTATTATAGAATAATTAGCTTTCATTTTTCTATATTTATTTGGAATATTTACTTTATTATCTTTGGTTAAATATAAGGGAACTAAGACCACTTGACCTGCCTCTTAAGAAACCTATATGCAGGTCAGAGCAACAGTTAGAACTGGACATGGGAAACAGATTGGTTCCAAATAGGAAAAGGAGTATGTCATGACTGTATATTGTCACCCTGCTTATTTCACTTCTATGCAGAGTACATCATGAGAAACACTGGGCTGGATAAAGCACAAGCTGGGATCAAGATTGCCGGGAGAAGTATCAATAAACTCAGATATGCAGATGACACTACCCTTAATGGCAGAAAGTGAAGAGGAACTAAAAAGCCTCTTGATGAAAGTGAAAGAGGAGAGTGAAAAAGTTGGCTTAAAGCTCAGCATTCAGAAACTAAGATCATGGCATCTGGTCCCATCAGTTCATGGGCAATAGATGGAGAAACAGTGGAAACAGTGTCAGACTTTATTTTGGGGGACTCCAAAATCACTGTGGATGGTGATTGTAGCCATGAAATTAAAAGACACTTATTCTTTGAAAGGAAAGTTGTAACCAACCTAAATAGCATATTAAAAAGCAGAGACAATACTTTGCCAACAAAGGTACATCTAGTCAAGGCTATGGTTTTTCCAGTGGTCATTTATGGATGTGAGAGTTGTACTGTAAAGAAAGCTGAGCAGAGAAGAATTGATACTTTTGAACTGTGGTGTTGGAGAAGACTCTTGAGAGTTCCTTGGACTGCAAGGAGATCCAACCAGTCCATCTTAAAGGAGATCAGTCCAAGGTGTTCATTGAAAGGACTGATGCTAAAGCTGAAACTCCAATACTTTGGCCATCTCATGCAAAGAGTTGACTCATTGGAAAAGACCCTGATGCTGGGAAGGATTAGGGGCAGGAGGAGAAGGGGACGACAGATGATGAGAAGGCTGAATGGCATCACTGACTCGATGGACATGATTTTGGCTAAACTCCGGGAATTGGTGATGGACAGGGAGGTCTGGTGTGCAGCGATTCATGGGGTTGCAAAGAGTCAGACATGACTAAGAGACTGACCTGAACTGAAGAATAGTATGGAGATTTCCTTTAAAAAAAAAAAAAAAAGAAAGAAAAGAAATAAAAATACCATGTGACCCTATCTGTTGGATCTCGAAAGAGTAAGAGAGTTCCAGAAAAACATCTACTTCTGATTTACTGAGTATACCAAGGCATTTGACTGCCTGGATTACAACAAACTGTGGGAAATTCTTAAAGAGATGGAAATGCCAGACCATCTGACCTGCCTCCCAAGAAAGCTGTATGCAGATCAACAAGCAACAATTAGAACTGGACATGGAACAACAGACTGGCTCCAAATAGGGAAGGGAGTGTGTCAAAGCTGTTTATTGTCACCCTGTTCATTTAACTTTTATGCAGTGTACATCATGTGAAATGCCACACTCTATGAAGCCCAAGCTGGAATCAAGATTTCTGGGAGAAATACCAATAACTTCAGATAAGCAGATGACACCACCCTTATGGCAGAAAACAAAGAATTAAAAAGCTTCTTGATGAAAGTGAAAGAGGAGAGTGGAAAAAGTTGACCTAAAACTCAACATTTAGAAAACTAAGATTATGGCATGTGGTTCTATCACTTCCTCTGAAATAGATGAGGAAACCGTGGAAACAGTGAGAGACTTTATTTTGGGGGGCTCCAAAATCACTGCAGATGGTGACTGCAGCCATGAAATTAAAAGATGTTTGCTTCTTGGAAGAAAAGCTATGACCAACCCAGAGAGCATATTAAAAAGCAGAGACATTACTTTCCAACAAAGGTCCATCTAGTCAAAGCTATGCTTCCCCTGTAGTCATGTATGGATGTGACAGTTGGACTATAAAGAAAGTTAAGTACCGATGAATTGATGCTTTTGAACTGTGTGTGTTGGAGAAGACTGTTGAGAGTCCCTTGGACTCCAAGGAAATCCACCCAGTCAATCTTAAAGGAAATCAGTCTTGAATATTCATTGGAAGGACTGATGCTAAAGCTGAAACTGCAATACTTTGGCCACCTGATGTAAAGATTTGACTCATTGGAAAAGACCCTGATGCTGGGAAAGACTGAATGCAGGAGGAGAAGGGCCGACAGAGGATGAGATGATTGGATGGCATCACTGACTCAGTGGACATGAGTAGAACAAGCTCCTGGAGTTGGTGATGGACAGAGAAGCCTGGCATGCTGCAGTCCATGGGTTCGCAAATAGTGAGATTTTGCAAATCCAAATATAGTTTCATTTCTATCTTTTAAGTAGACAGAAACATAAAGTCTCTATTTGTACTATTGTTCTAGGCCCCACACATTTTAGTGGTTGATATGCAACTAGGAGAGAAGTAAGGGCAATAAAGAGAGTAGCAATATCCAAAATATCCTCCAATGACTGTCTTTCCAAATAAGGGGACTGCTGTGCCTGGCATTTGTGTGAGGACCATGGGGATTGGGAGGAATGCAAATCAGGGAAGCCAACATGTATGGAGGGAATCATATAGACAGAGGAGAGATTTGGAAGAAACAGAGGCAAGAGACTTAAGAGAAGCTCATATAACTATGCAAATGAGATATAAATATAAATGTCTCATTACTGAGTTTAAAAGAGGAAACACCCTTAGAAGTTGTACTCCAATTGCAGGGGCATGTAACTTATGATATACTACTAAGATTAAGAGAGTCATGGCACAGAGGTTGTTTTCATCAAATGCTAATAAGTAATAATTGCTATCTAAGTAATATTACTTTTCAGAATGACACAGTAGAATACCTCTTTATCACATCTATTTATGATATCAGTGGACAGAATATAATGGGAAAATTTTTATGGAGAGACAAGCACACATAAACCTTTCAAGTGGACTATCACAGTAGTGATCAAAATAAAATCATGTGAATAACAGTGAAGATTTGCCCACAGATATATCTGAGATTGCCTCCTAAGAATACTACTTGTTAGTAGAGAAATGTTCAAACTTTGTGAGACTTAATTTCTTCATTTGTAGAAATAGGGATAATATATAACCAACCTAGATAGCATATTGAAAAGCAGAGATATTACTTTGCCAACAAAGGTCCGTCTAGTCAAGGCTATGGTTTTTCCAATGGTCATGTATGGACGTGAGAGTTGGACTGTAAAGAAAGCTGAGCCCCGAAGAATTGATGCTTTTGACTGTGGTGTTGGAGAAGACTCTTGAGAGTCCCTTGGACTGCAAGGAGATCCAACCAGTCCATTCTGAAGGAGCTCAGCCCTGGGATTTCTTTGGAAGGAATGATGCTGAAGCTGGAACTCCAGTACTTTGGCCACCTCATGTGAAGAGTTGACTCATTGGAAAAGACTCTGATGCTGGGAGGGATTGGGGGCAAGAGGAGAAGGGGACGACCGAGGATGAGATGGCTGGATGGCATCACTGACTTGATGGACGTGAGTCTGAGTGAACTCCAGGAATTAGTGATGGACAGGGAGGCCTGGCATGCTGCGATTCATGGGGTCGCAGAGAGTCAGACACGACTGAGCGACTGAACTGAACTGGACTGAACTGAAGCTAGTTTGAGTACTATAACAATTAAATGATGTATATAATATGCTTATTATAGGACCAGGAACAGATTAACAGTAAATTGAGTTAATTTTTATGCTCTTAATCTATTAAAATAAAAATCAGATCTTATCACTCCTTTGTTCATAAGCCTTTAAGGTTGAAAGTGCCCCATCACTAATAAAGTATAAGCCCAGTTCTGACAATGCCTAAAAGGCCTCTTACACTTTGGATGCACAAATTTCTACCTCACTCCCTTTCTGTCTGAAATCATCTCTTCCGGCTCACTGCTGTGGCCACACAGGCCTCCTCACTGCTCCTCACTAAGGTCAGGACACCTGGATTTGTTTTTTCTTGGATTACACTTCCCCTGCATGTTCTCTCAGTGAGGTTTTCCAAGATTGCTTTATTTAAAATTGCAGCCTTCCTCCTGAGAAGTCTCTATCCCTTTGACTGCTTAACTTTTCTCAGTGTTGCTCATTGTGCCATTTCCTATCACACATTCTTTTTTTTTTATTTTTTTATTTTTTTCTTTAATTAATTTTTATTTTTTAGTTTGTTTTGCTTTACAATACTGTATTCGATTAGCTATACATTGACATGAATCAGCCACGAGTGTACATGAACTCCCAATCCCGACCCCCACCTCCCCCCTCCC
>SJXQ01000191.1:10472-35061 GCA_006408695.1 Aepyceros melampus
GCCCCACACCTTCTCTCTGGATTATCCCCGTGCATCAGTCCCAAGCATCCTGCATCCTGCATCAAACCTAGACTGGCGATTCGTTTCACTTATGATATCATACATGTTACACTGCCACTCTGCCAACCCATCCCACCCTCTCCCTCTCCCACAGAGTCCAAAAGGCCATTCTATACATCTGTGTCTCTTTTGCTGTCTTGCGTACAGGTTTATCATTACCAACATTTTATATTCCATAAATATGTGTAAGTATACTGTATTGGTGTTTTTCTTTCTGGCTTACTTCACTCTATATAATCAGCTCCAGCGTCATCCACCTCATTAGAACTGATTCAAATGTATTCTTTTTAATAGCTGAGTAATACTCCATTGTGTATATGTACCACAGCTTTCTTATCCATTCATTTGTCTCACCTCAGTGGATAGTAATCTCCATGTAATGGAGGATTTGGGTTTATTTTTGAAAGTCTTTATATTCATGGTTCCTATAACACAGTCTGGCCCATACTTCACAGTCATTAAATATTTACTGGATGGTGATGATATGCTTGATGATAAAGATGAAGGCAGATGCATAGCCACACCATCTACAACATTTGTAATTGCATATCTTATTTGGGGAGTGAGAAGGAGAAGCAAATGTTCCTTAATATTTTATTAAGGCAAAGTGGGAAGCAAAAAAGAGTCAGAAAGCCTGAACTTCAGCCTCACTGATGTTATTATATAACTATGTGCCATGCACATCCATCACCATTCCTGGATTTCAGGTGCCACAATGGTGAGTAAGATTGAAGATCATAAGCTTTAGAGTCCTTTCATTGACCAGTATAACATGTTTGCCTATTGTTTCATTGTCTTGCTTTTTATTAAGAAAATATATGGCATCTTAGTACTTAATTTTTTAGAATAATTTTCTTTGTACTCATCCTGCTTCTTAAACTCCTTACTTCAATCTCTTTCACATTCCCGTGGGGGTATTATTGGGTTGGTCAAAAGTTCCCTCGATTTTTAAGCAAGAATGAAAGTAAGTGTCTTTTAATTTCATGGCTGCACTCACCATCTGCAGTGATTTTGGAGCCCCCTCCCCCCCCAAAAAATAAAAACCTGACACTGTTTCCACTGTTTCCCCATCTATTTCCCATGAAGTGATGGGACCAAATGCCATGATCTTCGTTTTCTGAATGTTGAGCTTTAAGCTAACTTTTTCACTCTCCTCTTTAACTTTCATCAAGAGGCTTTTTATCTCCTCTTCACTTTCTGCCATAAGGGTGGTGTCATCTGCATATCTGAGGTTATTGATAATTCTCCCGACAATCTTGATTCCAGCTTGTGCTTCATCCAGCCCAGCATTTCTCATGATGTACTCTGCATAGAAGTTAAATAAGCAGGGTGACAATACACAGCCTTGATGTACTCCTTTCCCAATTTTGAACCAGTCTGTTGTTCCATGTCCAGTTCTGTTGCTTCTTGATCTACATACAGATTTCTCAGGAGGTAGGTCAGGTGGTCTGGTATTCCCATCTCTTTAAGAATTCCCCACAGTTTGTTGTGATTCACACAGTCAAATGCTTTGGCATAGTTAGTAAAGCAGAAGTAGATGTTTTTCTGGAACTTTCTTGCTTTTTTAATGATCCAATGGATGTTGGCAATTTGATCTCTGGTTCCTCTGCCTTTTCTAAAACCAGCTTGCACATTTGGAAGTTCACTGTTTACATTCTGTTCCAGCCTGGCTTGGAGAATGTTGAGTATTACTTTGCTAGAGTGTGAAATGAGTGCAACTGGGTGGTAGTTTGAGCATTCTTTGGCATTGCCTTTCTTTGGGATTGGAATGATAACTGACCTTTTCCAGTCCTGTGGCCACTGCTGAGTTTTCCACATTTGCTGACAAATTGAATGCAGCACTTTAATAGCATTTTTAAAGATTTGAAATAGCTCAACTGAAATTCCATCACCTCCACTAGCTTTGTTTGTAGTGCTGTTTCCTAAGGTCCACTTGACTTTACATTCCAGGATATCTGACATTCATTGTTGCAATTAATGTCACAGTTTGATATTATCAACCTCAAGTGGTCTATCTGACTGTGGACCATTGTCTGAGGATAAATCTCTACCACAAGATTTCACAAACCACTTTTCACACATTGATCAATCACAGCACCTTCTCCTTACACTGCACAAACTTTTTTTTTGAGTTGCATTTTTACCTTTCTTAAAATAGTAAAGTATAATATGCTGTAAATACTGCTTTTTAATTCCATGTTCAATATTAAAATGATGACACAAAAATGCATCAATTTTGAAAAACTTTTTTTTTTTTTTTAATGCATGCTGGTATGATAGCTGTTTCAATTCACTGCTGAGTTTTCCCAATACAGTCTCACAAATTGTTTTAAATGAAGTTAAAGATAAATAAGTATTACTTTTACTAGAGCCTTCTTATGGAAAAACTGAATGAACATTTTGGCCACACAATATTTTAACTTAAAGCCTTAGAAATCAGGCATGTAGAAAACTCCTATCTGTTCCTTCAATATCAATTCTCCTTTTTCTTTCTATGGTAAGAACATAAAGAGATCTCTTGTTGCAGTGCTTGGTCTTTGACCTGTCACTAATGCAAGGCTACTAAAACCTTGTACATCACTAAATGAGAGTTCTAGGAGCATCTCTTAATTGGATGGGCTCCTGGATGGGCACTAGTCACAGAGAAGTCCAAGCCATGTTTTAGTTCAGTTCAACTTGATCATTCATCATGTCTGACTCTTTGTGACCCCATGGATTGCAGGACGCCAGGCTTCTCTGCTCATCACCAACACCTAGAGATTGTTCAAATTCGTGTCTATTGACATGGTGATGCCATCCAGCCATCTCATCCTCTGTCATCCTCTTCTCCTCTTGCCTTCAATTTTTCCCAGCATCAGGGCCTTTTCTAATGAGTCAGTTCTTTGCATCAGGTGGCCAAAGTATTGGAACTTTAGCATCAGTCCTTCCAGTGAATATTCAGGATTTATTTCCTTTAGGATTGACTAGTTTGATCTCTTTGTAGTCCAAGGGATTCCAAGAGTTTTATCCAAGACCACAGTTCAAATGCATCATTTCTTCAACACTCAGCTTTCTTTATGGTCCAACTCTCGCATCCATACATGACAACAGGAAAAACCATAGCTTTGACTAGAAGGACCTTTGTTGGCAAAGTAATGTCTCTGCTTTTTAATATGCTCTCTAGGTTTGTCAAAGCTTTTCTTCTAAAGAACAAGCATCTTTTAATTTCATGTTTGCAGTCACTATCTGCAGTGATTTTTGGAGCCCAAGAATATAAAGTCTGTACTGTTTTCATTGTTTCCCCATCTGTTTGCCATGAAGTGATGGGCCCAGATGCCCCATCACTGGGCATCTGGGCCCAGTTTTTTGAATGTTGAGCTGTAAGCCAGCTTTTTCACTCTCCTCTTTCACCTTCATCAAGAAGTTCTTTGATTCCTCTTCACTTTCTGCCATAAGGGTGGTGTCATCTGCATGTCTTACATTATTGATATTTCTCCCTGAAATCTTGATTCCAGGTTGTACTTCATCCAGTCTGGCATTTCACATGATTCACTCTGAAAATAAGTTAAATAAACAAAGTGACAGTAAACAGCCTTACCGTACTCCTTTCCCAATTTGGAACCAGTTCATTGTTTCATGTCCAGTTCTAAGTCTTGCTTCTTGACCTGCATACAGATTTCTAAGGAGGCCACAAAGGACAGAAACTATATACTTAACAGAAGCAGAAGATATTAAGAAGACATGGCAAGAATACACAGAGGAACTATACAAAGAAGATCTTAATGACCCATATAACCATGATGGTGTGATGACTCACCTAGAGCCAGACATCCTGGAATGCAAAGTCAAGTGGGCCTTAGGAAACATCACTGTGAACAAAGCTAGTGGCAGTGATGGAATTACAGCTGAGCTATTTCAAATCCTAAAAAATGTTTTTGTGAAAGTGCTGCACTCAATGTGCCAACAAATTGGAAAATTCAGCAGTGGCCAAAGGACTAGAAACAGTCAGTTTTCATTCCAATCCCAAAGAAAGGCATGTCAAAATATGTTTAAACTGCCACACAACTGTACTCATGTCATACACTAGCAAAATAATGCTCAAAATTCTCCAAGTGAGGCTTCAGCATCATATGAACCATGAACTTCCAGATGTTCAAGCTGGATTCAGAAAAGATGTATGATCCAGATATCAAATTGCCAACATCTGTTGGATCATCAAAAAAGCAAGAGAGTTCCAGAGAAACATTTACTTCAGCTTTATTGACTATGCCAAAGTCTTTGTGTGGCTCACAAAAAACTCTGGAAAACTCGTAAAGAGAAGGGAATACCAAACATTCTTATCTGCCTCCTGAGAAAACTATTTGGAGGACAAGAAGCCATGATTAGAAGCTTGGAATTTTCAGCTCTAGTACTCATCCTCAAAAGAGGCTAGAAACTGAATCAGTTATTGATCATGCTTATGTGAAGAAATCTGTATAAAATCCTAGCAGCCCAAAGTGTGAAAGTTTCTAGTCTCATGAACACATCTACTCTGGATGTTCCAGTTCCATTTCAGTCATTCAGTTGTGTCCAACTCTTTGCGACCCCATGAACTGCAGCACGCCAGTCCTCCCTGTCCATCACCAGCCCTTGGAGTTTATCCAAACTCATGTCCATTGAGTCAGTGATGCCATCCAGCCATCTCATCCTCTGTTGTCCCCTTCTCCTCCTGCCTTCAATATTTCCCAACATCAGGGTCTTTTCAAATTAGTCAGCTTTTCATATCAGGTGGCCAAAATATTGGAGTTTCAGCTTCAACATCAGTCCTTCCAATGAACACCCAGGACTGACTTCCTTTAGGATGGACTGGTTGGATCTCCTTGCAGTCCAAGGGACTCTGAAGAGTCTTCTCCAACACCACAGTTCAGAAGCATCAGTTCTGTGCTCAGGCTTCTTTATAGTCCAACCCTCATATCCATACATGAGTATTGGAGAAACCATAGCCTTGACTATACAGACCTTTGTTGACAAAGTAATGTCTCTGCTTTAACCTAGACTCTGGAAATGACACACCTCAATCTATTGTGATAGAATTCTTGTCCTTGGGACCCTCCCAGAGTTTATCTGACTGATCATAGGTATCCTTTATTATGCCCTTTGATAAACTGATAAACATAAGTAAGTGTTTCCCTGAGCTACTCTAGCAAATTAATCAAATCCTAGGAGGGAAACATGGCAACCTCTGATTTGTAGGCAAATCAAACAATTGTGGGAAACCTGGAAACCTGCTACTTGCAATTGACATGTGAAGTATAGTGGGAGTAGTCTTGTGGGACTGAGCACTTATCTGTGAGATCTGACACTATTTCCAGGTAAATAGTGTTAGAATTGAGTTACAATTTAGAAGACTCAGTTGGTATCACACAGCATTGTCCAGTATAAGAAAAAAAAAAAAAAAATGCTCATTTGGTGACCAGAAATGTGTTTTATATGAGTAAAGAAGGAAACACTCATAGGGAAAATAAGTTTTTCCCTCTATAAGATGGAAAAAAATAAAAACTAAGTTTTTCTTTATAGATGGGATAACAGATTATAAAGTAAGCAGCATATTAGGAGGCTTATTGAAAAAAGAAAAGATATGATGATAACTTGGATGAACATATTCTCAGCTGATAAGAAAGAACAGATAAAAGATAACCAGGAAGCAAACTGAGACAACTTGATGAAGGCCTGGGATTTTTTTCTTTGGAGCATCTGACTCCATTCTTTACAACATAAATAATAAACCATAATGAACAAAACTGAAGTTGCCAATATATGGAATCATAAAAAATATGCTAGGCACATTCACAGATTAGCCATTAATTCTTAATAGAGATCAAAAAAAGATCATAAGAATTCTCAGCACTTCAACTGAATTTTAAAGGATGTAGAATTTTTTTTACTGGGCAGGGTAAAAAATATACCTGCCCACTAAATGCTCTTGTTTGAGAAATCCATTGTGGCCACCATATTGTTTTCTTTCTTCTGTGCCTGTAGGTCACCATGTTTATTATACTATAAACCTCTTATCTTAACCAAAGCTGACTACATTCAAGAGCTGATGCAAAGGCCACCTGTAACAGCGTTTTTCTACCCACTCCAGTGTTCTTGACTGGAGAATCCCAGGGACAGGGGAGCCTGGTGGGCTGCCGTATATGAGGTCACACAGAGTCGTACACGACTGAAACAACTTAGCAGCAGCAGCAGCAGTGTCTGGTCAACAGCCTATAAATTAATCAGGTGCCATGCTCTGTCTAGTTCTTCATGAAAACTGGGTTAACCAATCGAAACCAGTGGCTGGATCACAGAGGTAAGCTAGAAAATCTCCATCATTTTATGGGTGCAGTTTTAGAGTAAAGAATTCCTATTATTAGTGTTGTTGTCATGACTATTAGTGGCTCACTAGATAGCCAGGGCTTGAGAACTTGAGTCCTCCATAATATTCCACCATTCCATTAGGACTGATTTTGCAGTACTTGAAAATTTTTCCCACTTTGCTGACCTACGCATGTATCTATACCTTGAAGCAAAGTGACTAAGTTGATTCTCAATGTCCAGTTTTTCAACTATTTTAATAATGTCACCTCTTTTCCAGAAAATGAAACATATTATAAAATTTTAAAAATTTCAAAAAATTAATACTAATTTCTTATTTTTATTAAGTAGACACATTTCCAATATTCTAAAATTCAAAAATATGTAAATGGATTTTGGCATCAGCATTATCATAAAGTTTCAAAAGTGATTTGCACATGTGCAAATGCTGAAATTTTATTTTTTCCTAACAATCCCTGGTTACTATGGGATTACTGTAGCTTGAACAATGATAGAAGGAATCTGTACCCTCTAATCTGTTTAGTACTTTGATGTTATACACTTCAGTGAAACTATCTAGCTTTCAAATGTAAATTCAAATATCTTATTAAGTGCTTTAAAGAGTACAACATTAAAAAAAATATATCTTTGTTCACACATAATTAATTCTCTATGAAGTACAATGTTTTCTTTGAAATTAAGGCTAAATGCTTCTAAGTTTACCAGAAGTTACCGTTATATATTTTAAAATAGGGAAAAAATTTTGAAGTAAAAATTTATAAGAAGTAAACATTTCTTGTCACTGATAACAACAAAAAGTTATTTCCTATGTTAGATTTCTTGATTGATTAATATTTATACTGTTATAGTGAAATAATAATTAATATTTTGGTAATCTTCTGAAGGCTGCAAATTCTTTAGGCTTATTATGTATGAACACAAGGAGTAAATCTCAGAATTTTACCATGGTCTTATACAGCCTATGTCAAGCCGGGATGTTAGGACCTGGGTTAAACAAACTGCTTTATCTTCCAGTCAATTTTGTTATTAGTAGTTTATTATTTTGGTTGTTTATTTGGTTTGTTATTTGCTCTATTGAGATTTTCTTCCATTTGTAGAAAAATATGTAAAGAATCTCCCTTTTTACTAAGTTTTTTGTGAAGTAATTTTTTGAAAGTTTCAAATAGAGAAGCCACTTTTTATACATTATTTATATTTCCTCGTAAGTTTTCTTTAAAATTTTCCCTATATTAAATTTATTCTTATACATGGCTTAAAAGTTCAGTTGGATATTTTCAAAATGGCACTTTCTGCCTAACCCCTTCCAAGCCCCAATTTCTGCCCATTCTCTAGCAATCAGTTTCTTCTTTTAACTATTGTTTTGACCATATGACTGCAAGGAGATCCAACCAGTCCATTCTGAAGGAGATCAACCCTGGGATTTCTTTGGAAGGAATGATGCTAAAACTGAAGCTCCAGTACTTTGGGCACCTCATGCGAAGAGTTGACTCATTGGAAAAGACCCTGATGCTGGGAGGGATTGGGGGCAGGAGGAGAAAGGGACGACCAAGGATGAGATGGCTGGATGGCATCACAGACTCAATGGACATGAGTCTGAGTGAACTCCGGGAGTTGGTGATGGACAGGGAGGCCTGGCGTACTGCGATTCATGGGGTCGCAAAGAGTCGGACACGACTGCGCGACTGAACTGAACTGAACTGAACTACATTTTCTATAACATATTCATAATATCATTCCTTGATTTTCTTTTCTATTATAGATAGCATATCTTGCCAGTCTCCCAAAGAAGGAAGGGTTTTGCATTCACACACAAGCATTACATACTCTGACCCACATGCAGGCATTTCCTTTTATCCATTTCCCTAATATATTTCTATGACATTTAGGATGAGATGGCTGGATGGCATCACAGACTCAATGGACATGAGTCTGAGTGAACTCCGGGAGTTGGTGATGGACAGGGAGGCCTGGCGTACTGCGATTCATGGGGTCGCAAAGAGTCGGACACGACTGCGCGACTGAACTGAACTGAACTGAACTACATTTTCTATAACATATTCATAATATCATTCCTTGATTTTCTTTTCTATTATAGATAGCATATCTTGCCAGTCTCCCAAAGAAGGAAGGGTTTTGCATTCACACACAAGCATTACATACTCTGACCCACATGCAGGCATTTCCTTTTATCCATTTCCCTAATATATTTCTATGACATTTTATAGTTTTACTTCTTTCAAAAGATATTATGCACAGTTATGTCACATAGTATATAAGATTATATAATTCTTCCTGTAAATCTTTTTTTGTATTTTCTAGGGTTAATAATGACTTTTTTTGTTGCTTAGTTTTCTATGGCCCTATCATTAATTCTCTCAGATTCTTTATAAAAAATGTAAAGCTTATCTCATCATAGCAAATACATCATAAATTCTATTACTTTCTCTTGGAGATATTATTCCTGGACTCCTGGAAACCCTTGCTACAAACTGGATAGATTAGCTTCTGTGTAACTATCATCCTTGAACCTGCTTTCACTTTCATCATGGAATTGTCTTCACTGTCTTTTATGCACACTGCAAACCTTGACTTGACTTTATACCACATACACAAATTAACTTGAAATGGATTATAGACTTACATGTAAGTGTTTAAACTATAACATTTCTGGAAGACAATATAAAAAAAGTAACAGTGATTTTGAGTTTGGCAAAAAAAAGATAAAATAAATTCATCAACATTTAAAAAATTAATCAAAATTAAAAATATATATTATAAATACATTAAAAGTAAAATTCATCAAACATTTTAAAAAGTTCTTCAAAAGATGTAGTTAAGAGAATTAAAACACAAACCACATATAGGACAAAGTATTTGCAAAATATGTATTCAGTAAAAGAATACATAAAGACAACATAAGGAATTCTTACTACTAAATAATGAAGACAAATTAATTAAAAACAGAGGGTACAAAAGATTTCAATAGACACTTCACCAAAGAAGATACAGAGTTGACAAAAGAAAAATTGTTCACCATCATTAGCCATTAAAAAATGCAAATTAAAATGAGAGTGAGATGTCACTATAGAACCAGTTATTACTTATTATCTCTCACATCTAAATTTGCCCTTCAATACCTGCTCTTTAATTTTAGATTGGATTCCTCTAGAATTCTTGCTGTACATTGAGTGGGATGTTAGAATTTCTCCATAGAGGGACCTAGAGGTAACTGCAGGAAGGAGGAAGCTAGTTTTGCTGCTGGTTCTAGCTCCTCCACTGTTGCTCAATGGTGCAATGTGTAGACATTATGAAGTGCTCTGCCTAACCCTATGCCCAGAATTTGTGGTCCCTAAACAGACGGCAACCCACTCCAGTGTTCTTGCCTGGAGAATCCCAGGGACAGGGGAGCCTGGTTGGCTGCCGTCTATGGGGTCACACTATCCTCACGCTGGCCCCCGGCATTCAATCTTTCCCAGCATCAGGGTTTTTTCCAGTAAGTTAGCTCTTTGTATCAGGTGGCCAAAATATTGGAGCTTCAGCTTCAGCATCAGTCCTTCCAATAAATATTCAGGGTTGATTTCCTTTAGGATTGATTGGTTTGATCTCCTCGCAGTCCAAGAGACTCTCAAAAGTCTTCTCGAGCACCACAATTCAAAAGCATCAATTCTTCAGTGCTCAGCCTTATTTATGGTCCAAATCTCACACTGATGCATAACTACTGGGAAAATCATAGCTTTGACTCTACTGACCTTTGTCAGCAAAGTGGTGTCTCTACTTTTTAATACGCTGTCTAGACTGGTCATAGCTTTTTCTTCCAAAGAGCAAGTGTCTTAATTTCATGACTGCACTCACTGTCCACAGTGATTCTGGAGCCCAAGAAAATAAAATCTGTCACTGCGTCCATTTTTTTCCTTTCTGTTTACCATGAAGTGATGGAATGAGGAACCAGATGCCATGACCTTAGGAAGGCTACTTAACATTTTTGTTTCAGTTTCTTTATCTAAAAGGAACAAATGAGTATGCTAACAGTACATAACATCATCAGACTGTGCAGAGGATTAAATGAGCTAGTATCAGTTAGGGCACTCAGAACTAGTAAGAGCTATGCAAAACATTGCCATGACCTTAGGAAGGCTACTTAACATTTTTGTTTCAGTTTCTTTATCTAAAAGGAACAAATGAGTATGCTAACAGTACATAACATCATCAGACTGTGCAGAGGATTAAATGAGCTAGTATCAGTTAGGGCACTCAGAACTAGTAAGAGCTATGCAAAACATTAGGTAGGTAGGTAAAGTCGCTCAGTCGTGTCCGACTCTTTGCGACCCCGTGGACTGTAACCTACTAGGCTTCTCCGTCCATGGGATTCTCCAGGCACGAATACTGGAGTGGATTGCCATTTCCTTCTCCAGAGGATCTTCCCAACCCGGGGATCGAACCCAGGTCTCCCGCATTGGAGGCAGACGCTTTAACCTCTGAGCCACCAGGGAAGCCTATGCAAACATTAAGTAAATAAAAATGTGTATATTCTCTAGCTGCTCCAAACTGAAAGCTATCATTTCCCATACTCTCAGCATTAATAAATTATAGATATAATGTTTAATCTGCTCCATTTATTAAATTATGTTTCACTTTATGTTTTCACATAGAATGTCCACTAGCTACCCACATAGGCGGACAGTTTCTGGAGGACAAGTTCACATCAGATATTTATTTATACCCCCACAATCCCTATAATTAGCTGCACCTATTGGCAATGTGCAAGCGATGATTACACACTGATATGCCTCAGGTTTTCCAAAAGCAACCCCCTGGATCCGCCAATCCTTTGTCCACCATCTTTGCTTGGTTTCTAGATCTGGTCTCACTGACCTTCTGCAGAGGGCTGGTTTCTGGGGTACAATGCACCTCTCTCACTGGCCCTCTCTGAGTGCTACATTTATCAGGGACAGTGGGTCTTGGCAGTCAGACAAGAAACACAATCTGTAGACAGAGCCACCACAAGTCAATCTTGCCAGTACAATTCCTGCAGTTTGCTGACAGTCATATGGTTGTTTTCCAAGCCTCTAATATGGAATACCATAGGGCCTTTAAGGAGAAGTAGCTAAGGGTCAGGGACTGCTGGCAATTTTCCTTCTATTTTTTTTTTTCCTTTGGGAGATCGTGTGCCTGACATTTCGACTCTGAAATGATTCACAATGCCAGCACTGTCATGTAAAGAATGGTCTAGCTAAAAGTTGACGTTTTGGACTGAACTGGTGTGAATGCTTCAATGAATCTTCTGAAGAGCATCCAAAGCCACACATAAATAATAAGTTTGGAATGGTAACAAGAATGCCTGGGATGTGGCCTTCTGCATTAGCTGTATGATGTTCTTGGTGGGCTATTTCAGATAAAGGACCATTAGAAAAAACATTTATCAGGGTGTGGTGGGGAAAAGCTTTCTTGGAGTAAATGGTCCCAGTGCAGTTCATTTTGCGGCACAACATCCCCACCCATGAACTGTGATCTCTGCTTAGGCAAGCACTCAGCATGGACATAGTTAATATCCACGTATTGATGAATTGTTCAGCATGAGAGAAGCTCTGCTATCCTTACCAAGGAAGCCTTACTGACACTGGGTCACACACTCTCATCCTTTGTGCCAGGTGTTGCTGGGTCTTACTTTACAGTCCAGTCAGTTTCATGGGCGTCAAAGAAGGAGCCATGCTGAGGCAGCTCTGAGAATTCCATCAACTAGATGAAAATGACAAGTTGGAAGTATCCTTTCCAGGTTGCCTCCAAAGTTTACATCAACATTACCTACTGGCCATATTCACTTCATGAAGACTAGTCCTTCCTCTGACCAAACAGGAGATGCTTTGGAAGCATGAAACCTCATAAGTTAGTAATGGGCTCAAAGCACACCGCATAAGAACTTTATTCATAGGTACCTTATACCTGAAGGGTTGACCCACCTGCAGACAGGATTTCAGAAGAAAGTTCAGACCCTAGAAATTTTTGGTTGTAAGGACAGTCAGCCGCACCTCAAGAAAGCTCCCTGTCCTTCACGTTTTCTACTTACACTTTCATCTTTGCCTATATTTCCTGATGCTGAAGTCTTCGCCCCTCGAGAACCAGAATGGTTCCCAAGCAGCATCTTCTTGCTTTTCACAGCTGAGTGAGGGCTATTTGGCTTTGACATGCCTTACTCCATTTGCGCTTTGCTATAGCCCATCTTCTTTGCCATGCTTTCCGTGCTTGGTCTCCTGTCTACCTCTCCAGGGTGAAGTTACTTCCTCTCCACTCTACTCACACTGCACATCCCATTCACACAAACCTCTAATGTATTCCCCAGTCCCACCAATTCTTCTGTTTGATCAGTCTGCCCAGAAGCAGGCTCCAATCACCCACCCAGGAATGCATTTAAAGGTTGAAACAGATGACACTCACTCATGGATATGAATGAATGTGTATTTAGTATGCACGTTGGGATTCTCAGGAAGACAAGGGTACTTACAAGAGTCTGATGATGAGAAGGAGAGAAAAGGAGGGTGAGACGGGGTGGCTTTGGGCTCTTTCTGTGGTTGTGATGTGGGTTAAGGTGAGGAGCTCTCCATACTATAAAAATTTCAAAGCCTATATGCTTTGAAATTCCATCCTGAGCACCTCTGCACACTGATCTTTCTTGGGAGGATAGGGGTCAGGATAAGGACGTAGTGGAGAGATCAGCAGGGAGGGGATCCAGAGAGCCCATCGAAGTTCAAATGAAAAAAAAAAAAATGGACACTTTATCCAACTTCCAAGCCTTCACACAAGCAGCTGTTCCAAGAGGCAGATTCTCACTTTCATCTGAAGCTTCTCGTAGGAATCACTTCCTCTAGGAGCTCTCCTAGACTCCATTCAGCTGCATGAGACCATCCCCTTGTCCATTTTACTGGTATCCTGTGCTCGTCTCTATTTTTACAGCAGCTATCACATTTGGTCTTTGCAGTGAACTGAACTGCATCTCCAAACGATACATTTAAGCTCTAGTTCTCAGCACCTATGACATGAGCTTACTTGGACATGAGGTTTTGGCTGATGTCATTAAGGATCTTAGGATGAAGTCAGTGTAGATTTAACAAGGGCCCTAAATCTAGTGGATTTAAAAAGGAGAGATTTGACACAGAGACCCAGCATGGAGGCCCTGTGAAGGTGGAGGCACAGAATGGAGTTTTACAGGTATAAGCCAGGGGTCACCATGGATTTCTCATTTCAGTTCAGTTGCCCAGTCATTTTCAACTCTTTGCGACCCCATGGACTGCAACACACCAGGCCACCCTGTCCAACACCAACTCCTAGAATCCACCTAAAACCATGTCCATTGAGTCAGTGATACCATCCAACCATCTCATCCTCTGTTGTCCGCATCTCCTCCTGTCCTCAATCTTTCCCAGCATAAGGGTCTTTTCAAGTGAGTCAGCTCTGCACATCAGGTGGCCAAAGGGTTGGAGTTTCAGCCTCAGCATCAGTCCTTCTAATGAACACCCAGGACTGATCTCCTTTAGGATGGACTGGTTGGATCTCCTTGCAGTCCAAGGGACTTCAAGAGTCTTCTTCATGGATTTCCAGTGGTTCCCAGTGACTGAACTAAAACAACCCAGCAACCGCGAAAGAAGTGAGAAGTCAATTCTCTCCCAAAGCTCCCTGATGCAACTAACTTTACTGACACCTGGATTTCAGGCTCTGGTCTCAAGAACTGCTGTTCACTCAGTCATATCTGACTCTTTGTGACCCCATAGACTGCAGCACAACAGTCTTCCCTGTCCTTTACCATCTCCCAGAGTTTGCTCAAACTCATGTCCATTGAATCAGTGATACCATCCAATCATATTATCTTCTGTTGTCCCTTTCTCCTGCCTTCAATCTTTCCCAGCATCAGGGTCTTTCCCAATGAGTCAGCTCTTTGTATCAGGTGGCCAAAATATTGGAGATTCGGCTTCAGCATCAGTATTTCCAATGAGTATGCAGAGTTGATTTCCTTTAGGATGGACTGTTTTGGTCTCCTTGCAGTCCAGGGGATTCTCAAGAGTCTTCTCCAGCACCACTGTTCTAAAGCATCAATTCTTTGGTACCCAGCCTTCTTTATGGTCCAACTCTCACATCCATACATGACTACTGGAAAAACCATAGCTTTGACTAGACAGACCTTTGTTGGAAGAGTGATGTCTCTGCTTTTTAATACACTGTCTAGTTTTGTCATAGCTTGTGAATTGTGAGAGAATACACTTCTATTGTTTCAAGTCACCCAAGTTGTGATAATTTGCTCCAGAAATCCTAAGAAACTAGTATCTTTACAATTGTATACCTAGATTTTTGTCTTCATCACAAGAGTTGCTTGCTCCTGGAAGGCAGAGGTTGTGTTTGGGTCTTTAGATTTCCACAGCCTAGCACAATGCCAGACATAAATAGGGAACACCTAAAGTGTTTTCTGAAAAATGTGCTCAGCCTGAATTGACCACATTCAAAAGTGATGAAGCCCCCAAAATTAGCTCAACAGCAGGATTTCTGTCAGATCTGCTAGTGATGGCAAAATCACAAAGGACTCAGTCTCCACGTAAACAGGCGGGATGCAGTTGAGTTCATGCTTTAGACAGTTTCTTTCCTCTCTGCCTGCAGGTGGATTTCTAGAGCTGTGTGGTGGAAGGCATCCCAGTGCCAATCTGCACAAGTGCTGAAGTGCTTTGGCCTGCGTCCAAATGCTCTCTCCGGGTCTGTGTTAACCAGATTTGTCTAGAAGATGGACAAGTAGCCTGGAACTCTGAGTTAAACCACATGCCTCCCACCCCAGCCCCGGGAGTCCCTGAAATGAGGGTTCCAATGGTGCAAATAATCTGTTGTTTGGTTTGGGTGCTTTCTTCTCTAGCTGAGCAAAGAGACGATTTTTTTTCCTTGGGAGGAGGTGAGTGAGGATGAAAATATTTACTTAGAGACCACCTAGGCCAGGTCTGAAAACTCCTGAGCCAGGTGGGAAAATTCAGCCCAGTGAGAGTTCTCTGTTTTTGTTAAAGAAAAAGAAATCACAGCTGGGGACAGCCCGGGAGCCTTGGCGCAGACGTCTGAGGCACGAATTCCCGAGTCAGACGCAGTGACCACTGCCCTTTCATGCTTTTCCATCGCCTCATTTTACAGATGACAAACAGCCCGGGCACTTTTTTAAAGCTCAGGGCTTTCTTTTCCCTCCTGCTTCTCTTTCTCTTTTTTTTCTAAAAGCCACAAGAGTGTTAGGTGATTTTTCCCTCCCTGCCTGGAGAACATTTATGATGGATGCTTCATCTCACTCCTTGGGGCAGCTCAGGCCCTTGGACCAAGGAGCTAAATCTTTGCCTTGGGAGAGATTCTGCCCCCATGGAAGGGGTAGGTGCCTTTTATTGTAGCCTGTTCTACATGGTAGCTGTGGGTGAGCAACGCACTGAATGTGGTGGGAACAAGAAATAGAATTCAATTAGAAACTGTGGAATGGGTGCAGAAGAAATCACAGGATTCCCCACCTTCAAAGAGCTACATACACATACACACACACACACACACACACACGGAGTTGAAAACAAATAACTTTTTGCCAGCAAAAAACTGTTCCTTTTCATTTTCAAAGAATCTTCCCATCCACATTATTTCATCTTCATGAGACTCCTGGGATACAAGGCAGGCGGTATGACTTTCATTTTGTGGACATGGAAACAGAGAGGTGGTATGGCTGGATCCAGGGCACACAGTTTATTTGTGTCAAGGTGGGATCAGTGTCTCTTCCTACTAGCTACCATTTCTGGCACTTTCTACCTCAATAAAAGCAGTTGTTCTCTGCTGGATCTTTTCCCTCACTAGATCCTGGTCTAAACACATTGCCTGTATTATCTCAGTGAATCTTGACAAGGATTCTCTAAAAGAAAGTACTGTTATTACTCCCGTCTTACAGAGAAAGAGACTAGCTAGTTGATGTGGAAACCAGAATTCAGAACCAAGTCTATCTAAATCAAGACTCTTCCTGGTGACTTCAAGTTACAGATTTTAAGATTTCTTTTGCTGAGAGGATACAGAGTAAAGCAGAAGAGCTTGAGCCAGACAATTTCTTAGAGAAGTGAACTTAGAGAATGTTATATATGGTAACATGGACAGTTAAAACAGGTGAGGCCCTTTGGAAGAGCCACTAACCTAATGCTCTGTACCCGGATGGCTTGGTTCTCCTAGTTGTACAGGTAAGGGGCTGAGGCTTGGAAGGGTCAGGTACCTTGCTCACAGTCCACAGCTGGATTCTTCATGGAGTCAGGATTTATATTCAGATTATTTGTCCTCAGACAATGCAAATGTCTCCACTCTGCTGCACTTACTGGCCCCATAAAGGTGAAAGGTGGCCGTAGTCCATAAAACCTGTGACATCCATATGTACTGGCGAATGGAGGTAATGTAGCTAAAACATTCAAGGAACAAAATTGCTGGAACTTAATAACAGTATGTTTTCATTTTCTCACTAGATTTTTTTTTTTTTTTTTGCACTGTAGGAGAACACATAGCACTGTGCAAATTTCCATAATTTATCTAGCTTGCTTGAGGTTCTTTTGATACATCCATCATCTTGATGACAGATCTAAACACCCTCTTATTTTCCACTCTATGCTACCTCTGTGGAGAGTAATATTAATGACCGCTACCATTTTTTCAAGTACTTTCAATGAGAAAGCCTACATTAGCTTATATAATTGCCTCAGCAACTGTGCAAGGTAGCTATTATTTATCCCCATTTTAAGATGAGGTAACTGAAGCCAAGAGAGGTTATATAATTTATTCACTTCACACAGAGCATAAATGGCAAAGCCAGGATGGAAATGGGGGTCTGCGTGACTCTGAAATCCATCCCCTTTCCGTTGGCTGAAGGTAACTGGATAAGTTCTATACAGAGGAAGTGAAAAAAAAAAAAAAGAATCTGTTAAGGTCATGTTTGTGTATTTTAATTTAAGATAATAAATAATAGGGAAGGGGCTGACATGATGGAAATGGTGCTTGGGGCAGGTGAGGAGAGACTGAAGGCAAGAAAAACCTTCTTCAGAGGCCATGAATTGCAATAGGAATTTGGAATGTTCAACACATGGGTAGGGATGGTGGCTGTAGAAATAGGAAAAGGTGTCTCAGGATCAGTAGGTTTTATGAAAATAAAAAAGTAATTAGTGAAATTTGAATGATAACCAAAAGGAAGAGAAGAATTGAAAGAGACTTGGGAGGCAGATTCTTGGGAGGTATCTTCTCCGTGTCATAACTGAAAGAAAGATGTGATGATGAAAAGGGATTTGAAAGGCAGGGGTGTTTTCCTTCTGGGGTCCAGCAGAGTGGCCATTGACAACAGTTGTCACACCAGGGCCTCTACAGGGGGTTACGGGTGAAGAAAGGTCTTCCTTGGAAATAAGGATGTCACTATTGCCAACCCATCCCCAGACATGAAACTTTGAGTTTATGCAGGTTGAGAGCTGGAGAGAGTATGCTTGAGGCCAATGTGTGTGTCTACACCTGCAACAGCATCCTATTCACCATGGTGATGCCCCCTCTACAAACCCAGCTTCCCTGTGCTGAACGGTGCTTTGGGAGGACTGCTCTCCACCTCCCAGAGATGGATGGGAGCTCCCATCAGTCCTATCGCCTCGCAAACAAAATTGCATCTCTGGAGAAGCAGCTCTGTCTTCCATTATTTTTCTTCCATTCTGTTCTGTCTGATCACTATAGCACCTTCTGAGTGCTAGTAGGCTAAGTAGCATGTTGAGATCATTTATGGCTCTCCCAGTTACCCTGTGGGTGTTTTCAGTAATTTTTGTGATCCTGGTTACTGATGACAGCTGTACACCCCTGCCTGCAGATGCCTGTGCACAGACTCGGGAAAGCTTACTATTGGGCAAAGCTTGCAAAGTGGAAGTTCATGAATTGGACAGAGCCCACCAATATATTTTGCTTGCCCTACACAATATTTGTTAATATTTTGAATCAGCAGCTTTAAATTGTGAAATTTCACACATTTCCAGCTTCTCTTAAAACATAAAAAGTTCTGGCAATCCAGGGCTGCAATCCCACATGTCAGTCAGCAGCTGGGGCTGAGAAACCGCAGTACTCTTTACACAGGGCATTTTCTCTCTATTTTACCCCAGTCTCCACTACTCCTTACTGTATGACATAAGGTCTTCTGCACTCACTTACCTCATTATCTGGCCCCTATAGGCATTTGCCTTTGAGGCTTCAATGTGTGATAATGGTATTGATTCAAATAGAAGCTACTTGGTGCCCAGAATGAATGCACTTGATCAGTAGATATGGATAGATGCTAATTCTTCCGCCTTCCTTTACGTCTCCTTCTCCTATTTACACCCTCTCCTCAAAATGCTCAGCACTTGTGATGAAGGCTGAGCACCAAGACAGTGCCCTTCCCTCCAGCATAATAGGGTCCCCATTAGCCTCCTCCACCAAAGTGCTTCCACACCACTCCCCGGCACAGCAAAGTAATCTCACAACCTGATCAGGCAACATACCCATGACACGGCCATCACTTGAGTCACATTTCAGAGGAGGAAAAGGTAAGAAAAAGTGGTGAGATGAAATAACATCTCTGGGCACTTTAGAGAAGAGGTGAGCACAAGGAAAGTGAATGGAGCCTCTGGAAAAGGCTCCATGGAGGAAAGTTGGGAAGCCCAGGCCACAGAAAGCCTGTGAGATGGAGGTGATCTTGAGGCAATGGACAGACATGGCAGCATCTTGCTGTGAAGAGTAGTGTCACCAGACAGAATGAAGAGCTGAGGTTATCACTCTGTTGGGGCTGGAGGTGGGGAGGGGCCCACTGAAGGGAAAGGGACCAGAGGGCAAGACAGGCTCAGGAAGCTGCGAGGGGTGTCCTGGGTTCAGGCTCCGATCCCGTCTTTGCTCACTCAGCATGTGTCCCTGGGCCTCAGTCTTCTTCTGTGACTTTCAGGTGGCCCGAAAAGCATCAGCCCTCTCCTCCTCCCCTCAGCACCTAGCACCATCCACCTGCTCTGGCATGAAGCTGAGGTGAGGACAAGACCCTGCCCCTGCTGGTTCAACCTTTCCCCTGGTTGACCAGCTAGCTCTTCATCCATGCAAAGGACACACTGTGTCAGCTTACCCTGAGAGAATGAGCAGGAAACCAGATGCCCAAAATGAATAAGAGTGTTCAAAATGCCATTTCTTTTTGCGGTTGTGCACCAGTTGTGACTTGTGCTTCTTGATGGTGAGCTTTGATGAATTTAGACAGGTCTTCTTGTGAAAGAGAAGTAGCATCAGGAGTATAGAAAGTGCCAGGATGGAGTTGACTGTGGCCCTTCTGCCACTGGGTAAAGTGCCTAGACCAGGATCTTTTTAAAGGCTAAGTAAGTCAGGGGTAAGTAAGTAAGCCAGCAAATTTGGAAAACTCAGCAGTGACCACAGGACTGGAAAAGGTCAGTTTTCATTCCAATCCCAAAGAAAGGCAATGCCAAAGAATGCTCAAACTACTGCAGAGTTGCACTCATCTCATATGCTAGTAAAGTAATGCTCAAAATTCTTCAAGCCAGGCTTCAGCAATACGTGAACCATGAACTTTCAGATGTTCAAGCTGGTTTTAGAAAAGGCAGAGGAACCAGAGATCAAATTGTCAACATCTGCTGGATCATCAGAAAAGCAAGAGAGTTCCAGAAAAACATCTATTTCTCTTTATTGACTATGCCAAAGCCTTTGACTGTGTGGATCACAGTAAGATGGAAAGTTCTGAAAGGGATGGGTGGGAATACCAGACCACCTGACCTGCCTCTTGAGAAACCTATATGCAGGTCAGAAAGCAACAGTTAGAACTGGACATGGAAGAACAGACTGGGTTCTAAATAGGAAAAGGAGTACATAAAGGCTGTATATTGTCACCCTGCTTATTTAACTTCTATGCAGAGTACATCATGAGAAACGCTGGGCTGGAGGAAGCACAAGCTGGAATCAAGATTGCTGGGAGAAATATCAATAACCTCAGATATGCAGATGACACCACCCTTATGGCAGAAAGTGAAGAGGAACTCAAAAGCCTCTTGATGAAAGTGAAAGTGGAGAGTGAAAAAGTTGGCTTAAAGCTCACCATTCAGAAAATGAAGATCATGGCATCCAGGCCCATGACTTCATGGGAAATAGATGGGGAAATAGTAGAAACAGTGTCAGACTTTATTTTGGGGGGCTCCAAAATCACTGCAGATGGTGACTGCAGCCATGAAATTAAAAGACACTTACTTCCTTGGAAGAAAAGTTATGACCAAACTAGATAGCATATTAAAAAGCAGATACATTACTTTGCCAACAAAGGTCCATCTAGTCAAGGCTATGGTTTTTCCGGTAGTCATGTATGGATGTGAAAGTTGGACAGTAAAGAAAGCTGAGCACCGAAGAATTTATGTTTTTGAACCATGGTATCGGAGAAGACTCTTGAGAGTCCCTTGGACTGCAAGGAGGTCCAACCAGTCCATTCTAAAGGAGATCAGCCCTGGGTGTTCTTTGGAGAGAATGATGCTGAAGCTGAAACTCCAGTACTTTGGCCACCTCATGTGAAGAGTTGACTCATTGGAAAAGACTCTGATGCTGGGAGGGATTGGGGGCAAGAGGAGAAGGGAATGACAGAGGATGAGATGGCTGGATGGCATCACTGACTCGATGGATGTGAGTCTGAGTGAAATCCGGGAGTTGGTGATGGACAGGAGGCCTGGCGAGCTGCGATTCATGGGGTCACAAAGAGTCAGACATGACTGAGCGACTGAACTGAAATGAACTGAACTGAACTGAAATCAGGGGTAATGATTAGAAGAAAGCATGGCTACTGCAAGCCTGACTGGGCCTGTTGGCAGCTCAGGGCTGCTGGGCCACAATTTGACCAACAAAGCCACCAAGAGAGTGTGTTTTTGTCCATTAAATAAATGATGACATTTATTATCCTCAGTTACACTTAATGTAATAGGCTTAAGTTATATTAAAGGATTGAGTCCTTCATCTCACCTAGGACTGAAACATTTCAAAGCAGGCAGATATAATACCTCCAACATCTCTTGAATACTCCCTGGGGCATAATATAGATGATACTCAACACAGCACTTACAAATGGGCTCATGACCCTCGACTCTTCAGTAAGTGTATCATGCCGCTACTGTGCCAAGGGAATCTTACTGAGTGCTTAAGAGACAGAGAAGGAATGAAGCCTGGTGCCTTTCCTCAGGGAGATTTTATTCTGGTAGAGGGCCATCCTACGATCACACTAATGCGTAAATCAGGCTCCCATGACTAAATCAGTGTTATAAGTATCATGAGGAAGATCTTTTAAAAGTTCTATGGAAGCTGGGCTTTGGGAGAGCAACAGGAGATGCCTAGAGCAACAAATGCCAGGGCTGAGCTTAGAACATGAGTGATGGAAGAAGCTCCCCAGCTCACAGGGAGACAGATGTGTGTATGTGTGTGTGCACACATATGTGTTTTCTTGACACTTCATTGTAACTCACTGTGAATAGCCTCACCCCATCTTTAGCCCAGATCAGATGCAGAGGTGACCAGTTCTTGTTTTGCTTTACCTCTGTGCTATTCTCTCCTACTATAGAGCAATATTTGGATGCAGAGTTCCTTCGATTTCTCTGTTTTAAAAAAATCATTATTAAAGAGAAATTAAGGAAACAATTCCATTCACCATTGCAATGAAAAGAATAAAATACTTAGGAATATATCTACCTAAAGAAACTAAGACCTATATATAGAAAACTATAAAACACTGGTGAAAGAAATCAAAGAGGACACTAATAGATGGAGAAATATACCATGTTCATGGATCAGAAGAATCAATATAGTGAAAATGAGTATACTACACAAAGCAATCTACAGATTCAATGCAATTCCTATCAAGCTACCAATGGTATTTTTTACAGAGCTAGAACAAATAATTTCACAATTTGTATGGAAATACAAAAAAACTCGAATAGCCAAAGCCATCTTGAGAAAGAAGAATGGAACTGGAGGAATCAACCTGCCTGACTTCAGGCTTTACTACAAAGCCACAGTCATCAAGACAGTATGGTACTGGTACAAAGACAGAAATATAGATCAATGGAACAAAATAGAAAGCCCAGAGATAAATCCACACACCTATGGACACCTTATCTTTGACAAAGGAGGCAAGAATATACAATGGAGAAAAGACAATCTCTTTAACAAGTGGTGCTGGAAAAACTGGTCAACCACTTGTAAAAGAATGAAACTAGAACACTTTCTAACACCATACAGAAAAATAAACTCAAAATGGATTAAAGATCTAAACATAAGACCAGAAATTATAAAACTCTTAGAGGAGAACATAGGCAAAACACTCTCTGACATAAATCACAGCAGGATCCTCTATGACACATCTCCCAGAATACTGGAAATAAAAATAAACAAATGGGACCTAATTAAAATTAAAAGCTTCTGCACAACAAAAGAAACTATAAGCAAAGTGAAAAGACAGCCTACAGGATGGGAGAAAATAATAGCAAATGAAGCAACTGACAAACAAATAATCTCAAAAATATACAAGTGACTTATGCAGCTCAATTCCAGAAAAATAAACGACCCAATCAAAAAATGGGCCAAAGAACTAAATAGACATTTCTCCAAAGAAGACATACAGATGGCTAACAAACACATGAAAAGATGCTCAACATCACTCATTATCAGAGAAATGCAAATCAAAACCACAATGATGTACCATTTCATGCCAGTCAGAATGACTGTGACCCAAAAGTCTACAAGCAATAAATGCTGGAGAGAGTGTGGAGAAAAGGGAACCCTCTTACACTGTTGGTGGAAACGCAAACTAGTACAGCCACTATGGAAAATAATGTGGAGATTCCTTTAAAAACTGGAAATTGAACTGCCTTATGACCCAGCCATCCCACTGCTGGGCATACACACCAAGGAAACCAGAACTGAAAGAGACACATGTACCCCAGTGTTCATCACAGCACTGTTTATAATAGCCAGGACATGGAAACAACCTAGATGTCCATCAGCAGATGAATGGATAAGAAAGCTGTGGTACATATACACAATGGAATATTACTCAGCCATTAAAAAGAATACATTTGAATCAGTTCTAATGAGGTGGATGAAACTGGAGCTGATTATACAGAGTGAAGTAAGCCAGAAAGAAAAATACCAATACAGTATACTAACACATATATATGGAATTTAGAAAGATGGTAATGATAACCCTGTATGCGAGACAGCAAAAGAGACACAGATGTATGGAAGAGTCTTTTGGACTCTGTGGGATAGGGAGAGGGTGGGATGATTTGGGAGAATGGCATTGAAACATGTATACTATCATATAAGAAATTAATCACCAGTCTAGGTTCGATGCAGGATACAGGATGCTTGGGGCTGGTGCACTGGGATGACCCAGAGGGATGGTATGGGGAGGGAGGTGGGAGAGGGGTTCAGGATTGGAAACACATGTACTCCCATGGCAGATTCATGTTGATGTATGGCAAAACCAATACAATATTGTAAAGTAATTAGCCTCCAATTAAAATAAATAAATTTTTTTAAAAAAGTCATTAGACACCATGATCAAAAGTAGTGGGCTATGGGCTGGAGTCTGTTCACTACCACCATTCCATCATGGGTCCACAGCTAAGCCAGGTCCTTTCAGCCTTAACCATACCATCTGTCAAATATTTACCTCCCTACCATGCTGAAAAGACAAGATGCTTGTCTTTTGACAACTCTTCAAAAACCAAATTCTTTATTGAGCACCTACACCATGCTAGACAGTAGGCTAGGAATTAGAGTCCGTCCAAATTCTCTAAACCACCACTTAACCTGCCCTACCCTTGACAAATGGCTTTTAACATAAGCATGCATAAAACGTGCTCCTTTGACCCATTCTCTGAAAGAATCTCTTCCTCAGAGGAAAGCCAAATCAGTCCCTAAAATTCAGAGCAAAAGAGAATATGCTTGCTCATCAAAAAAAGTATACCATCATCTCCTGGCCAGACTCCACCTGATTTCTAGGAAACAGCCAGATCTTCCTCCAACCATTCCCTAGACAAAATAATAATCCTTAACTTCAGTCTAAGCTTCCACTAAGTCTGTTAACAAAATAGTTTTTGATCTGGTTACTGCTCAGCATGGCTGCAGGAGGACAAGACGCACC
>SJXQ01000191.1:35404-71580 GCA_006408695.1 Aepyceros melampus
GATTTGAATTTCACTCTCTTCAGGGACACAAAAGCCAACTCGAATCCAATCGCAGCATCATCGATAAACTTACTGCCTCCTCCCACCGGCGCCTCCTAAGGCCCTATGTTTTTCACCATTGCTTTCATTCCTTGAAAGTGATTTCTTTGTCCCCAGTGTGCAGAGTTTCCCTCCCTCTGCCCCAGCCCTCTGCCGTGCTTCGGCCACTCCGGGAGCCAGGCCCTGGGAGAGGCGGCCATTCTTAGCCTCCCTGACAAAGCAAGGGTTCCCTTGGCAACAAGAACCGTGTGGAGGTTGGAGAAGGGGTTTCCCTCCACCCTCACCCCGGTTCTCTTTGAACTCAGGAGCTCACCCCAGGCTCTCATGGAGGAATCTCTAACCAGGGTAGGAAAACCACAGTTCTAAATATCGGTAATTGGCATTTGGAGACAACTGCTTTTGCATGCAACAGGCAGGAAAATGTGGGCAGAGTGGGCGAATGAACTCGGGTGCAAGCATCCTGGTTGGGCGGAGGGAAAGCTGGTTTCCTTTATGTACTCAGGCAAGTCTCGATCCCAAACAATTTGGGGCTGTAGGATGTATCTTAATCTTTTGCGAGATGGAACAAAGGGGAAGGGTGGAAAGAGAGCGCTCAGGAGACAAGCTTTTATCTTGTTTTCTGCTTTCTCTCTTACCTTCTGCTTTTTGCTTATATAAAGAGAAGGAAATCAGAAATTACTTGCTTCCATGTTAACGTCAACTGCTCAATTTTTCTGCCAGTGCACTTGCACAATGCCTCTCTCTCTTGCTCTCCTTTTCTTTCTTTTTGGATTTTATTGTTGTCACAACGGAGAAGAAAGATTTGTAAAGATTGCGAAAGGGCAGCATGAACTTTTCTGGTAGAGCGGTGACCTCTCTGTGGCTGAGCCTGAACTGGGCACAGATGAGACTGACTGACAGGTCCCCCTATATATCTGCATCCCCATCACCAACACAGATTGATCCGGAAGACCTCATTGTGCCTTTGATGGGGGGAATGTCTATCATGATTGTGTTCTGTAATAATCAAGTTTCTATAATTATGCGGAAGTTTGTCACTGAAGTCTGGGCAGAGGGCCAGGTAAGGAAAATCTAAAGGAAAAAATAATTCAGCCATTTCGTTTCATCCTAGGACTTCAGAGTAGTGAGGTCCCTGCTGAAAAGTCTGAAAGAAGCAGAGATGTGTCCAAGTAAGGGGAGGGGGAGGAGGAAGCCACAGACTATTCAGTTTTCCTCTCTTCCTTTTCTCTCCTTTCCTTCCTTCTTTCCTCTCTACCTCTTTTTAAAAGATCATATCTGTCATAACCAGAATCCAGTCTAGGCATGACTGTTGGAGGAGGTTCTGAGAAGGTGCTTTAAGTCCTCTTTGAGGTTAAACTGATTGCTGCCTTCACCTGTTTATCAATATCTCAATTTTAAGACTCTTACTTCTTTCATTCTGTGTTTGAACTTCCAGGAAACTCTTCAAGGACAGGCTCTCTGCTGCTCTCCTTGCTACCCTCAGGTTCTAACCAATTACAGGGCCAGGCACACTTTGGGTGCTCAACCAGTGTTTGTGGAATTGAGTGGATTCTTGAAGGAGCAGCTGGAGGTATTACTGGCTGTTAACCTTCACCGTGTGCCACATGGAGTGTGGCACTAGGACACACTTTGTGATCAGGAGACTTAGGCTCTGGACCAGGATGTGGCAGTGGGACCCTAGCCAAGCTTTTTCAGCTCTCTGGCCCTTCATCCATCAAATGACGGAGCTTGGATGAAAATAGTGTTTCTCTACAAGAAGCACTGATCTGAAGTCTCCATGCTGCCCTCAAGCCTGGGGAGAAGAGAATTTGGTGCTTGGGGGTTGATGGTGATACAGTCTGGTCAGAAACACCCCTGCAGAGAAGGGTGCGGCAGACTGTAGAGATCGAGCAACGAGTGGCTCCGGGACTGGAAGCTAGAAAATTCTGGAGTAGACAACCTCTGACATTCAGAGATATGAGACTAATCTTTCCCAGTTTTGTATCACCTCTTGTATCAGGTACTTTCTAGGATGACACAATTTCTAAGGATGATTTTTCTGACTGAGGGAAGCACACTATTCTTTCAACTACGAGTCTTGGTGATTAGGCTTCTCACTGCTCATATATTTAAATCACTGCCTTCAGAGTAGTGAGCAATGAACTCAAGCCTGTCAGACTCCGTCACATCATTCCAAAATGTTCTTTCATTTATTCCACAATCAACAGATAGTTACTGAAAGTCTGTGAAGTCAGGCACCATTTGTCAATGAACAAGACAAATTCTTTGCCCTCGCCATGCAAGAGAGAAGGAAAAAAAAGACAGACATGATTACTGCTTAGTATGATTGGTGCTACAAGAAACACTAAAGCAACAGAAGGAGACGAGCTGATGGATAAAATTGCCAGGAAAGTTCTTTTTCAGGAGGTGACATTTAAGTTGAGGCATCAATTAAATGAGAGAATGAGCCATTTGGATACTAAGAGAATAGTGTTCCAAGCTAGAGAACTAGGAGTTCCAAGATCTTGATGTGCAAGTCTCCTTGACATGTTTTAGACAAAGCAAAATGTCTGGGTCTGGAATAGGGTAGGTGGAGTAAAGAAGAAAGGTCAGAATGGTGGGAATGTGATAGCACAGATCATAGGGGTCTTATAAGCCACCATGAGGACTCTGAAGCTACCGCATTCTGTTCTTTCAAGAAAGGCTTGATTCCATCCAAAGTATGATGGGATTTCACATGGAGGTTGTTAGATATGATCACTCCAGCAACTGGGTAGGAAAACAGTGTCACCAGAGACAAACAACATCTGCAAAATGATGAGAGGAAACGGCAGTGAAACCTACAAGGGAGAAAACTGAGTGTGGCTGGATGAACCTGAACTTGAATCCAGAGCTTGTGACTTCCCCATTCCGTAACTTAGGAAAGTTAGTTAACATCCCTGATCTCTGTTTCCTCATCTATTAAAGAGGGATCCTATTGCCTTGGTGAGTTGTTAAGATGAAGGGAAAGGATGTACACTATAACAGAAGTTTAAGGTAACTGAGCTGTTATATCAACACTGATTCTACTGCCTTTGCCTTGCTGGCCACTGATGAACAGGATAGCTGAGGACATCAGGCGAGGGGCTGGGGTCCCGCGTCACCCTATCTAAGTCACACTCCTTTGAGGAGTGAGAGGTAGGAAAAAAGTAGGAGGTGACTTGCCTAAAGACACACAGCTTGTTAAGGTCTGGGCTGTATTGGGAGATGGAAGGGCAGGTTTTTTCCTGCCTAGTAGTCTTTCTTCCACACCAAGAGTCAGCAAACTGTGGCTCCACAGGCCGAATCTAACTTGTCCCATGTTTTTATACTTGCATACATACTAAGTTGCTTCAGTTGTATCCAACTCTTTCCAACCCCATGGACTGTAGCCCACCAGGCTCCTTTGTCCATGGGGATTCTCCAGGCAAGAATACTGGAGTGGGTTGCCATGCCCTCCTACAGGGGATCTTCCCAACTCAGGGATCGAATCCAGGTCTCCCACCTTGCAGGTGAATTCTTTGCAATCTGAGCCACCAGGGAAGCCTGAGAATACTGGAGTGGGTAGCCTATCCCTTCTTCAGGGGATCTTCCTGACCAGGAATTAAACATGCAGGGGTCTCCTGCATGGCGGTGGATTCTTTACCATCTGAGCTACCAGGGAAGCCCTATATTTAGCTTAGTTATCATCAACTAAGAAGGGGACCCCATCTCCAGGTCTCCAAAATAGCAGGACTGAGAGATTCTCTTGCGGGGATGGGGGTGGGGTGGGGGTCACGGTCTTGGTGTAATCACACAGCAAAGGGCCTCAGGCCACTGGGAACCAGCAAAGGAGCACTGGTCACCCAGGGAGGACAGAAAAGGAAGTGGATGAGGACTCTGGCCAAAGGAACAGGAGTGGGGAGAAAAGAACTTCTGTATCCTTGCCCTCAGCTAGTTCAGATCCCAGAGACAACTACTTAAAACTCAGGTGAGGAGAAAACTTGAAGGAAACTCAAGGACCCTGGAAACTGGCGGACGCAGCAGCTCTAGTTGATCGTCTTGGCTTGAATATGGCTGACGATTGGGTGTGTCTGGGAGGCTCTATCAGGGAGCAACCACTATAGCGTCCATTACCTTATCCCCCAAATGACCATCACCACCACGCTGAGAAAGAGTGCCTGCTTATTCTCAGACCCCATGGCTCAAGTTCTCCTGGACCTCCCAGGAGTCCTCTCTTCCTCTCTCAAGACTTTAGGAGTATGTAGGGAACTGTGGTGCTGGAGTAGACTCTTAAGAATCTCTTCGACAGCAAGATCAAGCCAGTCAACTCTAAAGGAAATCAACCCTGAATATTCACTGGAAGGACTGATGCTGAAGCTGAAGCTCCAATACCTTGGCCACCTGATGCTTGGAAAAATTGAGGGCAAGAGGAGAAGGGAACAACAGAGGACGAGATGGTTGGATGGCATCACCAACTGAGTGGACATGAGTTGGAGCAAACTCTGGGAAATGGTGATGATGGTGTCTTGCCAGGGACCATTTCCTTGCCTGGCAGTCAGGAAGATTGGCTTCAGTCTCTTTGATCTTCAGGTTTCCACTGATACACTTAAGTAGACCCTTCTCCCAGGACTCCACTGGCCATAAGCCTACTGATGCACTCGATCTCCAACCATGATTATTTACTTACTTCAATGTTTTCATCTTGTGTTGGTGGGCTTATTATTATAGGTGTAAACTTATTGGTTAGAAAGCAGTGATGGCTGCACTTGATTGAACCTGTGGAATCTAAGCTTGAACTTCATCCCTAGGTGTTCCTCTAGACTCCAGGTTTCAGACTTCAGCTTGTTGCCATAAGCAGTGGAAACTGGGTTACACAGTTTTCAACTCCAGGTAATATAAATACAGTACCATGTATTTCTTGGCACTCTAAACTTTCCAACCAGCCTACATGGAGAGCACCCTAGCTTTTTGGAATGCTAAATAATTCACCAGACCCATCAGCCTTGGTGTTTCAGAACTCAGTAGGCGCCCTCCACTGATCCAATGAACAGATGTGCTGATTTTTCACTTGTTCAGAATGTCTCAGCTATTTGAAACCATGGACTTGAGGACTGAATCAGCCATGCTGCGTCCTCACATCCTCACTAATTCACAGACCAAGTAATTCCCTTTGCCTCACTCCAAAGGTTGTCTTGCCTAATTTCTAGCAGCAGTTCAGTAACTGTGAGATTGAGTGGCATGGCAGCTCATTTCCAACTTGGCTTGCCATCTGCACCATAGAAGAAAGAAAACTTTCTTAGTGTCTATCATCTTTTCCCATCCTTTTTTCTTCTTCCATACTGGTGCTTAGATGAGGTTAGGGCCACTGCAAAATGGTTAATTAAATTGTAACAAAAAACCAGCAAATCTGAGACCCTGGTGGCTAGTGGAAGAGCTAGTAACCTCTGCTAAGCCACTGGGGACTCAAGACAAGTGGAACTGGAACACTCCCTACCTTCTTGGTGCTTACCATGGAAATTAGAACCCACTGAAATGAGCAAGCCTGCCCAAGGAGGTAAAGACGGGAAACCAAACAGCATGTGGAGAAGAAGGGAATGTTATAGAAAGAGGTCTTGCAAAAAATAAATGATTTTTACAAGTGTGGTTAATTTTACTGAGACTTAAACTATGAACACAGCATGCATTCCCTCCCCCGCAAAATAAAAGCTTTGAGAAAGTTTGATCTGCCTCCCATAAAAAGTTACAAAAAAGGAAAGTGTCTGCAAAAGCCTTTAAAATCGTACTATTTTGAGTATGATAATCATCAGGAGTATTTAATGCTGTCAGAAGTCAACTGATGTGGAATCACTTTAAATCAATGTTGTCATCTGTGTTGCCCCATTAAAAAGACTCCCTAGCACTATTATTTATGGGAAATGTCCATCTACCCGCATCTAGGAACAGTCTAGACAAAAGAAAAAGAAAGAAAAGAAGAAGAATTAGGAGAATCAAAGAAGAAGAGGAAGGAAAATCAGAGGAAGAAGTAGGGACTTCCCCGGTGATCCAGTGATTGAAAATCCGCCTGCCAATGCCGAGTAAACAAGTTCGGTCCCTAGTCAAGGAAGATCTCACATGCTGGGGGCAACTAAGCCCACGCACCGCAACAAAAGGAGTCACCTCAGTGAGAAGTCCATGTCCCACTACTAGAGAATAGACCCTGCTCGCTGCAACTAGAGAAAGCCTGTGCACGGCAACAAAAACCCAGCACAGCCAAAATTACAATACATAAAAAATTTAAAAACGAAGAAGTAGTAGTAGTAGAAGAAATAGTGGTAACAGAAGAAGGAGAAGAGGAGGAAAAAGAAATGGGTCAGTTTCATTGAATTGTGTCTAGTGCAACAATTTTCCTGTTTCCCAAGTGAAAACAATCATTTTGTATTTAATCTGTAGCCAGAAAAAAATGATATCCAGTGCTAAGTTTGGCATCCCATATTGTGTTTAACCAGGATTGGAACCAGCTAAGGTTGTGCCCTTATGTATCAGCCTTTGAGATATAATGACCTCATATTCATAAAGCAGAATTAGGCATCTATCACACAGCCCAGCCCTGTCTCCAGTTCACTTTTTACTTCCACGCATCACAGTTGGGCTGAACAGATGGTGTTTCTGCAAGTTCTCAGCATTTCTTTTGCAACTCTTAAATAAGTATGAGAGTTGGAGCCTTATCTCTGTCCAGCCAGCAATTATTTGCCAGATATAATTTTGTTCCCTTTTTACACGATGTTGACAAGTAGTAACCGCTGGGTGTTTCTACGTGATGTGATTAAAGCTAGTAGTGTGTGAGAGCTTCTTTGCGAGGGATCTCTCTAACCACCTCTTTCCAGGACACACACATTAATAATTCTTTAGCACCAGTAGTTACTGTTTTTCTTAAATATTGTCAGCCTGAAGAAGAGCTTTCACCTTCAGGGTTTGGGTTGTATTGCTGTTTATTGTACTGCAAGGCAGAAGGGCGGAGAGTGGTGGGGAGCTGTCATCCTCTCTGCGTGTTGTCAGTGTGGGGATGGTGATGGGAAAGAGTTTTTAAATTATGGGATAGAAACTGGGGTCCAGGGGGGAGGAGTAATTAGAGGATTTGGCCAGAGGAGGTGGGGGTGGGGAGAGGGCAAGGACAGGGAGATGGGAGGGGTGAGCCATCTGGTGTTAATCTCCTGCTGTGTTTGCAGGGCAAAATGGCGAGGGCACTTTGTCAAGGTACAGTCTGCATTTGCAGACACAGATGGAGCAAGAGGGAGATTAATACATGTGGTTCTAGCCACCTTTCATATCTTTACAGCTAAACATTATTTATAGAAATCAATTAGTCCTCTGTCTTTGCAATCTTATTATGAGTCTCTGTCCAAGTTCTGGCAAGCTCTTTAAGAGGATGATTGATGGTAAACTTTCAGAATGAATAAAAAATGAACCTTCCCCTAGGAACGGGTGTAGTGGAGAGAAAGGTAAATGATAAAAATTACAAACTCTTCGAGTCACTAAGAAACTAATGTAGGATCAGTGTGGTCCTTGTAATACTATTTTTCCTTCTAGGCTTCCTTTGTCTTCTCTTCTTTCTCTCTGTCTCTCTCTTCCTTCCTTTCTTCCTCTCTCTCTCTCCCTATCCTTTTTCTTCTCCCTCTCTCTCTGTCTCTCCCTTTTTGCACAAACACTCAGCAGCCTATTTGTTCTGGAAACTTTCAGAGAGCCTGACGCCTACAACTGAACTTGTGGGAAAGCAAAGGTTTATTCATTTGCTAAGCTAGTAAATGCCACTTTGATTACTGATGCTCATGCAAGATAAAGAATCTCAGGGAAAAAATGGAACAGAGCTCTCGTGTTTTGTCTTCTGGAAACTATTATAAGAGGCGGGAGCCACAGATTGGCCTCTGTTAAATGAGTCTGGGAGCCAGGTAATAGTAAGTATAAAATCCCATTGCGGTGTGTTCCATAGCTCAGACTCTAGTCTTGCTAGTCTGTTACCAAAGCAGGCTTAGAAATGAAATAGTTAGGATGCCTCAAATGTGAAGAAGGAATTATCCAATAAAAAAAAGCTGTAAAGCCAGGAGAGGACAGGAGATGGGGACACATGGCAGACAGATCTTAACTCCTGGAATCTTGAGGTGAAGGTGGTTTTATTTCCTTAGCTTAAGAGGATTCTCTGGGCTTCTAATAATTAATACATTACTGGTGGCAAAAGGCAGGTGGAATTAGAGGCACTCATTTGCCACTTGAAGGACTATAAAGAATGCCAGGAAGTTTTTAGGAAGTCTTCCTAGCCTCTCTCTCTGTTACCGTGAAATGGGCAGGATACTAGTACTCCACGCAGAGGTGTGGTGTGAGGACTAAATGAGACCAATGTGAAAGGGCTTAAGGTAGTGTGAGCACAGCAGCTTCTCTCGAGGTGACATCACTAGGGTTAAGCGGACTCAGAATGACTTTTCTCATTTTCTTAAGGTTTGGTGCCCAACACTGAACATGTTCCTTTTTTCTAACTGTCAGCTGTATCTGCCAAGACTCTAAGTGCCCCTGGGGAAGGTCATCTAGCTCTGTCTCTCCCACCCTACATTGCTACTTGATATGGATTTGGACACAGTAGATGCTAAATAAATGCTGTTGATTTTACATTCTTTATGTTTAGATGGGATTTTCCACTTAATTTGAGCTGCTGATACAAATGTATACAGGCTCTTTATAAAGGTCGGCCAATAATACATGGGGATGATCTTGATCCCTGTCTCCTGTACAATGTCACGAACCTCATTCCATGGTTCCTCAGGCTCTCTGTCTATCAGATCTAGTCCCTTAAATCTATTTCTCGCTTCCACTGTATAATCATAAGGGATTTGATTTAGGTCATACCTGAATGGTCTAGTGGTGTTGCCCACTTTCTTCAATTTAAGTCTGAATTTGGCAATCAGGAGTTCATGATCTGAGCCACAGTCAGCTCCCGGTCTTGTCTTTGTTGACTGTATAGAGCTTCTCCATCTTTGGCTGCAAAGAATATAATCAGTCTGATTTCGGTGTTGACCATCTGGTGATGTCCATGTGTAGAGTCTTCTCTTGTGTTGTTGGAAGAGGGTGTTTGCTATGACCAGTGCATTTNGGAGATCAACCCTGGGATTTCTTTGGAAGGAATGATGCTAAAACTGAAGCTCCAGTACTTTGGGCACCTTATGCGAAGAGTTGACTCATTGGAAAAGACCCTGATGCTGGGAGGGATTGGGGGCAGGAGGAGAAAGGGACGACCGAGGATGAGATGGCTGGATGGCATCATGGACTCAATGGACGTGAGTCTGAGTGAACTCCGGGAGTTGGTGATGGACAGGGAGGCCTGGCGTGCTGCGATTCATGGGGTCGCAAAGAGTCGGACACGACTGCGCGACTGAACTGAACTGAACTGAGATGGTACCCAGTGACTCCTGGCTTTTTTATTTCCTAGTGAGAATCTCTGCAACTGGGTTTTATTTTCAGAGGTCTTTGCCCTTATTCTCAGCCTAAACTTCTCAGGCCTAGGAAAAGAATTGGTTAACCTCCTAAACATGAGAGAAATTTATAAATCTGCTGAGGTCAGATTAATACGTCTACCCCTCCCTCCATTCTGGCAGAAATACAGAAAAAGCCTACTTGTGTCTTCACTCTCACTGTGATAGTAGATCTTTTGGAGAGATACATTTTCCCTTTTACAACATATTTTTCCATGATAACCTCTTTCTCAAATTTTCCAGCTGCTTTTGTTCACATTTTAATGCCATTCACTTCTTTTTTCTCATCTCATCAATTTGATTCTTGTAGATTTTTCCTCATCTTGCCTCTCTCCAGAGTCAGAGCTTTTTTTTATTCAAGTCCCTGAATTCATTTCCTATTTGGTGCCTAAGTAGACTAAAAGCTCCAGCAAAGGCGAGGCCTCAAATGTTAAATTCCAAAATCCATCCACCAGTCTTTGGCTGGCTTAGATTGGATCCGCTCTCCTGTGCTGGCCTACCTGTCCTGGTGTCCCACTTTGTTTGGGAATCTTTCTTTTTGCTTTTGTTCCCCCTTTCCTTTTCTCTCTGCCCTTACATGAGGGATCCCCAGCATTACTTTCTCAGCCTCCGCTTCTCACTCTCCAGCAGCTCCTGCACTCTTCAGTGCTGTCACTGCCCCTGCCACCAGTCAGCTGCCTTTATTGTCTCTAGCTCTAAGCTTTTCAACAAAATCCAAGTTCTGCCCTCCACCTTGCTCTTGAGTGTCTGCACTCTGTTCTGTGACTCCAACTCATAGTAAGAATGAAGCCCATCTTCCTTCTTTTCCAGCTTCTACTTTCTTGATCACAACCATTGTAGTCATTACAGATTCTTTCCCTCTGTTTCCCCTCAGAGTCAATCAGATACAAAGTCGTAAAGACTTCCAAAGTCATAAAGACCTCCAAAAGATCTACTACATTCAGATAAACTGCTCTATCCTTACCACTGCTGCCTTCTTTAAAGGCTTTCCTGAACCTGGTTTGGAATCACTGCAATAGCTTTCTGATTCATCTTTCCACTTGAATCTCCCCTTCATCAGTCTACTCACTGTTTGCCACTAGGTGAATCTGTTAGTGTCATCATTCATAATTACATGGCAGTGAGAACCCTTGAGTGGAAGTCTAGAAACCTCAACACTGAACAACTAATAATCTTTATCCTCTAGAACTTCACTGCACCATCTTTAAATGTGAAAAATGGGCTAAATGATTTCTACATCTCTGACTTGCTCAATGTTCTTTTCAGTGCATTCATTAGGATATAATCTACATACTTCATAAAGTTTACTGCTTAAAGTATACAATATTTTTGAACATATTCACAAGTTCTATCATCTAATTTTAGAATATCTTTATCAACCTTAAAGCAAACCATTAACAGTCACTCCTCATTTCCCCAGCCCCAGCCTCCAGCATGAGGCAACTGCTAATATATTTTGTCTCTATAGGTTTGGCTGCTGTGTGCATTTTGTAAAAACATGATCAAACCACGTGTAGCCTTTTGTGTCAGGCTCCTTTCCCTTAATGTTTGCATGGTTTATCACTGCTGTAGCATGCATCAGTTCAGTCCAGGCACTCAGCTGTGTCTCTTTGTGACTTCAAGGACTGCAGCACACCAGGCTTCCCTGTCCATCACCAACTCCCGAGCTTACTCACACTCGTGTCCATAGAGTTGGTGATGCCATCCAACCATCTCATCCTCTGCCATCTCCTTCTCCTCCTGCCTTCAGTCTTTCCCAGCATCAGGGTCTTTTCCAATGAGTCAGTTCTTCGTATCACGTGGCCAAAGTATTGGAGTTTCAGCTTCAGTATCAGTCTTTCCAATGAATATTCAGAGTGATTTCCTTTAAGATGGATTTGTTGGATCTCCTTGCTGTCCAAGGGACTTGCAAGAGTCTTCTCCAATACCACAGTTCAAAAGTATCATTTCTTCAGTGCACAGCTTTCTTCACAGTCCAACTCTCACATCCATACATGACCACAGGAAAAACCATAGCTTTGACTAGACGGACCTTTGTTGGCAAAGTAATGTCTCTGCTTTACAGTAGGCTGTCTAGGTTGGTCATAGCTTTTCTTCCAAAGTGTTAACAAGTGTCTTTTTATTTCATGGCTGCAGTCACCATCTGCAGTGATTTTGGAGCCCAAAAAAATAAAGTCTGACACTGTTTCCACTGTTTCCCCATCTATTTCCCATGAAGTGATGGGACCAGATGCCATGATCTTAGTGTTTTGAATGTTGAGCTTTAAGCCAACTTTTTCACTCTCCTCTCTCACTTTCATCAAGAGGCTCTTTAGTTCTTCACTTTCTGCCTTAAGGGTGGTGTCATCTGCATATCTGAGGTTATTGATATTTCTCCTGGCAATCTTGATTCCAGCTTGTGCTTCTTCCAGCCCAGTGTTTCTCATGATGTACTCTGCACATAAGTTAAATAAGCACGGTGACAATATACAGCCTTGACGTACTCTTTTTCCTATTTGGAACTAGTCTGTTTTTCCATGTCCCATTCTAACTGTTGCTTCTTGACCTGCATAGAGATTTCTTAAGAGGCAGGTCAGGTAGTCTAGTATTCCCATCTCTTTCAGAATTTTCCACAGTTTGTAGAGATCCACACAATCAAAGGCTTTGGCATAGTCAATAAAGCAGAAGTAGATGTTTTTCTGGAATTCCTTGCTTTTTCAATGATCCATTGGATGTTGGCAATTTGATCTCTGGTTCTTCTGGCTTTTCTAAATCCACCTTGAACATCTGGAAGTTCACGGTTCACATAGTGTTGAAGCCTGGCTTGGAGAATTTTGAGCATTATTTTGCTAGACTGTGAGATGAGTGCAATTGTGTGGTCATTTAAACATTCTTTGGCATTGCCTTTCTTTGGGATTGGAATGAAAACTGACCTTTTCCAGTCCTGTGGCCACTGCTGAGTTTTCCAAATTTGCTGGCATATTGAGTGCAGCACTTTCACAGCATCATCTTTTAGGATCACATTTTTATGGCTGAATAATATTAAATTTATAGATATACCACACTTTATTTATCCATAAATCAACTGATGGACATTTTTATTTCTGCTTTTTGGCAATTAGGGATAATATTGCTATGACACCTGTAAAATTTTAGACATTATTCTTATCATAGCAAGAGAGAAATGGAGTAATATTCCATTTTTCATTATCCTTTACAGATAAGCTGTAAAATACTATTTTTACACTGGGATGGGGAAGTCACAAAGGAAAAATCTACTGACAAAAGTCTGAGAAGGTGTCTCACCCCCCACACATGAAAAAAACACTTGAAGAAGTTTGTTACTGCTTTCAACTGTGTAGCCATGTCTATTAAAAGCCACTTGTAAATAGCTAACTTCAGCTCTGGCATGCCATAGATTAGCCATATTTGTTTTCCAGGGAAGATTATAAATAGAGGGGGAAGGGGGGAGTGAAACAGAATGTATTTTGCAAATGAGCCCAGATGGAAAACTAACAGATGGCCGTGCACTGTATTTTGTGTGTTCAGACCTACATTTAAATTAAAAATTTTCATAATTATGATTAACGTCTGTAGCAACACTAGTTTTCCTGTGGTGGCATCATATATCATGTATTGGAGGTATTGAATAGAACATTTTCATGAAAAGGTTGCAGACTTTATACAAATTTTGGTACTTGCCTGCCCTACACTTAAGAAGGAAACAAAAAAAACCTCACTCAGCAATGACAGAAAGTGCTGAGAAAACTTCAGTGCAAGTGGACTTTCTATAATAAGCCCGTCTGCCGCCATCTGGCTTTTCCTCCCATGTTAAAACTCAAAGCCAGTCATTCTGTGCAGAGGGGAAAATAATGGGCCCTTATTTGCATGGCTATATTTTTTTTTAGATTCTGATGTGAAGATTTTTCTTTGGGATCACATGCAGTTTTTGATTTTCATCAACATAAGCATTATTTATTTTCTAATGGTATCTCTCTCATCTTATATGTTACGCAGCTTCATTTCATTTGCTTCTATCCTTTTCCCCTTGCCCTTGGTGACTCTGTCTTCTTACTTTCCCAGTCTTCTTAGAAGTGGGCAGTGTGAGGAAGGTCTATGAAATTTCGGTCCTCACCGAAAAAAATCAGGACTTGGGAGTCTGCACAGTAAAGCTTGACTCACTCTAGAGCTTTTGGTCATTTGGGTGGCCCTTGTGCAAACTCAGATTCTAGATGTATAAAATGGGGGACTCTCACTTCTCTTCATGAGTTGTCTAATCTACTCTCCCTGTTTTTGGTCTGCCATGGTGCTCTACTCTGGGATGTATCCAGGCTGACTCCCATTTGGGTGGTTCCTTATTCTTTCCTTCTCCTCCTCTGACATACTCTTACCTCGTGTTGGATTTTTACCTCCATTACAACGTCACAACTTGGCCCATTTTTGACTTACAACTCTGTCTGCATGTTGACATTTTGCCTTGAGCTAATTATTCCTCCCCCAGCATAATTTTTGTTTCCATGTATGAGAAATATCATACCCTGTTGTGCTTGTTACTTGACCCCAATACAACACAGTCCTCAAGGTGACTCCTCCTAGGTCCTCTAATGGCCAGGCTCCCCTCTAGTGGAGCTCCAGCCGGACGGACCAATTGCTGTATTGCTCTAGGATGCCACTGACAACAGCGAGTCTACACATAGGAGGGTATTTTTCTTTACAGATTCCCTACAGCTGCTTCATTTTGACCAAAACAGCAATAACATTGACAAACAGTCTGAATTCTTGTGGTGGTAAGACCCAAGGTTTACAATCGGGACACGAGTTCATTTATATTAACAACATCCACTGAGTCTGAAAAGTGGAGTTGAAGAAACTTATTTTAGATAATTTTCAGCTTTTCAAGAAGTCATGTGAAAGGGTGGAGGTAGTGATGGAGAATAAAACCAAGAAGTGGTGGTCCAGCCCTTTGATTTCTGCTTTTTAATTTTGCATTAGAAATTTTATTCTCTAGACACACTAGAGAGAAGAGAGTGTAGGTAGAGATGGGCATGTGGACAGCACGACTGCTTTAGGATATTTAACATGCAATTTAGAAAAGTTAAGCCAAAGTTTTGAAAACAACATCATCTTCTCCCTTTCCAGGTTCTCAGGACAAGTCTGAGGACCTGAAAAGGATAAATGAGAGGGCCTCAACAGCAGCTGCCTATGTATAAGTCAAATCAGCACCTTTGTTCTATGAATATTTTTAAATATTATATGTGCCTATACATTGGAGAATGAGCATATTATTATGCCAAAAAAAAAAAAGAAGTCTCAAAAGAGCTGCTGAGCACTTAACAACATCACTAATTACTTGTGTAATGTTTGGCAAACAGTCAAAGCCAGAATTTTTTTCTAGTAAACATATTTTTACACATTTGTCCTCCCTACAAAAATAATCAGTTGAGATGCATATATTTTCACTTGCACATGTTTGCATTGCTGAGGCGTAAACCAATCCTCCCTTAAAAGGTTCATTTCAAAGTTATTAGCTAATTCATAAGCCCAGCAAACCTGGGGGCCTGTGAGCATATGCTTTGCATTGAAACACCAACTTGGTAATCAAACAAGGAGCAATCTAATATGAGCTTTCAAGGCAGGTGAATTTGACTGTAAATCATGGTCCTGCACATAGGTTTGTATTTTCTATTCTTAATTACATGTGTGTAGATCTCCATTTGTTTATGGTTGCCTAATACATCGAGGGGGCTATTTGCATTCCCAGAGGCACATTACTGGGTGTGCACTTCTCTGAGAGAAAAAAAATTTGCTCAACCATTAATTCTAATATTAAGTACAAAAAAAGATATAGAAGTAAATGCTCTTCAATTCAGCAAATGCTTGTGGAACACCTGTGCACAGAGCTGATAGGAAACCATAGGAAATCCATTTCATCTAAACTCACTGAAGCTCAATCTCCTCATCTATAAAATGGGAGTAATAGCAGGGAAAAAAAGAAGTATTCATTTAAGTGCTGTATGAATATGAGTAAGAGGTAGTAAATTGCAATCCAATGCTTTCTGTTTTATCAGCATCACTTAATTGCAGATATTTTCCTGTGAAAGACTTGGTGAATGTGATGGGAGCAAACACAGAAGGCAGTTGCTTTTACATTCAAATTACCTATTTTGTTTTATCCATCTTACATTATCTGAGAAAGGATTTATGATGACCAGTACCAGTCGGTAGTGTGTGTGATATACCAGCAATATGATCGGGGAACATGTCTTCTATCTGGGAGATGCTATCAGTTTGTGAAAACAGAAGGAAAGCAGGGGGCTGACTAGCTCTACATAAGCCTGTTATTTGTTTTGTTTAGTCACTAAGTCGTATATGACTCTTTGTGACTCCATGAACTGTAGCCCACCAGGCTCCTCTGTCCATGGGATTTCCCAGGCAAGAATATTGGAGTGGGTTGCCATTTCCTTCTCCAGGGGATCTTCCCAACCCAGGGATCAAACTCGTGTCTCTTGTTGGCAGGCGGATTCTTTACCACTGAGCCACCTGGGAAGCCCACATAAGTTTAAGGAAAGGTTTAAAAAAAGAAAAGACAGCTTTCATATTGCTTCTAGGTGACTCTATGGGTTTCCTCAGATAAGAAAGCAGAGAACACCAACAGATGACTCCCACGGTATTGAAAAAGGCATGTCTAAATGTAGCCTCTCTGGGACTGTATCAGCCTGAAAAATAGAAATCTACATGTCCTACCTACCACACAGCATCCTTGTGAAGATCCAAAACCCGTACCATTTGTCAAAGCCTTTATAAATACCGACCAGCCAGGTCTTTGTTATCTTTCTGGTAATCTGAGTTTAGGAGATGAGAAACCAGATATTAAGGAGCATCGGTAAATATCCTTCCTCAGAGGAATAGGAATAAATGAATAACCCGAGAGACATCTTAAGCTCCACCTAACTTTGACACTTACATCCTAATTATTGTTGATGTTGTCTCCTCATGGCCATCTGAGTAGTGAGGGTGATGTATAATGGCAAGATTGAAGCCAGATCTTGCCTGTCAGAAACAGAACAAGAAAGGAAAAAGAAGTTGTCCGAGTCAGTTCAGACCTCCAGCCCTTCCTCTGTAACATAATGCAGAGTGGGATGTTCTCTGAGCACTCTTCTGACTCCAATCGTCCCTAAATCAGAGAAAAAGTGAGTGATGGTTTAAGTGTGTGGAGGTGAGTGATGGCATACTAATATCACAGGGACCTTCTCTTCATTATCATGAGGGGTGAGCATTAGAAGATTCTCTAACACAAGGCAGTTGGAAGCTGTGCTCTATGGCCTGAGGGTCGCCTTCTCAGATGGACACTGAGGGTCAGCGAAGCTTGTTCTGAAAAGCCAGGCTCTGCTTCTGTAGGCTCTGCTCATAGGCTCAGAACCCGCCATTCATTAGTCCTTTATCAGTGTCACTAGTTTCCTTCATATGCACTGCAAAAGTGTGATTTCCCCAGGTAACCCCAGTCACTGCAGTGACAAAGAATCATATTTGCAGTAGCCTTTCAAGAGTGTTTCAGATTAGAAGTGACCACAATTTATGGTCTCAGAAGTCACAGGCCGTTGACCTTCTCCATTTAAGAATCTTGCTTGAGAAAAGCCAATAAATACTTCTATATCCTTTTTCTTTTACCTATGTTTCTCTCATCTGTCCATATTCTTTCCTTTCTTCACCCACTCATTAACTTGTTAAATAATTCCTTTATTAATTTTCTTTCTAAAGAGCCATTTGCTATTGAAACCTCGATCAGGTTAGTAATTGCTGATGGACTGGAACCCTGGGCATTTTAGGAAAATGGTCCCCAAAGTGGCTTGCTCTTGCCAGAATATAAAGTCCTAATAGAACACTATTCCTTTTAAGAACCAAGAGGTTAAATCACTCGCCCAGAGTCCCTGTAAGTGGCTGGGTTGGAATTCAAACCCCAGCCTTTCTGACGCCAAATCCCAGATTTTTCCAGGAACCCTCACCGTCAACAGGGATGGAAATTGTTCAGAAAAGCAGCCGTTCACTCAGAGCTCCCCTCCTGCCTGCAGAGTTTCCAGAAGGCTCTGCATCCTTGTGCTTTTTAGGCCTGGGGATACTCTTCATGACTGAATCAGTGCAGCAGTAACTAAGTCTTAGGTCCCAACCTGCTGGCCTCAGAATCTTTATAAGCCCCCCATTCTATAGTCATTCCATTACATGGTCAAGATTGAACATTTCTCTACCTTTTACATTCAGGATAAGTTAATTTCCTGGGAAATCATGATAAAGAGGCGTCATCACAATATAAGGAGTTTGATGCACTTAGTACTTGGAGGGTTTGTAGGACTGGATATGCATGTCCCTAGAGTTTCCCTCTCTGTTGTCTGAAGGCCTCAATTCTTGGGTGATCTTGGCAGTGGCAGCAGAAACCCTCACACAAACACAGGAAATCTTTCCATTAATATCAAGTAGCAGAACCGAAAATGCCTGCCAGTAGCCCTGTGTGTTGGAGAAGGCAATGGCACCCCACTCCAATACTCTTGCCTGGAAAATCCCATGGACAGAGGAGCCTAATAGGCTGTAGTCCATGGGGTCACTAAGAGTCGCACACGACTGAGCGACTTTACTTTCACGCATTGGAGAGGAAAATGGCAACCCACTCCAGAATTCTTGCCTGGAGAATCCTAGAGGCAGGGAGCCTGGTGGGCTGCCGTCTGTGGGGCTGCACAGCATCAGACACGACTGAAGCGACTTAGCAGCAGCAGCCCTGTGTGTAATCAAGGCTGTGGACTGCGCAGAGAAACTTCTATTTCTTGAGAATTAAATGGCCAGGTATCTAGTGTAGTCTGACATTCACTAAAATAGGTTCTGTGTGACAGGGCTTTTTAAATGCTCTCGGGTGTTTTTTGGGTTGCCCTTTCCCATTTTATTTTGCCAGAAATTGCTTTATAGAGAGAGTATAAATCTCAGATAACTGACACATGTGTCTGAGAACTCTCTCATCTCTATTCTAGAAACTAACAGAAAAGTTTCCACTCTCATATGCTGAGCTTGTGAGAAATAACTTCAGTTAGCATCATGTCAGGTTTGGGAAGCTCATGTGTTGCCAAAGCTTTGCAGAAAAGAAGTAGGATGGCGTTATGTAGCATGTTCTTGGTTGGCCCTGGTTATGGTTGAAACACTCAAACCAGATCCATGCGGCCCATTCAGGATGACAGCTCTCTATAGCTTCCTGTTCATATCTAATTATCTTGGGTAAATATCTCCTCCACTTCATTCACCTCGGAACTTTGCTTACCAGAGACTTGCTGTCTGCATGCTAGTCCTGCCAGGAAGCAGGACTGTGATGGTTACTTTTATGTGTCAATTTCACTGGAATAGGGGCTACCCAGACATCTGGGCAAACATTTTTCTGGGTATGCAAGTGAGAGTGTTTTTGGATGAGATTAACGTTTGAATCAGTAGACCATGTAAAGCAGATTCTCCTTCCTCTTTTGGATGGGCCTCATCCTGTCAGTTGAAGGCCTGAATAAAACAAAAAGGCTAACTCTCCTGGAAGTAAGGGGAACTCCTGCTGCCTGACCGCCTTTCAAGTTAGGACACAGCATTTTATTTTATTTTATTTTGATTTTCTTTTCAAAAAATTGAATTATAGTTGACTTATAATATTATGTTAGTTTATATGACATGATAATTCAATATTTTTAGTTAACACTGTATACAAAGTTATTATAAAAATATTGACTATATTCCCCATGCTGTACATTACATCCTTGTAACTTATTTATTTTAGACTTAGTCGTTTTGCCCCTCCCTGACCCATCTCTCCTCTGGTAACCACTAGTTTTTCCTCTGTATCTGTAATCTCTCTCTGTTTTATTTGCTCATTTATTTTTCAAATTTCATGTATAAGTGAAAGATTATAGTATTTGTCTTTCTGTCTGGCTTTCCACTAAGTATAATACCCTCTAGGTTCATCCATGTTGTCACAAATGGTGAAAATTTTATCCTTTTTTATGGCTGAATAATATTCCATTGTGTGCATACATCACATCCTCTTTATTCATTCATCTGTTGAAGGACACTTAGGTTGCCTACATATTTTGGCTATTGTAAATAATTCTGCAGTGAACGTTGGGGTGCATTCTTTTTCAACTCATGTTTTTCTCTTCTTCAGATGTATCCCCAGGAGTGGGATTGCTGGGTCATGTGACAGTTCTATTTTTAATTTTTTGAGGATCCTCCATATTGCTTTACACAGTGGCTATACCAATTTACATCCCCACTAACAGCACATGAGGATTGTCCCCCATTTTCTCCACAACTTTGTCATACAATACATGGGGACATAGGTTCTTATTTTAATGCTATTAGATTCAAACTGAAACATCAGCTCTTCTGGGTCTTCAGCTTACAGATCTCGAGACTTGTAAGGTTCCTTAATTGTATAAGCCAAATCCCTTATAATAAATCAATATCTCTCCATCTTTCCTATTGGTTCTCTCTGAAAATCCTATGTCTGAAAGACATACCTCTCCTCAGCTATTCTCCTCTTAGAGAATGACAGTCACAGATCTCCCTCCTCACTCTCCTCTTCTCTAGTGTCCTAGGGCTACTGTAACAAAGTAACAAACTGGGTGTGGTAGAACAACAGAAATTTACTTCCTCACAGTTGTAGAAGCTAGGGGTCTGAAATCAGATGTCACCAGGGCCAGGTTCCCCCTGAAGGATCTAAGGAAGGATGCTTTATTGACTCATGCAGATTCTGATAGATGCTGGCAACGCTTGGTGTTCCTTGGCTTGCAGCTGCATTAGGAATTTCTGCCTTTGTCTTTGCATAACTGTCTTCCCCCTCTGTGTGTCTAATTTCTCTTTTTTAAGGATTCAGTTTTTGGATTAGGGGCTTGAATTCAATATGACCTCATCTTAACTAAATACAACTACAAAGAATCTTGTAGACTATTTCTATTCCCTATAAGAATTCTCTCTTATATAAGTATGCACAACACACACCCCACCCTTGAGATAATATTCACAGAACCAGCTGAGATACATGCTTGTACGTAGAATAGGAAGAATATAAAACAAAGAGAAATGATGGATGATAATTTCTCAAGATATTTTACTGATTCGGTGGTAAGAAGTGTCTACTATTAGAAAGCATTGTATAGTATAACACTTATTTGGACATGCTCAGAAATGACTCCTGCCACAAAGGAGGCAGGATGCAGAGGAGCCGTATGATAACCTCTTCAATTCTGGGAACATACATCAGGGTTCCGAGGCAGTGAGAGAGCATCATGAAAAGCCGCCGCATGCACTGCATGGCCAGCCTTCCTGCCACTGAATCTGATTGCTTTCAGTGGCTCCTGCAGCTGCCTCTTCAGTCTGCCATGGCCATTGTAGCAGAGACGGTTTTACTAACCAGGAGTACTTGTTGAAAAGATCAACATCCCTCAAGAGACGCCAAATACTTGCTGCCAATTTTTGCTTTTGGGAGACTTTGCTCAGACGGTCCAGTTCTCTTCTGTTTTCTATTCACAACCCGCGGTTTGTGTTCTCCTGTCAAAACTAAAGTTCAGTATGATTTTTGAGTTATCTGGATGTTTTACAGGGGTTGAGGGTCATACTCTCAAGATACACGACCTCTGGGAGTTCCCCAGTTGTCTAGTGGTTAGGACTCGGCACTTTCACTCCTGTGGCCCAGGTTCAATCCCTGGTTGGGGAACTAAAATCCCATAAGCCACACCACTGGGTCCCACCAAAAAAATTAATGAAAGATACACTCACCTCTCTGGTGCAGGTCCATCACTGAAGATGACTGAGAACCACTCCTATCTCCAAACTTGCCTCTTCCCAGCATCCTATTGGGGTTGAGCCCTGACAAAAGACAAATATACATGTTATCCCAAATTCCTTAGATATCCCTCCCACTACTGCTATATTTAAAAGACATAACCAAACAGGACCTACTGTATAGCCAGGGAACTCTACTCAATATTATATAACTAAATGGGAAAAAAGAATTTGAAGAAGAATAGATATGTGTATATGTATAGCTGAATCACTTGGATGTACACCTGAAACTAACCTAACATTGCTAATCACCTGTACTTCAATATAAAACAAAAAGTTGCAAAAAGGCAAATGTAAGTATAAACAGAATAATTTAGTCCTCAGCAGCCAGAAAACATAATGTCACACTGATGGTTACACTTCAAGTTCTAGTGTTATTCTTATCCACTTGCTCATATTGGATCACTCTTCAAAGCCACCTTGTCCCTCAAGTATTTGTGGGAATCCACGAAACAGAGTATCAGACACTGCAGCAAGCACTTCTTCTACCCACCTCATATCCGCTGGACATTTTACTCTGGTTGTTAATGTAAGAACCACCTTTACAAGTAACACCTGAGAGCATGTAGCCTCAGCTACACTAGAAATCTCATTTTCTGTCAGGGGCTTCTCTGATTCTAAGTATTTCTTTTATTATTATTATTAAATTTATTTAGGGAAACGTACTCCCAGGTGTAAAACCTGGGCTAGTGGAGGATGAGAGTCATGCATAAATGCTTCCATCTTCTATGATCCCTCAAATGCATAAGGAAAATTCTGCATGGCATTTCAGAATTCCAGTAAGATGGAGCTTCAGCTACCCAGTTGGTAATCAGTTCAATAACATATCTTTGTACCAATGTTTCCACCCTCCCTATTCAATTTTCCAGTCCCCAACCCCTGTTCCCCCAGATTGCTGTACACAAGGCTTTGACTCAAGGTCTGCTTTCTGGGGCAAACACACTTAGGCTAAACACATTTCTTCTTTGCTACAGAGTCACATCTACCATACTGCTTATCCTTACCTCAACTTCAGCTAGTCAAAATACACATGCTACACCAGAGCCTTCCTGAAGGAATCTCATTGTTGCCCTGCTAATGGTATCCCACATAATGCTAATGCATCAAGGGTCTGACTCTTTGTGACCACATGGACTGTATCCTGCAAGGCTTCTCTGTCCATGGGATTCTCCAGACAAGAATACTGGAGTGGTTTGCAATTTCCTTCTCCAGGGGATCTTGCTCACCTAGGGATTGAACCCACATCTTTTGCAACTCCTGTGTTGTTAGAAGAATTCTTTACCATTATGCCACCTGGGAGACCCATACAGATAAAGGCTACTTGTCGAATGTTTTCTCTCATCTCTCTATCATCTTCCCTCATACCACCCACCTCTTAGAAAAGTAAACATACCAAATTCTTCACTTCTCTTTTAGTCAAAGCAAAAATCTGCATGCTACTGGTACACACAAATGATTATGCTGGACTAAGGGAACATTTCATGCACAGATGGGCTCAATTAAGGACAGAAATGGTATGGACCTAACAGAAGCAGAAGATATCAAGAAGAGGTGGCAAGAATACACAGAAAAACTGTACAAAAAAGATCGTTTCACCACCCAGGTAATCACGATGGTGTGATCATTCACCTAGAGCCAGACATCCTGGAATGTGAAGTCAAGTGGGCCTTAGGAAGCATCACTACGAACAAAGCTAGTGGAGGTGATAGAATTCCAGTTGATCTATTTCAAATCCTAAAAGATGATGCTATAAAAATGCTGCACTCAATATGCCAGCAAATTTGGAAAACTCAGCAGTGGCCACAGGACTGGAAAAGGTCAGTTTTCATTCCAATACCAAAGAAAGGCAATGCCAAAGAATGCTCAAACTATCACACAATTGCACTCATCTCACACGCTAGTAAAGTAATGCTCAAAATTCTCCAAGCCAGGCTTCAACAGTATGTGAACCGTGAACTTCCTGATATTCATGCTTGAATAAGCTGCTTTTAGAAAAGGCAGAGGAACCAGAGATCAAATTGCCAACATCCGCTGGATCATCAAAAAAGCAAGAGAATTCCAGAATAAAACATCTACTTCTGCTTTATTGACTATCCAAAGTCTTTGACTGTGTGGATAACAATAAACTGTGGAAATTTTTGAAAGAGATGGGAATACCAGACCTCCTGACCTGCCTCTTGAGAAATCTGTATGCAGGTCAGGAAGCAACAGTTAGAAGTGGACATGGAACAACAGACTGGTTTCAAATAGGAAAAGGAGTATGTCAAGGCTGTATATTGTCACCCTGCTTATTTAACTTATATGCAGAGTACATCATAAGAAATGCTGGACTGGAAGAAATACAAGCTGGAATCAAGATTGCTGGGAGAGGTATCAATAACCTCAGATATGCAGATGACACCACCCTTATGGCAGAAAGTGAAGAAGAACTAAAGAGCCTCTTGGTGAAAGTAAAAGAGGAGAGTGAAAAATTTGGCTTAAAGCTCAACATTCAGAAAACTAAGATCATGGCATCCGGTTCCATCACTTCATGGCAAATAGATGGAGAAACAGTGGAAACAGAGTCAGACTTTATTTTTTTGGGCTCCAAAATCGTTGCCGATGGTAACTTCAGCCATGAAATAAAAAGATGCTTGCTCCCTGGAAGAAACATTATGACCAACCTGCTGCTGCTGCTAAGTTGCTTCAGTTGTGTTTGACTCTGTGCGACCTCATAGATGGCAGTCCCCAGGCTCCCCCGTCCTTGGAATTGTCCAGGCAAGAACACTGGAGTGGGTTACCATTTCCTTCGCCAACCTAGACAGCATATTAAAAAGCAGAGACGTTACTTTGCCAATAAAGGTCCATCTAGTCAAAGCTTTGTTTTTTCCAATAGTCATGTATGGATGTGAGAGTTGGGCAATAAAGAAAGCTGAGCACCAAAGAGTTGATGCTTTTGAACTGTGGTGTTGGAGAAGACTCTTGAGAGTCCCTTGGACTGCAAGGAGATCCAACAAGTCCATCCTAAAGGTAATCAGTCCTGAACATTCATTGGAAGGAGTGGGTTACCATTTCCTTCGCCAACCTAGACAGCATATTAAAAAGCAGAGACGTTACTTTGCCAATAAAGGTCCATCTAGTCAAAGCTTTGTTTTTTCCAATAGTCATGTATGGATGTGAGAGTTGGGCAATAAAGAAAGCTGAGCACCAAAGAGTTGATGCTTTTGAACTGTGGTGTTGGAGAAGACTCTTGAGAGTCCCTTGGACTGCAAGGAGATCCAACAAGTCCATCCTAAAGGTAATCAGTCCTGAACATTCATTGGAAGGACTGATGCTGAAGCTGAAACTCCAATACATTGGCCTCCTGATGTGAAGAACTGACTCTTTTGAAAAGACTCTGATGCTGGGAAAGATTGAAGGTGGGTGAAGAGGGGACGACGAAGATGAGATGGCTGGGTGGCATCACTAACTCAGTGGACATGAGTTTGAGTAAGCTTCAGGAGTTGGTGATGGACAGGGAAGCCTGGCATGGTGCAGTCCATGGGGTCACAAAGATTTGGTCACTACTGAGCGACGGCACTGAACTATGCATATAGGGCTTCCCAGGGGGTGCTAGTGGTAAAGAACCCACCTGCCAATGCGGGAGACATAAGAGACTCAGGTTCAGTCCCTGGGTGGGGAAGATCCTCTGGAGGAGGGCGTGCCAACTCACTCCAATATTCTTACCTGGAGAATTCCGTGGACAGAGAAGCTTGGTGGGCCATAGTCCATAGGGTCGCAGAGTCAGACACACACACGCACATACTCTGCATATAAATTAAATAAGCAGGGTGACAGTATACAGGCTTGCTGTACTCCTTTCTCAATTTTGAACCAGTCTGTTCCACATCCAGTTCTGTTGTTTCTTGACCTGCATACAGGTTTTTCAGGAGGCGGATAAGATGGTCTGGTATTCTCTCTCTGCATCCTCACTAACATTTGTTATTTCTGTTTTTCTTTCTTTTTTTTGATGATAGCTATTCTGAGGCGAGTAAAGAGATACCTCTCTGTGATTTTGATTCGCATTTACCTGATGATTAGCAATGCTGAGCATCTTTTCATGTGCCTGTTGACCATCTACATTTCTTCTTTGGAAAAATATCTGTCCAATTTCTCTACCCACTTTTTGTTTTCCTTTTAAATTTTTTTTTTTTTTGAATTTATCACCAGAAACGTTTTGTACTGGGGTATAGCTAATTAACAGTGTCTTGGTAATTTCATGCGAATAGCAGAGGTACTCTACCCATAGTTTAGTTGAGTTGTTTTTCTGATGTGGAGTTGTTGAGCTACTTATATATGATGAGTTTTAATCCTTTATTAATCATGACATTTGCAAATATTTTCTCTTATTCACTAGGTTGTCTTTTTGTTTTATCAGTGGTTTCCTTTGCTGTGAAAGTGCTTTTAACTAGGTCCTTTTTGTTTATTTTTGCTTTTTTTCCTTTTATTTTAAGAGGTGGACCCAAAAATACTGCTGCAATTTATGTCCAGGAGGGTTCTGCCTGTTTTCCTCAAGGAGGTTTATCATGTCTGGCCTTATGTTTAGGTCATTAATCCATTTTAAGTTTTTTTTTTTTTTTCTATTTTTGCTTTGCAAGTAAATTAATCTGCATCATTTTTCTAGATTCCTATTACATGTAACGATATTACATGAAATTTGTTTTTTTTCTTTCTGACTTCCCTGTCTGACAGTCTCTAGGTCCATCCTTGTCTGCAAATACCACAATTTTATATATGGTGTTACAGAATGTTCTAATTTCATTCTTATACATGTAGCTGTCCATTTTTTCCAGGGCCACTTACTGAAGACACTGTTTTTTGTTTTCTTCACCCGTCATATATTCTTATCTCCTTTGTCCAGGGGATTGCAAAGAGTTGGATGTGACTCAGTGGGCATGCATGCATGAGTTAATTTCTGGGCTTTCTATTTTGTTCCATTGATTTATGTGTCTGTTTTGTGTATAAATTCTTCCTTTCCATGTTTATCAAAATTTTACTTGTATATATCTAAAAATCTAGTTCTTCAAGTTGGTTACCAAAAGTAGCAATTTCTTCCTTCCCCTACAGTTTGCCTTTTTTGAAGGTAATCTTTAAAATTTCTACTCATTTAACCCTTTCACAGCTTACCTCATATGTCTTAAAAAATATTTCAATAGTTGTTAATTTTTAAAAGATATTATTTCTTTGTGAAATAGCATGAAGAGTTAGTTTTCACTTTAGCTCTAGAACTATCACACTTACACACTTTTTCTTCCCCTATCTTCTCAATAAAATTATGTCATAATTTATTTGTGTCAATGCTCTTGTTTACTATGTGTAAATTTTATTCACAGCTAAGAAACTAGGATAGGATTTTTTCCCCTCTACACTACTTTTTTCTTTGCCTGGAATTTATTTTTTATTTTTTAATTTTTTTTGCTTTTTAGTTTATCACTATTTCAACCTCAAGCTTTGTCAGCTATTTAACTATACTGTCAATCAATATGCACGTGAGGCATTCCGTAAGTTTTGTCATCTTGGAGAATTCTCTCCTGGAGCCTAGTTGCCAATCAACTATTTGAAATCTCCTTTCACCATCATCAGACTGCTTTACCTCTCTCTTGTGTCACGTCTTCTGTTTCTTGTACTCCATGCTTTTCACTACTTTATTTACTCTCATATTGGTGGAGGTCACGTCTAAGAGCTTGAAAAGTCATTCATGGGAGATAAATTATTTAAGACTGTGCATGTCTGAAAATAGTTTTCTTCTATCCCAATACCTGAGTAATATTTAGCTGGGTATAGAAATCTAGGGTGGAAGTCATTTTCCTTTAGAATTTTGAAGGAATTTCTCATTTTCTTTGATTTTCCTATACTTTTCTTAAGAAACTTAAAGCCATATTGATTGCTCATCTTTTATATGAGCCCTAATTTGTTTTCTTACCTGGAAGATTTTAGTTCACATTCTTTGTCTCCAGTGTTTTTAAGTTTCACTGTTACTTTGCTGTGAGTCTGTTTTTATTCGCTATTCTAGATTGTTAGTGAGCCCCTTTAACCTGGAAGTCATGTTCTAATTCTGAAAATTTTGCTCAAATAGTATCACTAGTAATGCTCTTTCTTCTATATTGTTTGTTCTCTCTTTTGGAGCTGTAACTTACTAAACCTCCTATTCTGTCACCTATTTTTTTCCCTGTATTTACTATGTTTTTTCCTATCTTATTATCTTTTCAGGCTTTCAACTGAGTTTTTCATTTATGCTGTAATTTTTTATTGCTTGCCAAAACCCAGTAGTGTTCTCTGAATATTTCTTTATTTTTAATAAAGCATTCTGTTCTCTCTTTGTGGTTGATTATTTTCTATCTCTGAGGTTACTAAGGAAAATAATATTTAAATTTCTTTCTCATTTCAGTATTTGTTTATTCCAAGTTGCCCTTTTATATTTGTTTTGTTGGTGTTGCTTTTTCCTGTTAGAAGCTTTTCTCTGAATTTTTGTAATTCTTTAATTATCTCCTTACATAAGAGAGACTGCAAACTCAATAGGCTTAGAGAAACTCAGGTAAGGTTGTGAACTGTGATGGGCTTGAGTCACAGTTGAGACTGTTGAGAGAAAACACTTTGCATGTTTGCCTTAGGGACAGAAAGCCTCTTGCAAGAATTCTGGAACCCTGGCAAAGAAGATAGCTGGGAATCTCAGCATTCTGTAAGTATTTGTTCACTTAATTTCCCACTTTTATCATGAAACAACTGTTGATAATGTGGAGAAGGAAGCCTTCATACATTTTTATGGGATGTAATTGCCAAAACTTGTAATCACCTAAAATATCCTTCAATAGGTAAATTGATAAACAAATTGTGGTACATCTATTCAATGGAATATTACTTAGCAATAAAAGCAAGTTAGCTGTCAAACCATGAAGAAAAAAAATAATGAACCTAAAATACAGACTACTAATTGGAAGGAGCTAGTCTGTGACCTCTATATATTATATTTTATAATTCCAATCATATGGAATTATGGAAATGGACAGCAAAAAAAATCAGTGGTTGTCAGGGGTTTGGGGAAAAAAAGGAAGGGTTTTGTGAGTGAAGTACAGGGGATTTTTAGGTGGTGAACCTATTCTGTATGCTACTGTAATGCCAGATACCTGACATTATACATTTGTTAAAACCTATGGGCCTTTGTGACAAAAGTAAGCTTTAATCTGTATACCTTAAAAAAAAAAATTTAAAAGGGCAGAGATCTCATGAAGCAAAGCAGACTGTGACAAGGAAATCTAACTGTATTACAGCTGTAGGAAACAGCCTCACTGAAGGGAATGGGGGGATGTTGCTGGCCTAGGTTGGGAATGAATAGAGTTTGTTGGACTAAGACAAAAAGGAAGTACACTCTAGTTAATAAAGTTGGTTTCCATGAGGATAGGGCTTAACATATGATATATAGTCATATATGCTATATATGTCTACTGGAATTGAAAAATTGAGAATTGTATGGCAGACAGTGTGAGCCAGGTTTCTTTCTGTTAAAATAGGAATCTACAATTAAGCAAGGGAAGGAGGCTATAATTATCCATATGGAAATGAATTAGAGTTTGAGACATTGTTATATGTATGTATCCAGATTACATATGAAAATATTTATAGATAGAAGTTAATTATATTAGTTAGTATACATACGTATAGTCCTTGCTCTGTCAGTTGCAGAGGACCTATAAGCAACAGTGCGCAGTAGCAACAAGTAAACCTAACACCTGTATCTTCGTTTCTAATATCACTGTTCAATAAATTGGATAAGGTATTCTTGGAGAAATGGTTTTGGATCTAGGAAAATACACAAGATAAGCCTGGAACATATTATGGTAACAGATAAAAGCTGGAACAATTTGAGCCACAAAATAAACAAACTAGCAATTGTACCATGTCCCAAAGTATAAAATAAATATCTCTTAGTTCATACCAGGTATAAATAACTGATAAATGAGGATGAAGAGACAAATCTCCCATGCAGAAGAATTTCAAAATAACTTATGTAGGTATTCCATCCTCAAAAAGGAAGACCATATCACTACACTCCTTAAATGTGGCCTGCCCATGGTGATTTTCTTCCAAGGAGCAGAGTATAGAAAGGAGGAAAAGAGTACTTTACAGAAGAGAAATTTGTTGTACAGTCACCCTCAACCAGGTGATCAAGGTCAATGTCTAGAGTGATAAATCACATTGAAAGCACATATCTCTGTTATGATGTGATGAAATGTCGCTATACCTCTGTTATCATCTTCCTCTAAACCTATTATTCCAGTCTAGTCATGAGACAAACATTAATAAAATTCCATTCAAGGGACATCCTACGAAACAGTTGAGCAGTACAGCTCAAAACTGTCAAGTTCATCAAAATAAAGGAAGTCTGAGAAACTGTCTCAGCCAAAAGGAGCCTAGGGAAACCTGACAAGTAAACGTGATGTGGTCATCAGGAGGAAATCCTGGAATAGAAAAAGACATTATTAGGTGGAAAGTAAGAACATCTGATTAAACTGTAGACTTTCAACAGTAATGTTTTAGTTTTGGTTCAATGACTGTAGCATATATACCACACTAAGATGGTAATAACATAGGAAACTACGTGAAGAAATATTAGTATGTAGGGATTCTCTGTCTTCAAACATTATGCACATCTATAGAAATTCTTTAAAAAAAGTGTATATTTATAAAATTTAAACATAAAAAAAAACTACTTAATCTCAATCATTCTCCCTCAGATATTTCATATAGTAGTTTGTTTTTTATGTCTATAGACTAATTTGTTCATGAGCCTTAATTTTCAAATACTTGACATTACAGTCATTTGCTTCCTTATTATTTAATCCTTTATAATGACAGATTATATTGCAATTATTTTACTTTATACACTCTCAAAGTCAACTGCAAAAATCTTTTAAAAATTTCCTCTATAAACCAACCTCAAGCCATCCATGCTTCTTCCTATTAAAAATGAAATACTATATACTATATACTATATAAATACTATATACTATATATAATAGTGAAGGGAGAAGCTAAATATTTTATGTAAATATCAGCTCCACATTATAGCATTATAAGTCCCTATGTTTTTTAATTTCTTAAGAATTATACAAAAATTCATTTTTTGTTTTCTTTAAGGGATATTTTCCAAACAAGAAGGTGAAATAGAAAAACAAAATCAGGTTGTATCTTGCTGGGAGCAAGTAATCATAAGTAATCCTCTCCCATTTAAAATTATATCAATAATAGTTTCATTAACTTCAAAAATATTTACTGAGAACAAATTATGTATAAAATTGTGTAAAAATCTACTAGGCAACTAATTGATGTTTCACTTTTTTCCTTCATATGTCAAGTGGGTACTTATTGTTCAACTGTCACGTGAGAGTCTGGAGGCAAAAGAAAGGCCAGGCTAGAGGGGGATTTAGTGGTTTTCTCCCTATTAGTGATGATTGTAGTAGTGGAAGTAGATAATCTCTTCCACTAAATGCCCCTAGAAAAGAGAAGGGAAGGAATGATAAAGAACAGGAAGGTGCCAACAGTAGTGTTTCATAACAAATCATCTCCAAGCTCAATGCCATACAGTATTTCTTCTCATGCTTGTGAGTCTCCAGTCTGACTGAAGGTTGACACATGTAAGTTTTGTTCTGAGACTCAGGCTGAAGCGACAGAAGCTACGCAGGAGAACATCTTTTCAAGGTGATTACAGACATACAGGCATTTATTATTCAGCTGCTCAGTCATGTCTGACTCTGCAACACCATGGACTGTAGCACACCAGTCTCCCCTGTCCTTCAGTATCTCCTGGAGTTTGCTTAGACTCATGTCCATTGAGTCAATGATGCCCTCTTCTCCTCTTTCCCTCAATCTTTGCCGGCATCAGAGTCTTTTTTCCAGTGAGTCAGCTCTTCACATAAGGTGGGCAAAGTATTGGAGATTTCAGCTTCAGCCTTTTGCAAATGCTTCATTTTTAACAAATTGAAATTTTGTGCCAACCCAATGTTGAACAAGTCTATCACTGCCATTTTTTCAACAACATTTGCTCACTTTGTGTCTCTTTGTCACATTTTTATAATTCTTACAATATTTACAATTTTTTCATTGTTTTTAATTTTTTTATTGTTTTTAATGTTATGATGTTCTGTGATCAGTGATCTTTAATATTATGATTGCAAAAAGATTGATTCACTAAAACCTCAAATGATGGTTAGCATTTTAAAATTAAGGTGCCACATTGGTTTTTCAGATGTAATGCTATTGCACACTTAATAGACTATAGTATAGTGTTACTCTAATTTTATATGCATTGGGAAACCAAAAAATTGTGTAATCTGCTTTATTGAGATACCCTCTTTATTGTGGTCATCTGGAACTGAAAACTCAAGTGTCTCCAAAGTCTGCCTATGTTAGAAGGCAACTAACCCTGCAAACACATTTCAACTACTCTTTGGGTCAAGTCCACTAAACATAATACTGGCCAAAGCATTGCTCATCTCAAAGTCCAGGGGTATAGAGGTATACTCCGCCTCTACTGAGAGTTGGCTACAACATCACAGTATACTGGACATGGTTACGGGAAAAGATGAAGAGCTGGGAAAAAGAAAAGGAAAATGAAGCAGCAAAACAGAATATCAAGAAATGTCTACATTTAGGGATCAGTAGACTAAAATATTGTTTAGTAGACTAAAGTATTCTTGGGACTTCCCTGGTGGCTCAGCCAGTAAACAATCTGCCTGCATTGTGAGAGACTTGGGTTTGATCCCTGAGTTAGGAAGATCCCCTAGAGAAGGACATAGCTACCCACTCCATTATTCTTACCTGGAGAATTCCATGGACAGAGAAGCCTGTTGGACTACAGTCCATGGAGTCACAAAGAGTCATATACAACTCAGGGACTAGGGCTTTCCTGATGGCTCTGCAGATAAGGAATCTGCCTGCAATGCAGGAAGCCTGGGTTCCTGGGTCAGGAAGGTTCTCTGGATAAGAGAATGTCAACCCACTCTAGTATTCTTGCCTGGAGAATTCCCTGGACAGAGGAGCCTGGTGGGCTGCCATCCACGTGGTCACAAAGAGTTGGACATGACTGAGTGACTTTTACTTTTTCAGACTAAAATAATTCACTGAAAAAAATTAAAAGGTTACTAGTGTAAGTTAGGGCCAATTCACACCAAGAGCTTTGTTCTAGATTATTGTGTCACAAAGTCAGGCCATCTATCAGGTGATCTACAAGTAGTATGTTTGTTTCAAAGTGAAAAAAAATAAGAATAATTTTGTTCAGATATTTTTTACAAATTTGAAACATAAGGTAAATTATAATTTTCCGTAAAATCCTATTGTGCTTTTAAATATCATTATTTTCTTAACAGGTGGCATTCATCTTGGCTAGGGTAATTTCTTCCTGTCAATTTTCTTTCTTTTTTTAATAAGCTTTACTAAAAGAATTTACATAAATAAGATTCACTACTTTTAAACGTGAAGTTTAAGCAGTTTTGACAAACATGTATAGTTATGTAGCCATGAGCATTATCAAGATATTGAACATTTGCATCAACCCAAATAGTTCCCTTGTACTCCTCTGCAGTCAATTCTCTCTCTACTCTACCCAGGATCTGACATTTACTAGACTGACTCTGTCACTATGGCTTTACATTTTTTAGAAGTTTATGTAAATGGACTCATATAGTTTTTTGGGCCTCAATTAATTAATAGCATGATTATTTTGTGATTCATCCATAAGAAAATGCATCAGTAGTTTGTTCCTTTTCATTGCTGAGTAGTATTGCATGATATGGATATACCGTTATATAGTTTAATCATTTGCCAGTTTTCAGTCATTAGGATTGTTTTCATTTCAAGGTTAGTATTAGTACAGCCTCTCTGTGACCTGGCTCTGAAGGCCATGCTGTTAATCTTTATGGTTTTGTTTGTTCAGTGAAGTTTCTGTGAATATTCGTGTGCACATCTTTGTGTGGACAGACACTTTTATTTCTCTTTGGTAGATATTTGAGAATGCTATTGCTGGGTTATGTGGGTGTATCCTTTGTAAGAAAATGCCACTGTTTTCCACATCTGCTGTACTCCCATCAGCCATGAGAGTCCCAATAGTTCCATACACTTAACACTTACATGGCATTAAGCCATGGCACTTAAATTTTAGCTGCAATAGCAGGTATGCAGAACTATCTCATAATTGTCTTTATTTGCCTTTTCCCTAATAATTAATGAAGTTCAACCTTTTATGTATTTATTTACCATTTGAAATATCTTTTTCCATGAAGTTTCTCTTCAGATATATTGCCCATTTTTAAATTGGTTTTTTCTCGTCTTTCTATTTAGGAATAAGCGTTCTTTATAGAATTTTAATACAAGTCTTATCAGATAGATGTTTTGTATATATTTCACCCAGTCTATGACTTGCCTTTTAATTTTTTTAACAGTATCTGTCAAATAATAAAATGTTTCATTTTTTATAATATCTAATTTGTTAAATTTTTATTTTTTGTAAACTTTATTTTGTAAAATTTTAAGAATTCTTTAATTAAAGGTCACAAAGATTTTCTTATATATTTCATCTATAAATTTTGTAATTTTCTCTGACATATAGCTCTATTATCTTTTACAGTTTAATGTTTGTATAACTCATGAGGTAATGTTTGAAATTTATTTTTTTCTTAAATGTGGACTTCCTATTTCAGTGCCATTGTTGAAACTACTATCCTTTTTCCTTGGTATCTTTATCAAGAAAATTGACCTTGTATTGGTGAGTATATTTCTGGACTCTCTTCTGTTACAGTGTTCTATATGTCTATCCTTATGCCAATACTATGCTTCTTGATTACTGGAGCTTTATGATAAGTCTTGGAATCAGGTACTTCAAGTCTTCCAACTTGGTTCTTTGCTTAATTTGTTGTTTCTTACTCCAGATCCTTTGAATTTATATAAATTTTAGGATCAGCTTGTTAATTATTACAGAAAATCCTACTGAGAATTTGATTGGAATTTCATTGAATGGATAGATCATCTTTGGGAGAATTAAAATGATAACATGTCTCCCCATTGATAAATGTCCATTTATTTAAGTCTGTCTTAAATTTTATAATCATTGCTTTGTCATTTTCAGTGTGCAAATTTTACATGTATTTTGTTATAGTGATTCCTATTTTATTTTAAAATATTACTATAAACATTTTATCAGTTTTCATTTCTAAAGGTTCATATTTAATGTATATAAATACAATTGAATTTCCTATATTGACATTGTATTCTCTGTAAAATTTCCGTTGGTTATCTAGTAGCTTATTATAAAATCCTTAGAGTTTTCTAGTCAAACATTCATGCTGCTTTTGTGTTAAAATTTTTACTTCTTTCGCAAATTTGTGTCTTTTGTTCCCTTTCCTTGCCTTATTGAACTAGCTGAAACCTCTATCCTACTGAATAGAAGTGATGAGAGCAGATAGCCTTGTGTTGTTTGCTTGGGAATGGCTTTTAGTCCTTCCCCACTAAGTAAAATTTTAGCTTATAAGTTTTTGTAGCTTCCTTTTATCAGTTGATATAATTGCCTTGTATTCCTTGTTTTTATCACGCTTGAAATGGAATTTTGGTAAGTGCATTTCCTGGATTTGTTAAGATGATCATATGTTTCTTCTGTTTTACCTTATTGATATGATGGATTACACTGATTATCTTTTAACTGTTATTTGAGAATTGCATTTCTGAGATAAAGTCTACCTGCTTATGATGTATCATCCTGTTTATATGTTGCTCACTTTGATTTGCTAAAATTTTGTTAAGGATTTGTTAAAAATTTTGTTCAAGATTTTATATCTGTGCTCATGATATTGGTGTTTAGTTTCATTTTCTTGGAATGTCTTTGTCTAATATTCATACCAGAGTAATAATGGCATCACAAAATGTTAGGAATTTTTTGTTCCTTGCCTATGCTTTGGAAAATTTTGAGTAGAGCTGATATTTCTTTATGAAACATTTGGTATAATTCATCACTGAAAGCATCTGCACCCTAGAGTTTTTGTGGGATAATTTTTACCTACAAATTCAATTTCTTTACTAGATAAAGGGCTAACTGGGTTCTTATGTCTTCTCAAGTGTTCTGTGGTATTTTGGTCTTTTGAAGAGCTCTCCACCTATATTATTGAACATATTGCCTAGAATTGTCCATAATTTTCTCCTATCATCTTTTTTTAATATCAGTTATTTTGTAGTAATGTTTCCTCTTCTGTTCATGATGTGGATTATTTTTATCTTTTCATATCAACCCAATACATGTTTTTATTTTATTAATATTTTCAACAGCTCTTGGTGGGTTCCATTCCGTTCAGTCGCTCAGTTGTGTCCGACTCTTTGCGACCCCATGAATTGCAGCACGCCAGGCCTCTCTGTCCATCACCAACTCCCAGAGTTCACTCAGACTCACGTCCATTGAGTCCGTGATGCCATCCAGCCATCTCATCCTCGGTTGTCCCCTTCTCCTCCTGCCCCCAATCCCTCCCAGCATCAGGGTCTTTTCCAATGAGTCAGCTCTTCGCATCAGGTGGCCAAAGTACTGGAGCTTCAGTTTTAGCATCATTCCTTCCAAAGAAATCCCAGGGCTGATCTCCTTCAGAATGGACTAGTTAGATCTCCTTGCAGTCCAAGGGACTCTCAAGAGTCTTCTCCCACACCACAGTTCAAAAGCATCAATTCTTCGGCGCTCAGCCTTCTTCACAGTCCAACTCTCACATCCATACATGACCACAGGAAAAACCATAGCCTTGACTAGACGGACCTTAGTCGGCAAAGTAATGTCTCTGCTTT
>SJXQ01000192.1:0-16092 GCA_006408695.1 Aepyceros melampus
CACTGAAAAGCTACATCCACAAGCTTTGACTTGTAATATTTTTATTTCCTCCAGTTCAAATATTTTTTCTAATATTCACAGGATTTCTTGATTGATTTACTTTTTATTTAGAAATGTTTCTTGGCTTCTAAACATTTAGATATTTTCTAGGTTTTAGTTTTTAGGAATGGAAAAAAAATGGGAGAAATACTACTAAAGCAATAACCACAAATGTAAAGGGTGAACATTCTGCCTATATGTGTATTGCAAAAATAGTCCCAGGGAAGAAAACAGTCATATCAATAGATAACCTGAATTGCGGTAGGTGCATAATAATTTTCACCCATTACCTTACTTATCTTTAGAACATCCCCATAAATAATGTAGATCAGAAACTATTCCAGAGCTTTTATATATTTTATATATACCAATCCTTAATATAGTAATTGTATCCTTCATGAGAGGATATGTTAGCAGCAGAACTGAGAAAGGATTCAGAAATTTCTTAAGCTTGTATGCTGGGAATTTCACTAAGATTACTAGAAACCTCTCTGTGATATACAATCTATACAATATTTATTTTCCTCTAGGTAAAATAAGTGTTTGGTTCTGTGTATACCTTATTACCTTCATACCTATAGTCTGCCAAAGTTATTCAAAAACACTTTTTTGTTGTTAAACCACTCAATATTGAGGCATCTTTTTTAAAGGTTAGCTATTTAATGTTCTCTTCATAAAGAAAGTAGAGTTTATATTCAGCCTTTGATAGGTTCCCATAGACTTAGAACATATAGACTTTACTGTTCAATTTATTTATTTGAATTATTGTTCCAAAACATCTTGTATAGTCAGAATCTAGTATCTAATTCCATCATTAGAAGGACACAATCATGAACAAAGTTATTAAAAATCATGAATAGTTTGGCATGGAACTTAACAAATTTCTTTTTTAAAGGTTAGCTATTTAATGTTCTCTTCATAAAGAAAGTAGAGTTTATATTCAGCCTTTGATAGGTTCCCATAGACTTAGAACATATAGACTTTACTGTTCAATTTATTTATTTGAATTATTGTTCCAAAACATCTTGTATAGTCAGAATCTAGTATCTAATTCCATCATTAGAAGGACACAATCATGAACAAAGTTATTAAAAATCATGAATAGTTTGGCATGGAACTTAACAAATTATATATATATATATATATGTACATACATACATATATATATACATATATATATTTACACATAGTTGAAGATTTATACAAACTATATCTCATATCAGAAATGGTTTATATCCCGAAGGAACAAATTAGTTTCTTACAATATTACCTAGAAAAATTCTTCAACTTTTGTATCTCTAGCTCTCTAAAATCATTTCTTAGTGAAATGGTCAAAGATTTTGCTTTTTTCTTTCCATAATCTTGCTTCCCCCACTGCATCAAAAGTGAAGTGCACCCAGAGATTCATTGATAGAAGCCTAAAATCTGCAGGGACAGAGAATAGAAGTTGTTGGACACCTTTCTTTCAGGCTAAGTAAGTGCTTGTCAAGGCATAGGTTCCAGACTCAGTCACTTGATCCCCATATNTCTATGTCTTTGTCACCATGGATTCAATCCTTAATACCTAGAACAGTGCCTGGGAAAGTGAAAGTGAAAATGTTAGTCACTCAGTTGTCTCCGACACACTGCGACCCCATGGACTGTAGCCTCCCAGGCTCCTCTGTCCATGGAATTTTCCAGGCAATAGTACTAGAGTGGGTTGCTATTCCCCTCTCCAGAGGATCTTCCCGACCGAGGGATCGAACAAGCATCTTCTGTATTACAGGCAGACTCTTTACTGTCTGAGCATAGTAGCTCTATCTTGTATAAATTCACATGTCTTCAGCAAAGGACAGGAAAAGTGAAAAATATCTCATAACTGTTTCTTATGCCTAGTGCAGTATTCTATGCCTAATAAGTATTTATGATGGTAATAATAAAACTAAATTATTAAATCTTTGGAATTTGAAATATTAGTTTTTATAGACTGTGTATCAATTATTGAGGAAAAAAAATGTCACATTCAATGACAAGTTAGTAAAACCATAGTAAAAATCTATGGCTTAGTTTAACTATTGTATGTAAGCATTAAGTTTCAGCTAATTTGATACATAGACTTACCAAAATAGGTCCAGTCTGATTCCTGTAGAGGTGAATAGATCAATTGCTTCTACTGACCTTCCAGGGAAGGCTGGAACTTCCAAAGGAATGATGATCAAATGTTCCAGTGACACCCAGAAATTGTGAAAGACTGTGTATCAATTATTGAGGAAAAAAAATGTCACATTCAATGACAAGTTAGTAAAACCATAGTAAAAATCTATGGCTTAGTTTAACTATTGTATGTAAGCATTAAGTTTCAGCTAATTTGATACATAGACTTACCAAAATAGGTCCAGTCTGATTCCTGTAGAGGTGAATAGATCAATTGCTTCTACTGACCTTCCAGGGAAGGCTGGAACTTCCAAAGGAATGATGATCAAATGTTCCAGTGACACCCAGAAATTGTGACATCAGAAGATTCTTTCACATAGTTTCCTACCTGCTAACAAATAAAATATCACAATTCACAGCTCCAGCTAAAACGTAGCTAAAAATTTTCTCTGAGGTATATATGAGGGTTTTATTCTTGCTGTCATGGTCTTGTTTTCTAGTAATACTAAATATTTTAATCTATGAATGCTGCATCTCTATTCTAAATAAACCATCTAATCCATCTGCACAAAATCACATGAGATTCTATTCAAGATGGTCTGATTGATCTTCATTGTTGAATTTTCTGAAATATGAAAGACAGACAAATAAATATTAAAATTTCCATTATCCTTTGAAATGTTGGTTTAAATAAATAGTGAAATTTACACTTTCTTTTTTATTTTTTAATTAATTTTTATTTTTTAGTTTGTTTTGCTTTACAATACTGTATTCATTTTGCTATACATTGACATGAAACAGCCACGAGTGTACATGAACTCCTAATCCCAACCCCTACCTCCCCCCTCCCACCCCACACCTTTTCTCTGGATTATCCCCGGGCATCAGTCCCAAGCATCTTGCACCCTGCATCGAACCTAGACTGGCGATTCATTTCTTTTTTAAAAATCATTTTATTTATTTATTTATGTTTGTCTATGCCGGGTCTTCGTTGTTGGGCATGGGATTTTTTTTAGTTGCAGCGAGCAGGGACTACTCTGTATTTGCATGCATGAACTTCTCATTGTGGTCCCTTGTCTGGTTGTGGCATGCAGGATCTAAGGCATATGTCCAGTAGTTGTGGCACATGGGTTTATTTGCTCTGTGGCATATGGAATCTTCCTGGACCAGGGATCAAACCATGTCTCCTGCATTAATCCCAAACACTGGACCATCAGAGAAGTCCAAGTTTACAATTTCTGATAGATCATTTAGTTTGGTAATTCACCACGTGTATGTAGGTGATTTTTTTTCAATATACTATTTGTTTCTGTAAACAAATACTCATTATGGCTCTTTCTTGCCCTTATTAATAATTTTACCAGCCCATAATACTAACAGGACAGAAAATATTCTAATTCATGTCCAGATGAAGGAAATTCAGAAGAATTTGGTGATTAAGCTTTAGACTTGACTCTAAACCCTGAAAAAACTTTTAAGTAGTTTAAGACAGAGTCACTGTCTGACTCAGAAACTTCCTATGTATAATGTTGTCTATCTATCTAAGGGGTGAAGGTTGATAGCTAACTTCTTAGCTGTTTGGGACTATATTTGGACAATGACTTACAACTTAAGAGAACCCCAATGTCATTATCCCTTCTTGGAGAAATTGGTTAGGACCTGAAATCTTAAAGAGAAGTGAAGACCATGTCCTTCTGTTTATCTCTAAGTCCTTGTTAAGAATTCCTTCTACCTGTAGAGCCATTTACAAGCTGAGATTCTTAAATTCTCAGAACTCTTTACAATAACTCTATAACAAAGGAAGTTTTATGGTTTGTAAATTAAAATTACCTACGTTCCCCAAAGGGAAAATATATTGGCAGAAAAAGAAGTTGTTTTAATAGCTCCATGGTGTAAACCAAGCTTTTTCTAACTCACTACTTACAGAACAGCCTGGTTTCACACAGTAGGCTATATTTCTTCCAAGAGAGTGCCCCCAAATTTGCTTTCACAGACACAGTTAAATTCAGAAGAATTTTGAAAATGCAAAGAATCAGTGATTCAAATTCAAAGTAGCCCCTTCCTTATCTAGTCTGTACCCAACTGTGTTTTAAATGACTACTTGGAGAATCATCCTCAGTAGAATAGGAATATCAGAATCTCCTTCTACTTTTGGCATATTCTGCGTGTTTGTGTTTGGGAAGGGGATAAGGATACTCTACCTCACCCTCAGTTCTCTCTGAAGTTATTGCTAAATCAAACTGTCTCAAATTTAGTTTGGAATATGGATCCAATGACAAAATAATACACTACTATTTAAAGTCAAAGAGAAATAGTAAATTTGAAGAAAATGTAGTGAATTGATCATGAAGAAAACAGTCAAACCATATCAAGAATAGTTTCCTACCTTGTGTATTTTATGAGGACTCCAAAGCCAATTCAGTATCAGTAATATCCTTATATGATAGTCTTGACATTGCTGGAAAAATGCTTTGTTCATAACTTTAAAAAGGTAAAGATCAACTTACTATGAACATCATTGGTCAAAGACTCCAGATTTTTGACTTTGTCATTGCTAGTTTAGTGACACTGGGAAAGTTCCTATACATTCCAGTTTCAAATCTCCCCGCCTGACAAGTAAGGAAAGAGGCCTGACTATGCCCCTCAGCTTTCTATGGTTCCAGAGTTTCTGACATGAGGTGTGAAGTTAGGCCACATAAGCTGTGATCAGTTCCCAACACTCACTGAATTATAATGGCTTAGAGCCTTTCCTCCTAACACTTTAAAGATGTCATCTGCTAATCACCTGTTTGAAGTTCCTCAGCTCTAGAGGTTTGTTTCTGGTTAAGAGATCCTCAGGGATGTCTCCCTTCTTCATCAGAGAAAGGAAAAGAACTTTCTCACTTAACTTTGTAATTTGCTCTCATTAGTTACAGAGGTTTGTATAATATGTGACTTGTCTTCTGGGAGTGGGAGTCTCTGGGGATTTAAAACTTTCAAAGTCTATATTCTGCTCATAACCAAGGCTTCCTGCTACTCCCTTAGTTTTGTTTTGCTGAAGAGTGGAAAAAAATGTATCCCTAATACTCATTCAATTTGCTCTTTCCCTCACCATAAACATATTTTGTCCCTCTAGTCACAGAGTCCATTCCTGGTGTGAACAAAAAATATTGTCTGCCTTTTTTAGTAAATAAGGAATGTTTCTTGCCTTTAAATCATCAAGTCATGAACCACTGAATCTCACCCCACTAATGGTACACGCTGAGGGGAATTCAAAATGAAGAAATTTAGGATACTGGCCCTTGATAGTCAAGATGAATACCAAAGGAATAATTTCATTGATCTCAGGCTCATACATCTTCCCATTTACAGAAAGACTATAAAATTGATTTCAGATGTCTGGGATTTCTTTGTGATTAGCAGTAATCTTTTGATTTTTCAGCTACATTTTTTTTTTCAGCAAAACTTCTACATATACTGGCTCCTCCCTTATCTCTTCAGAACAGTATCTAAAAACTATCTGAAAAGCTGTAAACCTGGCTATTATCCTCAGAAAGATCACCAAATAAAGCATATTCTCAGTTTTTGAGTATGTATTTTTTTCAGTCAACCTTGAGCATTTAAGAAAGGCTCACTGTATTTAAAGTGGGAGAAATCAGAAAAGTATGAGTAATATTTCTTCTTACAAGTATTAATATTTTGATGGAGGAGAGAAGATAGTACAGATGAAAAGGGGATTGCACTGTATTGAGCTGAAGACCCAAATATTGAACAGATAAGATAGAGGAACTGGATCAAAGGTCAGAGAAGATGCCATGGAGAAGTATTCTCTCTTTCCAAAAAAGAAAAAAAAAAAGGATTACAAGCAACTGTAACTTAAAAAATTAGATGATACTATAAAGAGTAGGAGAACTTCAGTTCTGTTTTCATTTTTAGCCTAAAATTGTGAGGAGATGCTAAATCTTAGAAAATGTAGAAGGTTGTGTATCATGAGAAAATCAATAACAAGATCAGTCTTGACATATTAAGCTCAAAGAGGCAGATATATGCAACAGAAATTTAGAAGTGTTTGCCTGGGTCTTATGTCTGTCTTCAGATGATGAACCTTGTCGTCATAAAAACTGATAAATATAATGAGTGAAGATTTGATAGATTTCACCTGAGGAAGGAACATAATCTGCCAAAATAGTGGAACATGAACAGGAAAAGCTTGAGAAATAGCCATTGGTGGACCAAAGAAAGAAAAGACCAAATACTGGCCAAGAAAAGAATCAAAAGAGTACAGTGTTCTTGAGGGAGAAAGACTAGATGGTTTCAGAAAGGGAAGGGAGATGAGAAATTAACGAGAGAGGTAGAAATAGAGAAAGAGATACTTCTGTACTTCTCCCTGGGGATGGAGAAAAATATGTCTAATTATCTTTTACTGAGCATTTATAATTACTGGACGCATTATGAAAAATTTTATAAATATATCATTTAATTATCTTAACAATACAATGTAGCTACAACCTTACTACCAAGACCCCAAAATTAAAGTGGCTGAAATGAGACAGTATACTGCTCTCTCATAAAAGTGCAATGATAAGCAGTTCGTGATTAGTGGGGCTAGCAAGACAGTTAAACTTCACAAGGTTATACAAGTCACAGGTGGGAGAATAGGTTCTGCTATCTTCAAGTTAAGGTTATCATTTCTGAGTCAAAGCTGATTTTTAAAAAATTTCAGTTATTGTAATTTTCAAGTCCAGCATTTCATTTAGTTCTTTTTAAAAATTTATGTTCTTTATTCATATTCTGTGTTTATCATTTCATGATGGCTTCCTTTATTTCTTTAATCATTAATTTTAGGTATCTGAAAATATTTTTAATGGCTACTTTGAATTTTTGTCTTTTTTATTAAAATATAGTTGATTTAAATTTTGTGTTAGGTCCTGGTATAAAGTTATTCAGATATATGTTTTATATATATATTGCTTGCTTGCTTTCTTGCTTGCTTGCTTGCTAAGTCGCTTCAGTTGTGTCCGACTCTGTGCGACCCCTGAGACAGCATCCCACCAGGCTCCCCCGTCCCTGGCATTCTCCAGGCAAGAACACTGGAGTGGGTTGCCATTTCCTTCTCCAATGCATGAAAGTGAAAAGTGAAAGGGAAGTCTCTTAGTTGTGTCTGACTCTTAGTGACCCCCATGGACTGCAGCCCACCAGGCTCCTCTGTCCATGGGGTTTTCCAGGCAAGAATACTGGAGTGGGGTTCCATTGCCTTCTCCGATATATGTATATACTTTTCTTTTTTATATAGTTTTCAACCATTGATTATTGAACGATATTGAATATAGTTCCCAGTGCTATACAGTAGGAACTTGTTTATCATTTTATATATAGTAGTTTATATCTACTAATCCCAAATTCCTAATTTATCCCTCCCCCATTCCCCTTGGTAATAATTTTTTTTAGTTTGTTTTCTTTGTCTCTGTGAACCTGTTTTTGTTTTGTAAATAAGATTATTTGAATTATATTTTAGATTCCACATTTAAGTGATAACATATGATACTTGTCTTATTCAATCTGATTTACTTCACTATGGCACCCAACTCCAGTACTCTTGCCTGGAAAATCCCATGGACAGAGGAGTCTGGTGGGCTGCAGTCCACGGGGTCGCTAAGAGTCGGATACGACTAAGAGATTTCATTTTCACTTTTCACTTTCATGCATTGGAGAAGGAAATGCAACCCACTCGTGTTCTTGCCTGGAGAATCCCAGGGATCGGGGAGCCTGGTGGGCTGCCGTCTATGGGGTCGCACAGAGTTGGACACGACTGAAGCGATTTAGCAGCAGCAGCAATATCATAATCTCTAGGTCCATCCATATTGCTGCAAATGGCATTGTTTCATTCTTTTTCTTTTTGGCTGAGGATTCTCCTCCGCTTCTTTATGCATATAAATGTCAGTGAGCATTTCGGTTGTTTCCACACCCTGGTTTTGTAAATACTGCTGCAAAGAACATTGAGGTATATGTATATATCTTTTCAAATTAGAGTTTTTCTCTGGATATATGCCCAGGTGTGGGATTGCTGGATTATATGGTAACTCTGTTTTTAGTTTTTTCAGTAAAGTTTTTGTCTTTAAAACACGGAATCTAGTCACACTCACAAGGCAGCTTCTGTTGCCTCATATTTTTTTCTGGTAGTTGGTAATATCTCCATGTTTCTGGTGATGGACAGGGAAGCCTGGCCTGCTGCTGTCCATGGGGTCGCAAAGTGTCGGACACGGCTGAGTGACTGAACTGAACTGAGCCATGTTTCTTTGCATACCTCATCTTTATTTCTGTTGAAACTAGATATTTTAGATGATATAGTGTAGAAACTTCTGGTTATTGGTCCTCCCCATTCACACACGCGCGCGCACACACACACACACACACACACACACACACACACACACACACACACACACACTGGGGACCTTTTTTTGTTTGTTGTTTGCTTTTATGTTTGGTTAGTGATTGGATCGGATAATTTAGTGAACTCTATCCTCTCTCACTATGCTAGAATGTTAGGTCTCTTGATACTGCTCATCATGAGCACAGTCATGATTATGCCCACAATTAACCCTGGAATGGCAGTCATTTAATAGGCCTTATTTTGAATGTCCTTTTTCTGACCACATGCAACTATTAGCCTGCCAGTTGCTCCAGTGTTTTCAATCCTGCCCTATAATATTAATTGTTCCACAGATGTATAAAACAAAGGCAGTCTCCTTTGAAGGGATAGTTTCTGAAATTAGTGTTTGAAGTTTGCTCTGACCTAGGGAAGACTCCACCTGACTGTCTCCTTCCCTTGTTTAGAGAGCTCCTTAGATGAGGCTGAGAACACAGGAAGAGCAGCCTTATCTGTGGATGCTGAACAACAATATGACTGAAACTTTCAGCAATGTTTTAATGTGTCTGTTGTCTTCTGAGTTTGCCCATAGATCTATGAAAACCTTCAGTTCAGTTGCTCAGTCGTGAGCGACTCTTTGCAACCCCATGAAATGCAACACACCAGGCCACACTGTTCATCACCAACTCCCGGAGTTCACTCAAACTCATGTCCATCGAGTCAGTGATGCCATTCAGCCATCTCATCCTCTGTCATCCCCTTTTCCTCCTGCCTCCAATCCCTCCCAGCATCAGTCTTTTCCAGTGAGTCAACTCTTCACATGAGGTGGCCAAAGTATTGGAGTTTCAGCTTTAGCATCATTCCTTCCAAAGAACACTCAGGACTGATCTCCTTTAGGATGGACTGGTTGTATCTCCTTGCATTCCAAGGGACTCTCAAGAGTGTTCTCCAACACCACAGTTCAAAAGCACCAATTCTTTGGTGCTCAGCTTTCTTCACAGTCCAACTCTCACTAATTGTCTTTCTCTCCACAAGAAGAATGTGCATTTCCTGGGAAAACAAATTGTATTTGTTCCTTGAAGTTTTCATTACACATAGAGGGAAAAAAATGAACATCTTTCCCATTTTGGAAGAAGACAGAAGCCGTTGATCTCCTACTTTATTCCTTCATTGGTTCCATACTATAGTTCTCATTGACAGGAATAAATGTCTAGCTTCTTCTCATTAAAAATTTTATTAGTAAAATAATTTAGAAAAAATTGAAACTAAAGGACTCAGGCTTTGCAATGTGAAATATAATTAAAATTCAATTTCTTGACAATTAAATGCTTCGCTTTTGTATTTGTTTTAGCATGTATCTTATGTTGTATCTTATAGAATTTTCCAACATAAACCTCATATTTATATTCATGAAATCATTCACAGTATTCACTCATCTTTAATGTCTCTGTAACCTGCAAAACAACCCCATTTCCATTCCCATAGTTGTTTATTTGTGTCATCTATCTTTATTTCCCAGTCAATCTCATCAAAGAATAACAATTTACCAATATTTTCAATATTCCAACCTCTGAGTTTTTTGAACCATTGGTGGCTCCCCTGATGGCTCAGTAGTAAAGATCTGCCTAAAGTTCAGGAGACATGGGTTTGATCCCTGGGTCAGGAAAATACCCTAGAAAAGGAAATGGCAACCCATTTCAGTAGTCTTGCCTGGGAAATCCCATGGACAGAGGCATCCAGTGGGCTACAGTTCATTGGGTTACAAAAGTCAGACACGGCTTAATGATTAGACAGCAACAATCACATACTAATATATATTTAATCTCTGCTCTTATATTTAATTTTTCTTCACAATCTTTCTGTTTAGCTTTTCCTTTACTAAATTATTGAGACAAATATTTATCTTTCAAATTTGCTTTCTATATACTTTTCTAATATGTATTTTGAACACTACATAGTTCATCCAAACACTGAAAAGATGTCTACAAAAGCTTTGTCCTATAGTATTTTTAATTCTTATAGTTCAAATCTTCTTTTCTATTGGCCACAGGATTTCTTATTTTGATTCACTGTTTATTTAGAAGTGTGTTTCTTGACTTCTAACCATATAGGTATTTCTAGATTCTATTTCATCTTTCAGATGTTCAAGCTGGTTTTAGAAAAGGCAGAGGAACCAGAGATCAAATTGCCAACATCCACTGGATCATCGAAAAAGCAAGACAGTTCCAGAAAAACATCTATTTCTGCTTTATTGACTATGCCAAAGCCTTTGACTGTGTGGATCACAATAAACTGTGGAAAATTCAGAGAAAGATGGGAATACCAGACCAGCTGACCTGCCTCTTGAGAAACCTGTATGCAGGTCAGGAAACAACAGTTAGAACTGGACATGGAACAACAGATGGGTTCCAAATAGAAATGGAGTAAGTCAAGGCTGCATATTGTCACCCTGCTTACCTAACTTATATGCAGAGTACATCATGAGAAACGCTGGGCTAGAAGAAGCACAAGCTGGAATCAAAATTGCCGGGAGAAATATCAATAAGTTCAGATATGCAGATGACACCACCCTTATGGCAGAAAGTGAAGAGGAGCTAAAAAGTCTCTTGATGAAAGTGAAAGAGGAGAGTGAAAAAGTTGGCTTAAAGCTCAACATTCAGAAAACGAAGATCATGGCATCTTGTCCCATCACTTCATGGGAAATAGATGGGGAAACAGTGGAAACAGTGTCAGATTTTATTTTTTGGGGCTCCAAAATCACTGCAGATGGTGACTGCAGCCATGAAATTAATAGACACTTACTCCTTGGAAGGAAATTTATGACAAACCTAGATAAAAAGTCTCTTGATGAAAGTGAAAGAGGAGAGTGAAAAAGTTGGCTTAAAGCTCAACATTCAGAAAACGAAGATCATGGCATCTTGTCCCATCACTTCATGGGAAATAGATGGGGAAACAGTGGAAACAGTGTCAGATTTTATTTTTTGGGGCTCCAAAATCACTGCAGATGGTGACTGCAGCCATGAAATTAATAGACACTTACTCCTTGGAAGGAAATTTATGACAAACCTAGGTAGCATATTGAAAAGCAGAGACATTACTTGGCCGACTAAGGTCCATCTAGTCAAGGCTATGGTTTTTCCTGTCGTCATGTATGGATGTGAGAGTTGGACTGTGAAGAAGGCTGAGTGCTGAAGAATTGATGCTTTTGAACTGTGGTGTTGGAGAAGACTCTTGAGAGTCCCTTGGACTGCAAGGAGATCCAACCAGTCCTTTCTGAAGGAGATCAGCCCTGGGATTTCTTTGGAAGGAATGATGCTAAAGCTGAAACTCCAGTGCTTTGGCCACCTTATGCGAAGAGTTGACTCATTGAAAAATACTTTGATGCTGAGAGGGATTAGGGGCAGGAGGAGAAGGAGACGACTGAGGATGAGATGGCTGGATGGCATCACGGACTCAATGGACATGAGTCTGAGTGAACTCTGGGAGTTGGTGATGGACAGGGAGGCCTGGCATGCTATGATTCATGGAGTTGCAAAGAGTTGGATATGACTGAGTGACTGAACTGAACTGAGATTCTATTTGCTCAAATTGGCTTTTTCTAGCTTAACAATCTATATTAAGTAGCACCTAGCAATCCCTGCCATGATCACCATGTCAGATGTATGCAGGTTAACTCACCCAAACTCAAGTCAGGAACTTAAGTCTACACGTTACATTTTATCTTCTGTACTATGAGTGAGCAGATTGTTAGTATTTATGTCCAATATGTATAACTTCTCTGGATTGACTAAGCAGTTCTCAGGGGTGGAACACTTTCATCACTGAAGCAGTGATCACAGAAGAAAGGGGGGTAAATATTCTGCCTGCACATGTGTTACAAAAATGGTCCCAGGGAAGAAAGTAGAGTCATGGCAAGAACTAACCTAATCAGTGCAAGTACATAGTCATTTTCATCTTACTTATCTTTACAGGATCCCCATAAATAACCTAGGGTGGAAATTACTCCAGACTTTGTATACATTTTATATATGCAAACCACAAGTACAGTGGTTATAACTTTCATGAGAGGACATGAATTTGGTTAGAGCAGAACTGAAAAAGGATTCAGCAATGGCCCCAGGCTTGTATACTGGAATTTTCCATAAGACCACTTGCTAATTTTCTATGATATATAACCTCCACAGTATTTCTTACTTTCTTTTAAGTAATATAAAGATTTGATGCTGTGTTTATCTAGTTTCCTTTATTACATATAAGATGTCTGTAAAAATTATTCCAAAACATTTTTTAATGTCACATTTATCAATACCATGAGAGTTTTTCAGACATTTGCTGTTTAGTGCCTTCATCTTAAAGAAAATGGAGATTATTTCCAGCTGTCAACATAGATTCTCCCAGCTATGAAACAAGTAGGCACTACTGCCCTGTTGACTTATTTGAATCAATGTTCCAGCACATCCTGTGAATTCAGAAGCTAGCATCTGAAAGTCATTAAGGAATACCATCATAAACAGTGTTATTAAAAATTTTAATAATTAGTATGATATGGTACTTAACAAATATGGATGTCAATTCAGATATGCACAAATAAAAAGATGATGGTTACTACATAGTGAACCTCCTATTAAAGTGGTTTATCTCCTGGGAGACACAATTCAGTGCCTCACAACATTGCCTATATAAATTATTCAACCTTTACATTTCTAGATATCTTTAAACATTTATGAATATAGTGGTCACTCGTGGTGTTTTTTTTTTTTTTCCTTCCACAGTCTTTCTTATCCCACTTCATCAAAGGTGCAATAAACCCACAGTTTGATTGGTAGAAGCCTAGTATCTTCAGAGACTGATATTGAAGTAGAAGTAGAGAACTGATAGTACTAGAAGTAGAGTTGAGTATAGTTAGATGGAGAAGATACAGAATGAAAGGAGACAGGCAACTTCCTGAACAAGGTAAGTAAATGCTTGGGTCCTAGACTCAGTCACTTGATCTCCATACGCCAACCCCTGGAAAAAGGCAAATAGTACAGGCTTCTCAGATATCATAGGGTAAATCCCTTACTGACATCTAGGAATATTCGGTCATGCAGCAATAAACCAAGATTATTATTCAAGAAATTTGTTTTTTTCGAGTGCCTTTCTGAAAGCATTCTTCATGTCCTTATTCCTGAGGCTGAAAATGAGAGGGCTGAGGAAAGGAGTGATGACAGTGTAGGGGACTGCTCTAAATGTATCATCTCCCCCTGATGCTTCTGGCTTCAGATAAACAATAGATGCAAAACCAGAGTGGATGATGACCATTGTGAGGTGGGAGGCACAGGTAGAAAGGACTTTCTGCTTGCCCTCAGCCGAAGGGATCCTAAGAACAGTAGAGAGAATGAACACATAAATGAGTATGATAAGCAGGAAGGTGCCTATCAAGCCTGACACTGAGACTGCTGTTACAATGAATTCTGTGAGTTCGCTGTCTAGACAGGCCAGCCTCACAACAGCCCTCATGTGACAGAAGAAGTGTTTGACAAGGTTGGGGCTGCAGAAAGAGCCCCTGAATATCAATGCAATCTCTGTCACAAAGATAAAGAAGCCAGCAGCCTAAGCAGAGACCACTTTTCCACATGCCATATTGGTCATAAGCAAAGGATATCTGAGAGGGTTGCAGATGGCCAGGAAGCCATCAAAGTGAGAATGAAACAATTAGTGCCACCAACTCCCAAGAAGGAACTCATTTGCAAGCCACGACCTATGACTGAAATTTCTGTATTTGATGAGGAGATCTGTCAGCATCTTGGGGATAATAGTCAGTGTGTAGCAGGTCTCAGAGAAAGAGAGTGCACTAAGCAAGAGGTACATGGGTGTTTGGAGACATCTGTCCACCCATGTAAGGCTCATGATGGATTGGGGCTGCAGAAAGAGCCCCTGAATATCAATGCAATCTCTGTCACAAAGATAAAGAAGCCAGCAGCCTAAGCAGAGACCACTTTTCCACATGCCATATTGGTCATAAGCAAAGGATATCTGAGAGGGTTGCAGATGGCCAGGAAGCCATCAAAGTGAGAATGAAACAATTAGTGCCACCAACTCCCAAGAAGGAACTCATTTGCAAGCCACGACCTATGACTGAAATTTCTGTATTTGATGAGGAGATCTGTCAGCATCTTGGGGATAATAGTCAGTGTGTAGCAGGTCTCAGAGAAAGAGAGTGCACTAAGCAAGAGGTACATGGGTGTTTGGAGACATCTGTCCACCCATGTAAGGCTCATGATGGTCAGATTACCTGTGAGGGTGGGAAGGTAGAGGCAAAAGAAAACCACAAAGAGGAATATCTGTGCATGTGGCTAAACAGAAAAGTCAACAAGAATGAACTCTTCCAGGACTGTTTAGTTGATCTTCATTGTTTGGACATCTGAAATCTAAAAGAAACAACAAACAAATGTTATATTTTTGATTATTAGTTGATGTTTTTATCTGTGAATAAGACAAATGGTTAATATTAAAATTACAGATTGATTCTTTTTTTTAATGAACATATAATTAATTTACAATGTTAGTTTCAAGTGTACAGCAAAGTGATTCAGTTTTATATGTACGTATATTTATATAAACACTTTATTCAGATTCTTTTCCATCATAGGTTATTATAAGATGTTGAGTATAATTCCCTGTGCTATAGAGTAGGTTGCTGTTCTTTACAATTTTACATATAATTGTGAAAGTGAAAGTCACTCAGTTGTGTCCGACTCTTTGCAACCCCATGGACTATATAGTCCATGGAATTCTCCAAGCAAGTGGGTAGCCTTTACCCTCTCCAGGGGATCTTCCCAAGCCAGGGATTGAACCCAGGTCTCCCGCATTGCAGGCAAATTCTTTACCAGCTGAGCCAGAAAGGAAGCCCATGGGTGTATGTTAATCCCAGACTCAATTTATCTCTCTTCCCCACCCCTGCTATCTCTTTTGGTAATCATAAGTTGCTTTCTAAGTTTATGAGTTTATTTTTATTTTTTTGTAAATAAGTTAATTTGTATCACTTTCTAGAGTCCACATATAAGTCGTATTATGTTTCTCATTTCTGTCTGATTTACTTAATATGATAATCTCTGTCCATCCATGATCACACAAATAGTATTATTTCACTTTTTTATGGCTTAATAATTCCATTACATATATGTATGTGCTGTGTTGTGCTGTTGCCTCACTCATATCTGACTCTTTTATCCTTTACTCTGTTGATGGAAATTTAAGCTGATTCTATGTCTTGGCTAATGTAATTAGTGCATGAATCTTTTCAAATTAACTTTTTCTCTAGATATATGCTCAAGAGAGGGCTTGAACAATCGTATAGTAACTCTAATTTTAGTTTCTTTAAAGAACCTCTATACTGTTCTCTGTAGTGGCTGCACTAATTTATTGGTTATTTATTGGTTTATTTAGTTTAGCAAAATAACTGAGCAAATAATTTAGCAAAAATATGGACATGGTGCATTTTCATTAACTTTTTTCTTCTTTGTTGAGCAACCAATTTCAATTACTTATTATGACTTTTTCTGGCTTATTTTTAAAAGGATTTCCTTGTC
>SJXQ01000193.1:4315-31361 GCA_006408695.1 Aepyceros melampus
GGAATGGCAGAAAGTGAAGAGGAACTAAAGAGCTTCTTGATGAAGGTGAAAGAAGAGAGTGAAAAACTGACTTGAAATTCAACATTCAAGAAACTAAGATCATGGCATCCATTCCCATCAACTCACGGCAAATAGAAGGGGCAACAGTGGAAGCAGTGACTGATTTTACTTTCTTGGTCTCTAAAAGCACCTTGGACGGTGACTGCAGCCATGAAATTAAAAGACGCTTGCTCCTTGGAAGAAAAGTTATGACAAACCTAGACGTTACATTAAAAAGCAGAGACATCACTTTACCAACAAAGGTTCATATTAGTCAAAGCTATGGTTTTTCCAGTAGTCATGTACAGATGTGAGAATTGGGCCATAAAGAAGGCTGAGCGCCAAAGAATTGATGCTTTTGAACTGTGGTGCTGGAGAAGACTTGAGAGTCCCTTGGACTGCAAGGAGATTCAACCGGTCAATCCTAAAGGACATCAATCCTGAATGTTCATTGAAAGGACTAATGCTAAAGCTGAATCTCCAATACTTTGGCCACCTGATACAAAGAGCCAACTCATTGGAAAAGACCCTGATGCTGAGAAAGATTGAAGGCAGGAGGAGCAGGGGACGACAGAGTGTGAAATGGTTGGATGGCATCACCAACTCAATGGACATGAGTTTGAGTAGACTGTGGGAGCTAGTGATGGACAGGGAAGCCTGGCATGCTGCAGACCATGGGGTCTCAAAGAGTCAGGCACAACTTAGCAACTGAATAATAATTCTTTTTTTAAAAGATTTTTTTTCCCATATAGGCCATTACAGAGTAAACATTGTTCTTAAGAGCCCCAAAAGAGAATTAATCCAGATCCCCGTCAAGTGAGAATGGATAAACATGCCATATAGCCACACAATGGAATATTATTCAGCAATAAACAGCAATAAAGTCCTGATAGATGCTACAACATAGATGAAACCTGGAAGTATCATGGTAAAAGAAGGCAGTCACAGAGGCTCACCTATTACATGATTCTACCTATGTGGAATGTCCAGAATAGGAAAATCTATATGTAGAGAAATAGACTAGTGGTTATCTAGGGCTGAGGGAATTGGTAGGAAATGGGAGTGTCTACTAATAGGCATGGGCTTCCTGTGCCTGCCAGGGCAGGAGACGCAAGAGATGCAGGTTCAATCCTTGGATCAGAAGGATCCACTGGTGGAGGGCAGGGAACCCAGTCCAGTGTTCTTGCCTGGGAAATCCCATAGACAGAGGAACCTGGCAGGCCACAGTCCATGGGGCCCAAAGAGTTGGACATAACTGATCACAGAGCACCCTAATAGGCAGAGAGTTTCTTGAGGGGGGAGGTAGAAGTCTTTCAAAATTACTTGTGTAATGGTTGCACAGCTCTGTGAATCAGTCACTGAATTTTACATGTTAAATGGTGATTTGTGGGATACAGGAATTGCATCTCAAAAAACCCATTGAAAAATAGAGCTCTAGAACCAGGATTGTTGGGCAAAAGGATAAATACATTTAAGTTTTTTATAAGTACTAACAAATTTGGCTCTATGAGGTTACAGTTGTCCCTCAGTATCAGCAGGGAACTGATTCTAGGACCCACCTGGAAATCTGAGGATGCTCAAGTCCTGTAGTTGGCTCTCCAATCTGCTGGTTCCACATCTGTGTATTCAACCAATCACAGACCATAAACAGAAACAGGCTCTGCAGTTGGTTTCATCTGTGGATTGGAAGCTGTGAAGAGCCAACCTTGTTACATTTTTGACTACCACTAGCAATACAGGTGCACCTTGGAGATATCGTGGGTTTGGTTCCAGATCACCCCAATAAAGTGAATATTGAAATAAAGTAAATCATATTAATTTTCTTTTGGTTTTCCAGTGCATATAAGTTATTTTTACATTTTACTGTAGTTTATTGGTATGTCAAAACAATAATGTACATGCCTTGATTTAAAAATATTGCTCAGAAATGCTAACCATTACCTGTTGTTATAGCTGTTCAGTTGCTAAGTCTTATCTGACTCTGTGACACCATGGACTGCAGCACACCAGGCTCCTCTGACCTCCACTCTCTCCTGGAGTTGCTCGAATTCATGTCCATTGAGTACGTGATGCTATCTAACCATCTCATTCTCTGCTGTCCCCTTCTCCTTTTGCTTTCAGTTTTTCCAGGCATTGGGTATTTTCCAGTGAATTGACTCTTTGCACCATTGTCTGAGCCTTCAGCTAATTATAACCTTTTTGTTGGTAGAGGCTTTGAAGTACTGTGAAAACTACCAAAATATGACAGAGACATGAAATGAACAAATGCTGTTGGAAAGATAGTGGCTATGGCCTTGCTTGATACAGCACCGCCACAAACCTCAAATTTTAAAGAAAAGTGCAACAACATAAAGCACAGCAAATCAAGGTGTACCTAGACATGAAAATGCAAGGCAAGTACTATTATCTCTTTTATTTTACTCCTCAATACTTGAGGAAACTGTGATATGGACAATCCCAGATCACATAACTAATAATATCCTAACTGTAGGTGAAATCTCGATTATCAGTCTCCAAAGCTTGTGCTCTGTTGCACCGTATTCATTGGTATTTTTCCAATAATAATTTCAAAAAATGATCTAAAAACAACAGCTTTTGCTTGTATAGATTTTCTCTATTATTTTTCTGTTTTCTACATCTCTGATTTATGCTCTATTCTTTGTTATTTTTTCTTCTGTTGATTTGGGTTTAATTTACCCTTCTCTTTATAGTTCTTAAGGTAGAAGCTAGTGACACTGATTTAAAATCTTTCTCTTTTTCTCATTATAGGTATTTGTGTTGTGAAGTTGCTCAGTCGTGTCCGACTCTTTGCGACCCCATGGACTGTAGCCTACCAGGCTCCTCTGTCCATGGGATTCTCCAGGCAATAGTACTGGAGTGGATTGCCATTCCCTTCTCCAGGGGATCTTCCCAACCCGGGGATCGAACCTGGGTCTCCCATATTGTAGACAGACTCTTTACCGTCTGAGCCATCAGGGTTTAGTCCTATAAATTTCCCCCTAACTTCTGTTTAACTGTGATTTCACAAATTCTAATATATTGTATTTTCATTTTCATTCAGTCATGATATGAACGTCCCATCTAATTTCTTCTTTGACCCATGGGTTATTTAGCTGTATCTTATGAAGTTTCTAAATATTGGGGGGATTTTCCAGATATCATATTGTTGTATGGTATTGTGATATCATATTTTCCATACATATCCTATGTGTGTACTCAGTTGGGTTCGACTCTTTGACACCTCACAGCCTGTAGTCTGCCAGACTCCTCTGCCCCTGGAATTTTCCAGGCAAGAATACTGGAGCAGGCTGCCATTTCCTGCTGCTGCTAAGTCGCTTCAGTCGTGTCCGACTCTGTGCGACCCCATAGACGGTAGCCCACCAGGCTCCCCCATCCCTGGGATTCTCCAGGCAAGAACACTGGAGTGGGTTGCCATTTCCTTCTCCAATGCATGAAAGTGAGAAGTAAAAGTGAAGTCGCTCAGTCGTGTCCGACTCTTAGCGACCCCATGGACTGCAGCCTAGCAGGCTCCTCCGCCCATGGGATTTTCCAGGCAAGAGTACTGGAGTGGGGTGCCATTGCCTTCTCCGGCCATTTCCTACTCCAGGGGATCTTCCTCACCAAGGGATTGAATCTGTGTCTCCTGCCTCTCCTGTATTAGCAGGCAGATCCTTTACCACTGCAACACCTGGGAAGCCCCTTTTAATTTCCTCTTGTTAAATGGTTGATGAGAGACATGAGGTATTGTGTGGAAGGCACTTCAGAAGGAATGTGGTTAAGTGCTTTTTGCTGTTGTTCAGTCGCTAAGTTAGGTCCAATTCTTTTGTAGCCTCATGGATCATAGCCCTCTTCCCCCAGGCTCCTCTGTCCGTGGGATTTTCCTAGGCAAAAATACTGGAGTGTGTTGCCATTTCCTGCTCCAGGGAATCTTTCTGACTCAGGGATTGAACTTGTATCTCCTGCATCGTCAGGTGGACTCTTTACCACTGAGCCACCAGGGAGCCTGATCTTTGAATTAATTCCATTGTGGCTAGAAAACATACTTTAACTAATAGTAAATTTATTGAAACTATTTTTATGGTCGAATATGACCTATCTTGATAAATGTTTTATATGCACTTAAAAAATATGTATTCTACTATTGTTGGGTGAAGTTTTTATAAATGTCAGTTAGGCTAAATTGGTTGTTCTAGTTTACTGTATCCTTACTGATTTTCTGCTTCCTTGTTCTATTGTTTATTGAGAAAGGGATATTGAAATATTTCCAAATATAATTGTGTATTTTCCCAATTTCCCTTGCAATTCTACCAGCTTTTACGGAATTTAAGTTTATATTTTATTTAAATTTATAAATGGGTTTCTGCAGGCAATACATGGTTGGATCTTGCTTTAGATAAGCAGTCTAATCATCTTTTAATTGTGGTTTTTGGACCATTTACATTTAGTGTGATTATTGATATGATGAATTTAAATCTGTCTTCTAGTATTTGGTTTCTATTTGTCTCAGTGTTCTTCAATCCCCTTTCCTGCATTGCAGGCAGATTCTTTACCAACTGAGCTATCAGGGAAGCCCTACTGGGGACTCCAATTCCATGTAATGTAACTCCTCTTGGAGTTGTTCCACAGTTCATTGATAATCTGTCCATTAAAACGTTTTTTTCCTCTCTATGTTTGATTTTAGATATTTTCTATTGCTATGTCTATGAATTTACTAATCTTTTTTTCCTGTGTGATCAAATTTGCTGTTAATCCCATCCTGTGTATATTTTTCTTCAAACATATTTTTTCATCTCTAGAAGTTTGATTTGGGCTGTTTTTCCTAGTGTCTATTTAACATGATCAATCTCTAGCTTCTTGAGCATGTGGGATATAGTTATATTGTTTTAATGTCCTTATATACAAGATCATGGCATCTGGTCCCATCACTTCATGGGAAATAGATGGGGAAACAGTGGAAACAGTGTCAGACTTTATTTTGGGGGGCTCCAAAATCACTGCAGATGGTGACTGCAGCCATGAAATTAAAAGATGCTTACTCCTTGGAAGAAAAGTTATGACCAACCTATATAGCATATTCAAAAGCAGAGACATTACTTTGCCAACAAGGTCGATCTAGTCAAGGCTATGGTTTTTCTGGTGGTCATGTATGGATGTGAGAGTTGGACTGTGAAGAAAGCTGAGCGCCAAAGAATTGATGCTTTTGAACTATGGTGTTGGAGAAGACTCTTGAGAGGTCCTTGGACTGTAAGCAGATCCAACCAGTCCATTCTGAAGGAGATCAGCCCTGGGATTTCTTTGGAGGGAATGATGCTAAAGCTGAAACTCCAGTACTTTGGGCACCTCATGCGAAGAGCTGACTCATTGGAAAAGGCTGATGCTGGGAGGGATTGGGGGCAGGAGGAGAAGGGGGCAACAGAGGATAAGATGGCTGGTATCACTGACTCGATGGACATGAGTTTGAGTGAACTCCGGGAGTTGGTGATGGACAGGGAGGCCTGGTGTGCTGCGATTCATGGGGTTGCAAAGAGTCGGACATGACTGAGCAACTGGACTGAACTGATACTAATTGAACTGATACTAATTCTATCTCCTGTTATCTGGGGGTCTGTTTCTATTGATTAACTTTTCTCCTCTGTGTAGGTTGCATTTTCCTGCTTTTTGGCATGCGTGGTAGTTTTCGGCTGGATGCCAGATGTTGTGAATTTCACCTTGTTGTATGCTGGCCATTTTAGCATTGTATATTCAGTATTCTTGAGCTTTGTTCTAGGATGCAGTCAAGTTACTAAAAAAGTGTTCAATTCTGCTGAGACTTGCTTTTCAACTTTATCAGGCAAGACAATTACCTTTTTTTCCACTACTGAAGCAATACTCTTCTGCGGAATCAACTTGATGCCCCACATTTTATGAGGCTTTCCACTCTGGTTGGTAGGAATACAAACCATTCCAGGTCTTGTGTGTACTTTGGAAATTGTTTCCCTTGCTTCTTTGAGATGTTCTTTCTTCAAACTTGGGTAGTTTCTTCACATACAAGTGCTATTAAGTATTCAGTTGAAGGCTTGAGAGGAACTCTCTTCAGATTGTTGGAGCTCTCTTCTCTGCAATTCTCTGCCCTGTGAACTCCGGTTGCTTGGCCTCCCCAGACTCCTTGCTCTGCCTCCTCAAAGCAAGGAGACAGCTGGGACCCTGCTCCCTGTGCTGCAGCCTGGAAACACTCCCCAGGCAGAAGCTGGCAATCGTAGGGCTCACCTCATTAGTTTCTCCTCTCTCAGGGATTGCTATTTTGTACTGCCTGATGTTCAGTGTCTGAAAACTGTGGTTTTATTTACTTTAGCTATCTTTTCAGTTGCTTGAGACAGAGGGTAAATCCACTCCCTGTTGTTTCATCTTCCCAGAAGCCCTATAATTATATTTTCACATTTAATTATGACTATAATCTTATATATTAAGTAAGATTATCCCCATTTTACAGATTGAGGAGAATTGGGACTTAAAGAGTGAGTTATAGTAGAGCTGAGAGATAGAATAATATAAGAGATAAAAAGATGAATTAGGTAACCAAACTTCTGGCTTTGACTCTCAGATTACCCAGTTATTAGTTGTGTGATATTGGACAAATTATTTAACCTCTCTGTGCCTCATTTTCCTCACCTGTAACAATGAAAGGATAATAATAAAAGCTATGCTATGCTATACTATGCTAAGTCGCTTCAGTCGTGTCTGGCTCTGTGCGACCCCATGGACGGCAGCCCACCAGGCTCCGCTGTCCCTGGGATTCTCCAGGCAAGAACATTGGAGTGGGCTGCCATTTCCTTCTCCAAATAATAAAAGCTACCTTATAGCATTGTTATGAGAATTCAATGAGATAAGACTGGCTTATAGTTACTATATAAGTATTAAAGCTATTGTTACCAAGTAGAATAGTTAAAAATCTAGAGCTGAGTGACAGACAAACATATTGAATTCCAGCTCCATCGCTGTGTACTATGGAGCCTTTGCCGTGTGTATCAGTCAGGGTTCAATTAAAGAAGCAGAACCATTAAAAGATTCTAACCAGGACTGAAGAGGAAAGGGAATCCTGGGAAATGTAGTCCAGCTGAGCCCAGTCGATGCATTGCAAAAGCCACCATCTCAAGCTATTTACTTAACTGCCTGAGAATCAAGTTCCTCACCTGTGAGATGGGATAATACTCGTCATTGCCTGAAATGAGGAAACACACTTGCAGCACTGGGCCCATTGTCATTCACAGGGTAGGGTTCAAGAAAAGGTTCTTACCATAGCTGCTCAGGTCCCCACAGCTATTAACTGCCAGAGGCATAATCTATCCCTAAAGCCTGTTGCTCTTCAACTTCACCCGTACTGGACCTAGGGGTGTGGAAATGAGCAGAGCACTTCCTCCCCACAGTTCAGGAGAGAGTAGGCCAGGGACAGAAAGAAGTATAGTGTGGAGTAGGACAGGGAAAGCAGTCACTATTTATTGGGAACCTTCTGTGAGGTTATATAAGTGCTTGTGGTTCAGATGGTAAAGAGGGAGACCCAGGTTCAATGCATGGGTCGGGCAGATCCCCTGGAGAAGGAAATGGCAACCCACTCCAGTATCCTTGCCTGGAAAATTCCATGGACTGAGGAGCCTGGCAGGGGGTCCATGGGGTCACATGGGGTAGGATGGGGTCACAGAGTCGGACATAACCAAGCAACTTAAGACCTTAACTTCTGTGAGGCTGACTCTAACCTGGATTCCCTATACAGAGAAGAGAGAGGAAGGATCCAGGATTTACTGCATACCTACTGGGTGCCAGGCAGTCCATGTGATGATCACATTGAAGCGCCACAATTGGAAAATGAGCTGGATGTTATTATTACCCCCAAAATACAGATAAAGGAACTGAGACCCAGAGAGATTAAGTCATCTGCCTTAGGTCACAGAGTGGGCCAATGACGGAGCTCCTGGTGTTTCTGGAGATGGCTAGAGTGGTAGTGGAAGCTGTGCCTTGCGGTGTGCCCTGGGACCATTCGGAGACGGGGATTCCTCTGAGCTCAGAAGCCAGGGCGGGCTGGGCGCCCCTCCCAGGCCGTCTCTGCGCCCGTGGCTGCCCGCGGGCGGGGTGGCTGCAGTGCCGGTGGCGGTGGCAGCGGCGGGCGGCAGCAGGGAGACAGTCACACCTCGCTGTTTGTAAACTGTTTCTCACAGCTTGTTTGTTCCGGGTTAGGGCTGGAGCGGCACCGTATGGAAGTGTGACTCATTGTTTAATGTGGCAGCTCATTAGCAGAGCTTGTTGCTGCCTCTGATTTCTCTGCTCTCACTAATTGGAGAGCCCAGTGGGGCCCTGGCTTCCCGTGAACAAGGAGCCAGTCCCCCGGCTCCGCTGGCCCTTGCCCCTCTGGCTCCCCAAGGAGGCCACCCCATGACTGTGGGCACTGCTGTCAACCAGGCCAGGTTCAAATCCCAGCTCGCCCTGGCAGTGTAACCTTGGACAAGGCTCTTGTCCACTCCTCTCCGAGCCTCAGCTTCCCTACTCTCCTCACGGGGCAAGTAGTAGCCACCTCATCAGGGTGGGTGAGAGGGAAAGTGATAATGTGTGTACACGGTAGATGCTGGTACATAGTAGATGCTCAATAAGCTGTTATTGTAGTGTTATGTTTATTAGGCTGGAAGCCCAGCAACCCCTCTGTCCTGACTTCCCTGGCGCAGCCACCCAGCCCAGAGGTGCCTCAGAGGCTCCAGGTATAAGGACACATTTCTTTGTAGGTCATCGTACATTTCTTCCTTGCATGCTACATCGCTTCTGAGAAAAATCCACCAGGCTGCCTTCACCTTCTGCACCCCTGGAAGAGGCCGTCCAGTCCAGCTGAGGACGGTCCTGGCCTGCCTGGGAGGAGAAGGCTGTGTTCCTGGAGCTCTTCCTGAGACCTCAGCTCTCCTCTTTCACGCCGCACAGAACACATCTGCTCTCTTGGCCCCGTGACTGTCCTTTGCTATTTGGAGACAGGGATCAGGTCCCCTAAGTCTTCTCTCCAGGTGGAACCAGTCCAGGTCCTTCAACTGTCCCTTCTGTGACATACTTTGTGGGGGTCACTGAATACAGCCCCACTGGACTGTGACATCAGAGATGCTCCTGGGGGTTGTGCAAAGCTGTGGCCTCCTCCTGTGGCCCCTGCTCTCTCTGGATATGCCCCTCCCTGCCTTCGTGCCTCTGAGATGTGCAGTCTAGAATTCTGCACAGAGAGGGGCAACCCCATCTCCTCCTACATTTGAGACTTGTGTGGTCCAACAGCAGTATTAGGTGGGCAAATTTTCTAGTAGCCACCTTAAAAAAGGTAGAGGGTAGGAATTCTCTGGAGGTCCCCCGGTTGTTAGGGCTCTGCATTTCTGTTCTTCTACTGCTAAAGGGCTCAATCTCTGGTTGGGGAACTAAGATGCCACAAGATCAAATAAAAAAGTAATGTGTATAGGTAACATGAACTTAAAACTATATTTTATTTAACCTAATATATTCAAAGTATTATTTCAACATAAACCATTCAGCATAAAAACCATTAATGAGATATCTTAAAATTTTTCTTAAAATTAAAGAAATCTTCAGAATCTGGTGTTTTCACATTTAGAGCACATCCCATCTGGGTAAAGCCAAGTTTCAAGTACTCAGTAACCACCCGTGACTAGTGGCTGTGGTGGTAGACAAGTGTGAGGCAGGTCTAGACTTCACCTCTATTAATGTGGTCTGAATGCGTTGGGTGTTGTATCTCACGCATCACCCCCACCTGGGAGGAAAGAATGTCAAGGGCTAGGGCTTCTGGCTGTCAGGAAATCTGGGTTCCAGTCTTGGCTGTATCACCAGCTCACTTGATATGTGACCGTGGACAAGTCACTGCCCCTCTCTGAGCCTCAGTTTCCTCATCTGACAAGTACGAGGGAAGAGGAAGAATCATGTGCTCTATGCCGGGACATCTCCAGGTGCCCTTTGTGTGTTCTCTTGCCTATTTCTTGGGAAGACCTTGTGATGTGAATTTTCTTATGTTTATTATTATTATTTTTAAAAGATATTTTTGATGTGGACCATTTTTAAAGCCTTTATTGAATTTTTTACAATATTGTTTTTGCTTTGTGTTCTAATTTCTTGGCTGCGAGGCATGTGGGATCTTAACTCTCTGACCAGGGATCAAACCTGCACCCTCTGCACTGGAAGGAGAAGTCTTAACCACTGGAGCTCCTGGGAGTCTCAATGCAAGTTTTCTTATCTCTGTTTCCCTAGTGAGGAAACTGAAGCTCAGAGAGCTCTGACTGCTTCCCTACTCTGGAGAGCTTGTGTATTCACCTGACTGGTGGGCAGGTTGCTCCTGGCTTCCTAGCCACCATAGACCTACTGGCTCAGTCTCAGGCAGGCAGCTCCCAACCCTGCCTCCTTCCTTGTCATGACTCCCTCCCTAAGGAACAGACACAGGACAGGTGATGGCAGTGTTTGGAGGTGTGTTTGCAGGTGGCGGTCTGCTAGATGGAAAACCTCCATCTGCTCTGATGTCTGGTCTGTCTCTGCAAAGCTGTCCCACCAACAGTAGGTGGCTGTGTGGTCAGGTCCCAGCCCCTCCCTGTGCTTATTCCTGCTCCACCAGGATTTATTAGGGTAAAACCCAGACATCAGATTGCCCATGGCTCCCTCTCTTCATCCACTTCCCTCCTAGCTTCTCAAATCCAGCTGTCCCCTCCTTCCTGTGCACAGACTCACCTTCCAATCCCAGAGCCATCATCTGTCATCTGTGGGACTTTGAGCAAATCACTTTTTTTGGAGAGAATTTTGGTTTCCATGTCCCTTCTTCACAAGTTGGTGGGAGTAATGGCAGAGATAACCTATGTAATGTGTCTTTCTCAGTAATAGGTGTAAATGTTCATTGTAACCGAATCTTTACAGGTCATTTTAGGAATGACTTAACTTACTTTCATAAACTCGTCCTCGCCCAAGTGCCTCTGTTAGGCTCTGCATGGCTTTCTTCCCTCTCCCTCAAGCCATTGGGCCTTCTGGCCTGGCCAGGCAGGCTCCCCACAGTTCTCTGAATGGAGAGGTCATTCACAGGTGACCACTTCTCTCAGGAGAACATGGGATAAGGGGGCTGAAGGGGAGCTTGGAGGTCAAGCCTGGGGCAGCCCATCACCAAGTCTTCAAAAGTAAGACAGGTGTGACAGTGTGAATCTTTCTCAAGCATTCCCTGTGTTCTCTAAAGAGGAGACTTGACTTGAACTTAATTTTTCTTGATTTGGGATCATCACCAGGGATAGACATTTTTATATTAAAATAAAGAGTGAGAGTATGATCTTATGTTGAGTGGCCATGCTCTACCAAGTCTCTCGTAAAATGATGTCATCCAATTCTTACAACCCTGATGTAAAGTTTGCATATTATCCCTTTTACACATATGAGGAAATGGAGGCTCACGGCTGTTTAGAGATGTGGCGGGGCCTCATGCGGAGGGATTCAGCCCTCCTACATCTACACTGCCTCTGGAGGACCTCTGGGCTCCACTGTGAGGTCTTTTAATGCCTAGGATTTCTTATGTGAGTTTTAGAGGTTAGCCTTGCTCTCACTGGGGGCTGGTGGTGAATGCTGGGAGTAGCTGCTGCCTCACTCTCTGGCTTGCCCTGGTCTGAGAAAGTATATGCTGCAGCACATGCTTTAAGCTTGGCTTTCTTGACCCATGTGCTATATCTGCACTGTTTCCCAGGTCCTTCTTCTTTATCCTCTCTTTTCTCTTGGTTTTCCAGAGTCCACCATTTCTTAACCCCCTGGCTGCTCCTTCCCAGACTCCTCTGAAGTTCCCAGAATCCTTTGCAGTCTGCCCGTGCTCTCCTTCCCGTAATGTGCTTCATCACCCTCTTGGATTCTCTGCTCTCTTCACATCTTGCTCTACATCACCCATCACCTCAGTGTCTTAGCCCTTCCCATAGTTTCTCCATCTTGGTGCCAAGGATTTAAGACCACATTTCCTGCCCACACCTCTTCTCAGAGCCTTGGACTTCATATCAATGTCTGCCAAGCAGATGTCCTCCCTGGCTGTCCTACAGACACCTCCAACTCAGCACTTCCAAACCAAAATCCATCCCTTGCTTTCAAGTGCCCACACCCTCTTGTGATCCCTGCCTCAGTGAACGCCCTCCCTGCTGAGCTATGCTTTATGAAAATATGGGCTTCTGTTTATCAGGGGCTTACAGAGTGTAGGCACCAAACTAAGTGATTCCATGGCTCTCCTTGATCCTTCATCAACCAAGAGGGTTGCCATTGTCTTATCGTCATCCCTATTTCACAGGTGAAGATGTAGTAACAGGAATTTCTGGCACAAAGTAAGCACTTGACAATGCTGGTTCCTCTTTATGGCTTTTGTTTTTTCAGCCATCTAAGTTCATAGACTAAATCAGCTATGCTCAAGCCATGCTGGGGTACACAGCCATTGTTTCCATCTGGGACATCTTCACATGTCCAGCTTGTGCTGACTCCAGCTTGGCAAACCGCATGCCTTGTCCTGAAATATCTCATCCACAGATGCTCCCAGCAAAGCCCCAGACCTTTCTTCAAGAGAAAGCTGTGGTCTGTGAAGAGACTGTGCAGAAGGTTACCCAGGAACCCAATTTTAGCCAGGCAGACCCCAAGTCTGCTCCCTTTCTCACCTCAAGTTACAGCTAAGGCACAGGTGATGGCAATGTTTTCAGGTGTGTTTGCAGACAATAGTCAGCTTGATGGAAATGCCTCCACCTACCTGGGCATCTGGTCTACCTCTCCAGAGTGAGTCTATCTGGTGGATGATTGTGGGGCTAGGTCCCTGTCTTCCTCTATGTCTTCTGTTACTATTGTTGTCATTATCATTCACACAATAACCCTGTGAAGTAAGTATTATTAATGTCTCTTTTGAAAAAACAGTATTTAATTGACATATTAGTTTTAGGTGTACAATATAATGATTTGATATCTGTATGTATTGCAAAATGGTTACTGCAATAAAGTTTAGTTACCATCCACACCACTCTAGTTACAATTTTTTTCTTGTGATGAGAAATTTTAAGATCTACTGTCTGTTGTTGTTCAGTTGCTCAGTCATTTTCAACTCTGCAACCTCCTGGACTGCAGCATTGCCAGGCTTCACTGTCCTTCACTATCTCCTGGATTTTGCTCAGACTCATGTCCATTGAGTCAGTGATACCAGGCAACCATTTAATCCTCTGTCACCCTCTTCTCCTCCTGCCCTCAATCTTTCCCAGCATCAAGGTCTTTTCCAATGAGTCGTCTCTTCACATCAGGGGCTAAAATATTGGAGCTTCAGCCTCAGCATAAATCCTTCCAATGAATGTTCATGGTTGACTTCCTTTAGGGTTGACTGGTTTCATCACCTTGCTGTCCAAGGGACTCTCAAGAGTCTTCTCCAGCCCTATAGTTTGAAAGCATCAGTTCTTTGGCACTCAGTCTTCTTTATGGTCCAACCCTCACACCTGTACATGACTACTGGAAAAATCATAGCTTTGACTCTATGGACCTTTGTTGGCAAAGTGACGTCTCTTTGCTGACAGATTGATTCTTAGCAACTTGCTAAGATCTACTCCTGGCAACTTTAAAAATATACAGCAATGGTATTAGCTAAAGTCACCACACTGTACATCACATGTGCAGGACTTATTTATCTTATAACTTGAAGTTTGTACCTTCTGAACACCTTTATCCATTTTGCCTACCCTCACCGCCTCTAGCAACCACCAGTTTGTTCTCTGTATCTGTGATAAGGTTTTTTAGATTTCACACATAAATGAGATCACACAGTATTTGTCTTTATCAGATTTATTTCATTTAGCATAATGCTCTCAAGATCCATCCATGTAGTCACAAATGGTAGGATTTCCTTCTTTTTATGGATAATATTCTAGTATATATGTGTATGTCTCATTTTTCCTTCATCCATTCATCAATCTATGGACACTAAGGCTGTTTCTATGTCTAGGCTATTGTAAATAACACTGCAGTGGACATGGGGGAGCAGAGTGAAGTGAAGTGAAAGTTGCTGTCATATCTGGCTCTTTGTGACCCCGTGGACTATAGAGTCCATGGAATTCTCCAGGCCAGAATACTGGAGTGGGTAGCTTTTCCCTTCTTCAGGGGATCTTCCCAACCCAGGGATCGAACCCAGGTCTCCTGTGCTGTAGGTGGATTCTTTCCTAGCTGAGCCACACGGGAAGCCCCGGGACAGCAGAGGTCTTTTCAAAACAGCGCTTTGGTTTCCCTCAGATAAATTCAATGCCTCTTTGTAGCTAAGAGAACTGGGACTCAGGGAGTGAAGTGAGCTGCCCAAGGCTACAGGGTTAGAGCCAAAATCTAAACCAGGTCCTGATTCAATGTATGTGCTCTTCCTATGTTCAGTTTCAAGGTGATTAGTTGGTTAAGGAGAGTAAGATTGAGTTGTTCTTAAAATGACTTGTTAAATGTAGATATATATATATGTATAAGACTGTTAAGATTCAGTCAGTGAAATTTACTGAAAGTAGTGGATAAACCACATCCACATATGTTCACATTTATTGCCTTGGTTGTTACTAAGTTGTCACAAAATTGCCTCAGTCTTGTGAGGATGCAGGAATCTCCCCAACCCAAACAAGAAAACTGAGATTCTGCCAAGCACAGTGGTTTGCTCAGAGTCCCACATGTGGGATGACCCAAACAGGTGATGCTCTGGGTCTGGAAGGAAAGTCTTTGAGACTCTAAGTCCAGTGCTCTGTTCTGGAGACTGTGAGATGGTGGTCAGGAGCGATGTGCTGGGGAGGAAGCAGATGGAGAGAGGGAGCCTTAGGCAAAGTAGTCTGGAACTTTACTTTACTATGTTCTGGTAGAGCAGGAACAAGTATACCAATCCATTTGGGAGGATAAGGAAACTGAGGCTTGGAGAAGCGCAATAACTTGTCTAAAGCTACACAGCTAAGGTAGTGATGCTGGTATTCAACTCAGATCTGTGTGACTCTTTCGGCTTGGCCCTCTGCACCACTCCACATTGTGGTTGCCAAAGCCACATACCTCCTCTTTCTGATGGTCTCTTCTCCCAGTGATAACCCTGAGGTCCATTAGGAACTCTGGATCTTTTCCTCTCAGGTAGAAAGGCCTTGTGTGCCTCTATCTTATAACTCCAAAGAGTGCCAGGCACTGTACGAGGTAATTTATCTGTATTATTTCATTGAAACCTCATGATAATCCTGAAAGGTTAGAATTATTATTATCCTCATTTTTGTAATGAAGAATGTGAGGCCTAGAGAGGGCATATGATTAGAAATGAGGAAAACTGGAATTTGTATCAGCGACTTACTCCGACCTGAGTTCTTAACTGCTACCTCCCTCCACCTTTTTTTGCCTGGACTGGTGTCGATTTCACTCTCTGAGATATATAAAGTCACAAGCCCTAAAGACCAGAGTCCAAATATCCAACTACCCTTGTCCCTATCCATGAATTCCCATCTCTTCTTAAAGACACCACTCACCCTGAATGCCACAGATAAAGTCCTGCTAAACTTGGGGGCTTGTTTGCACCAAGTCTTCAATTCTCAAAATCACTCTCAGCTTGGTAGTATTATGTCCATTTTCCTGAGGAGGTTGTTGAGGCTCTAGGGTCTCAAGGGTGGCCATCTAGGTCTAGAACCAGGTCTGTGTGTCTTTCAGACCCATGCTCCTTCTACTCACCATGCCCCTCCCACCCGGGAGGCTCTGAGGGAGCCTGGAAAATCTCCCACTTAGCATCATGGTGTCTGCATTCTGGCCAGCTCTGCCCCTCCCCAGATACCTCACAATGTCTCAGGGACTTGGTTCCCATCCAGTCCCAGACCAATAGGATGAGGCGGCAATGGGCTTCATGATTTCTAAGGCTCTTCCTGGTCTGAGAGCATGGGGTCTTGTCCACATGACTCCACCTCAAGGCCCACAGGGAGAACAGGGCTCAGCTCTAGCTGAGCTGAGGGTCAGCCTCCGAATACTCAGGGATCTGAGATGGCCCCTATGTCTCCAGAGGGTCACCAGTCACAACCCTCCTCAGTGGAGGCTTAAGTCACCTGGTTTTCCTGGTTTCTGGAACCTTGCCAAAGGTCTCCTCACTAGACTCTGTCTACAAAATCACTGCAGATGGTGACTGCAGCCATGAAATTAAAAGGCGCTTACTCCTTGGAAGAAAAGTTATGACCAACCTAGATAGTATATTCAAAAGCAGAGACATGACTTTGCCGACTAAGGTCCGTCTAGTCAAGGCTATGGGTTTTCCTGTGGTCATGTATGGATGTGAGAGTTGGAATGTGAAGAAGGCTGAGCGCAGAAGAATTGATGCTTTTGAACTGTGGTGTTGGAGAAGACTCTTGAGAGTCCCTTGGACTGCAAGGAGATCCAACCAGTCCATTCTGAAGATCAACCCTGGGATTTCTTTGGAAGGAATGATGCTAAAACTGAAGCTCCAGTACTTTGGCCACCTCATGTGAAGAGTTGACTCATTGGAAAAGACTCTGATGCTGGGAGGGATTGGAGGCAGGAGGAGAAGGGGATGACTGAGGATGAGATGGCTGGATGGCATCACCGACTCAATGGACGTGAGTCTGAGTGAACTCCAGGAGTTGGTGATGGACAGGGAGGCCTGGCGTGCTGTGATTCATGGGGTCGCAAAGAGTCGGACACGACTGAGCGACTGAACTGAACTGAACTGAACTGAACCTAGGCTGTGCACTCAATAGGCCCGTCCTGGAGCAATGGAGGCAAAGAGATCAGATCACTGGACTGCTTTACTGAGTCACTCTGCTTGTCAGCTAAACTCTTCCCAGGGCACTCATTACTCATGACAGCATTTACCTCTTTTTTCCTTTGTTGTTCCTCATTTGTTGTGTGTGTATTAGTCGCTCAGTCCTGTCCAACTCTTTGCCACCCCATGGACTGCAGCCCACCAGGCTCCTCTGTCCATGAGATTTTCCAGGCAAGGATACTGGAGTGGGGTGCCATTTCCTTCTCCAGGGGATCTTCCCAACCCAGGGCTCGAACCTGGGTCTCCTGCACTGCAGGCAGATCCTTTACTGACTGAGCTACAAGGGAAGCTCCTCATTTGTTGTAAAACTATCAACAATACAAAGCTATATAAAGTAATCTCCCTAATCTTCATTATTAGCTCTTGATTGGAACTAATTAATCTTAACAGTTTGGGCAAATCCTTCACACACACACACACACACACACATATATGTATAGGACTTCTATATACATGGATCCATACATGCAAATGTCGTGCACGTGTGTAGTATTGACAGAAACAGAATCACATGTTATACACAGTGCCCAGCACGCTGGAGGCACCACTACTCTTCTGTCACTTTTTTCACGTAATGTGACATCATAGACACCTTTCTGTGTTAGCACACGGAGGTCTATTTACTCTTTTTAAGAGCTGCATAATTTTCCTCTGCATGGTTGAGGCAGGACGCAATCTCCTCCAGCTGGCCTCCAGTGTTTTCCTGTTATAACCACAGCTGTCACTTTAGTGACTATCACGTGCCTGTCTCTGCAGGAGGCCCTTTAGCTACATGTTTTCTGAATATGTCATTCTTGGAAACCTCGCTTGGCATCTAATAAATGCTCGGGAAAGTATCAGGAGACCCAGCTCAAGCGTTTCACCTTCGTGAAGCCTCTCTTGCCCCCTTTCCCCAACCCCTCCAGCCCACCATTCAGGTCCTGCGCAGGATCTGAGACATGAGTGGGAGAAAACCCAGTGTGAGAGGACCTCCCAGACCAGTCAGCAGATGTGGGAACAAATGCTCATAATGAGAGGCCAGGGTGAACAGAGCAAGAAACAGGTGCAGCGACCGAGGAGAAGGGGCTGACCCGGCTGCGGGGTCTTGGAGACTCTCCGAGAAGGGAAGCTGGAAGTCTGTCAGGTGTGTGTGGATGATGCTTCGGTTCTGTCTTTACCCTTCCTGTGACTTACTGCCTGCATCTGTTCTTCTTTCATTCACCGTTCCTATCACCTCGATTCCAAAAAAGGGGACTCAGGGGATAGCCTCATATTTATAAAATGGCTCAGATGCCAACAACAGCATGATTAATTGAAGGAAAGGAGTAAGAGTTTTGTTACAAAACGAGTGAAGGATGAACCATAAACCTAGACTGAGGTAGTTCCTGCAATAGAATCCAAGGGGTAGCTATGCTTCCTGGCAGGCAAAGAGGGCCGTTCCTGCTGCACTGTGGGGACCAGGGGCCTGTTCAGCCCCATCAGTAGCGCCATGTCACCTCCTCTCCACACCTGACCCCTGGTTGGTTCCCGGCTTTATGGTTCTCTTGTATATTGGGCTGGTCAGGATTTGGGACTGATCCTTAACTCTGACTCATTCACATGACTAAACTGGATGGAGAGGCTGTGGACCAACAGTTTCGGAGTATCTACTGTCTGCCACTCCTTTCCAACAACCCCTCTCTGAGACACAAACAAAGCAACTGTGGTGCAGAAAAGTTCAAAGAAACATTGGCAGGGCTGGCCCTGGGACCAAGGCTCCTGATCCCAGCACACCGTCTTCACAGGTTCAGCTAAGCTGGCCTGGGGATGGTATATTTCAGAACAAGGAAGCAGCCTGGACATGACGTTTGCCAAGCAGGAATCGCACAGCAAGCTGGACACATATAGATATCCCAAGTGGGAACAACGGTTGTGTTCCCTGGGATGACTTGAGTGTAGCTGCTTTAGTTTATGAATTTCACCTGCTTAAAAAAAACCAACGCTGTGAGACAGAGCTCGTACTTGTCAAGTGCCTCCGATGTGCCAGAAACTTGTTACTACATCTTCACCTGTGAGATGAGGATGACAATAAAAGCAACCTCTCCAGTTGATGAAGGATCAAAGAGAGCCATGGAATCACTTAGCGTGGAGCTAGCCCTTGTCAGACCCTTGATAAATATTATCTTTATCATTATCATCACCATTCTCACAGTAGTTCTGTGAAGTAGATGTTGCCAAATTTGCCTTATGCCCAAGGAACTGAGGCTCAGGGAGAAGCACCCGAGGCCACCACCAGGACACTAACCCAGGGCTGTTGGGCTCAGCTCTGGTGCTTTTTTCATGCTGAGCTATAAAGGAGAGGCCAGGAGATAAAATGAAGGCTCAGAAGAAGCACAGGAAGGCAGCCAGGCCTGGGGCAAGTGTGTATGGCATCAGGTCCCTCTACTGAGCGAGGAGGCCTCTGAAAGGCGGGTGCAGAGAACGTGGATACAGTCAGCTGGCCTGCGCCTACAGCCACAGTTACAGCCACTTCATGTAGGCCATGCTCAGGCCCTGCAGAGCACCCAGAGGACCAGCAGAGACAAAGCTGCAAGGCAGACTGGGGCTGAACCCAGGTCCCAGGGCGCTGGGCCTGGGATGGCCAGGTCACCAGAAGGGGCCATCTCGTGGAACCTGGGTGATGAGAGCTTAGGAAAGCTTTATCATTTGCATGGACCACATTTTTAACTTGTTCTCACTTACTCTTATCTAAGTGTCACATTACAATGATTTAAAAGTAGAAATTAAAGAATTTCCCTGGTGATCCAGTGGTTAAAACTTCTGCTACATGGGGCATAGGGTTTGATCCTTCATCAGGGAAATAAGATCCCACATGCTACATGAAGCATGGCCAAGAAATAAGTAGAAATTAAGGGTGTGGACTGAACACGTTTCACAAAACATGGATGCAGATGATGGCCTATCCTATCTGCTGCTGTGTTGGCCACACTTGGCAGGGGCAGTCTGTACCACCCAGGTGACATCACTCACCTATGCAGGCAGCAACCAGGTGAGAGGAAACAGTTGCAGTGGGGAAAGCATCAGCTTTGGGGCTGGAAAACTCTGGCTTGGCTCTTTGCTCTGTGACCTGAGGGAAGTTACTTAACTTCTCTGAGCCTCTGCTGCCCCCTCTAAAATAATGCCAACCTCTTAGGATTAATTAAAGATCAAGAGAGAACCACGGAATTAATTAGCATAGAGGCTACACTTGATAAATAAGTAAGATAAGGAAGCACTTGATAATAATGATGGTGATGTTTATTAAATATTATTATTGTTATCATACTCACAACAACCCCGCAAGGTTTCTCCAGCAGATGCTGCCACAATTTCCTCAGCAGATGCCCTCAGTGTCCCCATCTGATAAGTGGGAATAGCACAATGGCTCCAGAGTGTGGCCATCAGGATGAAATGAGCAGGTGCATATGGCCCAGTGCCTGGCACACAGGAGGCCTTCTGTTACTTAGCCTCTCCCCTCCTCCTATTAGCTGGCACATCAGTGGGGCTGGTTGCTGTCACTACTCTGACTTGCTGGGAGTCCATGGCCTTTCTTCCCAGCATGCGTCATTCCAGAGGGGCCTCAGTCTGAGAGTCAGGCTGGGGAGGCAGTGATGTGCCCAGGAGACAGAGGGCAAGGCCATGCTGAAGGCCACAGAGAGAGACTTCCTTACAACACCCCAGAGGTTACGCAGCTTCTTCTCCATGTCATCTTCTTTCTTTCATTCTCCTGCCCCCTCTGGCAGTAGGCACACCTCCATTTTGCAGGTGGGAAAACTGAGGTACGGGACCAGGCCCAGGTCCCATAGGGAGTCCATGATGGAGCTGGCATTCACTGCCTGTGTCCACAGCTCCCTGTCCTCCAGGGCTGGGGCTGGGGTTGCAGCCGAGGTCAGACGCAGCCAACCCAGGGGGTTCTGGGTGAATGTCTGGGGGTTCCTCACAGGCAGAGGCTCACTGGCTTGGGAAATCTGCTGCCTCCATGGCCTGGTGGGCCTCGGGGGACCTGGTGAGAGGGGGCAGCTGGAAGGTCCTAGAAACCTCATTCCTTTCCCTAGGACTCCTTCTCTGACCAGCCATGGCTCGACAGAATTCCAGACAACTTTAGTATTTTGTGAGGATATATCAGGGCACTGTGAACGCTGGCTTCCAGTGGAACCTTCGAGATCATCTGATGCAGGCCTCACACCTGTTTGACCAGATAACAGAGGCTCTGAGGAACAAAGCAGTGGCTTAGCAGGGCCAGAAGCAGAACACTGTCACCCAGCGATCTGATCGGATCACTGGGCTGGGAAGATGACAGGCCAGGCCAGGACAATGCCGAGGAAGGCCACGTGGGCAGGAGGACCAGCCCGGGCAGTGAGGCCACCGTGAGATGCTGGGGTCTTCTTCTAGGCACTGCTGTCCGTCTCCACTTCATCTTTTCCTTTCAACATCCCTGGGAGGTCAGAGTTGCTGTCCTCACTCTACATGGTAAGAAAAAAGACTCAGCGCAGTCTATAGTCCAGACTCAGCGCAGTCTACAGTCCAGCCTCCTGGTGAAAGAGGCAGAGTCTGAAGCCATTCCTGCAGGTCTCCAAACCCCCCACCTTTTCTAGTACACTTCTTGTAGTGGGTTGAATAGTGCTCCCCACCCCTGAAGTCGACGCTCTTCTTGAAACCTTAGCTTTGGATTTTTTTTGAAACAAAGTCTTTGCAGATGTAATTAGTTAAGATTAGGTCATAGTGGAGTAGGGTGGACCCTAAATCCAGGGTGGCTGGTGTCATCGTAAGGAGGAGATAGACCCAGAGAGGACACTGCCATATGAAGACGGGGAGAAGGGACGGGAAAGACTGCTGTGTGAAGACAAAGGGAGAGACTGGAGTGATGGTCTATATGACAAGGACTGCCAGGATCACCGGCAAGCTCCAGAAGCAGGAAGAGGCGAAGAAGGACTCACCCCCAGAGCCTTCAGAAAGAGTGTGGCCTGCCAGCATCTTGATTTCAGACTGCTAGTCTCCAGGCCGTGAGACAATAAATTCCTGTTCTATTAAGCCACTTCGGCACTTTGTTGCAGCAGCCCCAGGAAACAAATACACCTCCTTCCCACTATACAGAAAGGAAGGAGACTTGCAATCATCATGGGTCCCAGGTGTGGTTGTGTGGAAGTTTAGAATATCAGGGCTAACTCAAAGAGGAGAAGGATGAAAGGAGCATATATTTGTCTGACATTTGACTTTACACAGATGGACTTAATCATCCCCAACCTGTAAATATAGTCCCATTTCACAGATAAGGAAAGTGAGACTCAGAGAAGGGAAATGATTTGCCTCAAAGCTCAGTTTTCCTCTATCTCTAGTGCTTGGCGAGGAGCAAACCCAGGCTCCAGTTTGAGTTCCAGGAAAGGAGGCTACTCACTTCCCTTCTCTGAGCTTCGTTTTCTTCATTAGAAAATGGGAATAACAGTGTCTGCCTCTCAGGTGCTTGTGAGAACAAAATGAATTTATCCTGTTATCCAACAAATGTTTATTGAAAGTCTCTGTGCTAGCCCCTGCTCTGGGTCTTGGGGGTACAGCTGCAAACAAGATAGGCAGCGTTCTTGCCCCCAAGGATTGTCATGCTTGGCAGGGTCTCTGCAGGGGCTGGCACTGAACAGATGCTCATATATATATATATACCTATGGATGGTTCATGTTGAGGTTCGACAGAAAACAACAAAATTCTATAAAGCAATTATCCTTCAATAAAAAAATAAATTTTAAAAAATTGATGGGCATAAGGATACAGGATTGAAGGGAGATGGTGGATGGGACAGGTTTGGCTTATAAGAGTAGTTCACTTTAGCACTACTTCTCTGCCACTGTCGGTGGTGGTCCAGCTCCCTGACCCAGGAGGACACAAGGTCCTCTTGGTTGGAGTCTCATGTCTGGGGGCACTGAGCTGGTCTAAGTCGCCTCCCTTAAGCCAGCAGGATTCTCTGTCCCAGGCCGGCACTGTGGAGGCAACTGCAGGAGCCTCGGCCTTGTCACAAAGCCCTGCCCTGCTGCGCTGCCCCCCTCAGCCACACAGCCTCAGCTCAGCCCCACCCACTCTCTGACGCCGTCCCTGGGCCAGGCCGGGCCTGCCCTGGAGGCTCTCCCAGCTGTCCTGATGTCCCCTCTGGCTCCTACAGACGCTCCCCCTTCCACCCCTGGAGGCCTCAGCTGGGCACCAGCCCCTCCCCCTCCAGAGGCGTCCCCAGACATCACCCCTGTGCTATTCTCTTTTCCTGACAACTGTGGCATCAGATGTCAACCAGGCTCTGCTCAGCATCAGCAGGCGGGGACAGGGGGGCAGTTCTTGATAACTGTGTGGTTTAGGAGGGGGTCTCCCAGGAAAGGCTAGGAAGGGCTGGTCCTGGTCTGGCTATGCTCCCAACTCTCTGCTCTGCCTTGATCAAACTCCTTCGTTCACAGACTCAGCTTCTCTGGCCACGAAGGGGAGGCAGTCCTCTCTGGGCTTTTGAGGATAAAAGGGGACACAGGCAAAATCCTTCAGGGACTGGGAATGTGCTGGGCGAGTGGCAGTGGGTTCCAGAGAGCTGACTGTCTTCTAGGTGGGTTCTGGAAGGGGGTTTCCGGGGGTGCAGAACAGCTATGCCTGTCAGACCTCAGCGAAGCCTGCCCTTCTGTCCTCACTTGCCCCGAGTGAGCCGGGACAGCTGGCAGTGTGCTGGGGAGGCAGGCTCCGGCGGGCCCTGACAGCTCAGCAGTGGCAGCGGTGGAGGTGGCAGTGGCCACAGACGCAGGGGCTATTCTGAGAGCTGGGAGGGCATGGGGAGCTGAGACTGGAGGAGGGGAAGCAGCTGGGAAGACACAGTCCTGTGGGGGGTGATAGGAGTGTCACTGTGTGGCCTGAGAAGAGGTCTACCAAGGGCAGTGTGCCTTAGGAGAGCTGGGTAGTACGTGCTCATCGCTGGGAGGGATGGACCCGTTGAGGTATGAGACATCCCCTGGGATTGTTTGGTGTATGTATGTACACAAGTTTTGTGATCCAAGTACGAGCTGACCCAATAAAGCAGGCGTCTGAGTGTGACTGAGTGTGTGTGCACTGGAATGCAAGTGAGTTAAGTCCAAGGGAAGGTGTGAGTAGAAGCAAAGGTGCCTGTGTGTGGAAGAGGGAGGAGAGCGAGGGTGAGCAAGTGGGGGCTTGTCTGTGAGCAGAAATGAATGTGGGAGTGGTAGGGAGGGTAATTGGGAGCTTGAGAGCAGGTGTGGGGCAGGGGAAGGGAGTGGAAGAGAGCCCTGGGATTGGGACCACAGGAACTTGAGGGTCTATGTAATTGGGACACATATGTGAGGGACGTAGACAGGTGTGCCTGCGAGCAAGCCCAAGTGTGTGAATGGACACCATCGTGTGTGTGGTGACAGCAGGTGGGACAATGTGACCTGGGACAAACAGGGAGGGAAGGTAACACCAACAGTAATAAAAAATGCTAGGACTATTGAGCCTATGCCGACATTCATGATTTTACTGAATTCTCCAAATAGCCTCTGAAATTTGTGCTATGATGTTACTCATTTATAGATTATGAAATAATGGATTTGGGCAGTTAAGGAACTTGTCCATACTTTAATCAGTAATGTTAGACTGCCTCATGATGAACATGTGAGCAGGAACCAAGTTGTTAGTAGAGAAAAATGAGTCTCCGTGTACATGGTGGGGATGTGTGTGTCTATGTGGAGTGGGGGCTGAGTGTGCTAGTGTGGGACCCAGACTAGAGTCCAGGCAGAAGCTGTTGACACTGGGCAGGGCAGGGGCCGGAGCAGAGCCTGAGTCAGCCTCTAGGGCATCTCTGCCAACCTGGCTTCCCAGTCCCACAGCAGCCTGTGCCAGGGCCCCCAGCTAAGGATCCTCCCTGCTCTGGTATGGCCCCAGCAGGCCCCATCTCACAGAGCAGGCTAAGCCAGAGCTGAAGACTAGCAGGAGGGCTGCCTGGCTTCCAGGGAACTTGAGGGGGCAGCCTCCAGCACGGGCTCGCCAGGCAAGGAGGGCATATGAGAACTGTGGGAGGGAGTCCAGCAATGATTTCAGGGCCCTTGTGTCTCTAAACTGAACCACCTGGAGGGTGTGTATACGTAAGCAGAAAGGGGGCAGCCAATGGTTCCCATGCCCACCCTTGCCTTCAGAATGTGACTCAGGCAGATGCCACGCCAGGCATTTGCAAGCTGGACCTGCTCCCACCCTGGGAGGGTTGGTGAGGAGGGGCCTCTCCAGACCTACCCCCACCCTCACCCTTGGCACTACTCCTTGGGACCTAGGCTGAAAGGAATGAATTTTGGAGAGGGCTGTCTCCTGTGGCCTGGGCCCAGTCCTGCACAAAGAACTTTCTGCAAGTTGCAGTGTCCAGCCTCTCCAGGAATGTGGTACTGGCTAGTTTGCCTGAGTCTAATCCTGGCCATTCCATCTGGGCAATTCACTTGCCCACTCTGGACCTCAGTTTCCTGATTGGCAAAAGAGAAATATTGTCCTAGGGGACATAGAAATTACTGGCAGAGAAGAAATTGATCTGTGCAAGCACTGGACAAGGACAGTGCTGGAAGTTGCATTAAAGAAGGGATCAGGGATGAGTTGAGCTGAGTTTTGAAGGATGGGAGAATCTCTGATGACAGCCTCTGAGCGGGGGGAAAGGGTGTTTTAGGCAGAGTGGATACACAAAGCAAAGGCTGGCAGGTGGAGTGTTGGCTGGAAACCTAGCCTAGGGCCCTATGGGATGAGATCATGGGCTGCCCAACTGCTCAGCTGGCCTCTCTTCCTTCTGAGGCCATACAGTGATCTGAAAACACCTGACTTCTTCACAGCCTATGCTGTAGGGACCTCATCTGTCTCCATTGCTGCTCTCGCCTCAGTAGCCAGAACAGTGCAGTTGCATCAAAGGTGCTCAACAAATATGTTAAGTGAATGAGAAACTTCTCCCCAAACAGGATGAAATTTGAGACAAGTGTTTGTTCCAACAACCCTGGCAACAGCCTCCAACAGACTCTAAAACAGTGCTTTGCAAAGTGTGGTCCAGGGGCATCACCTGGGACCTTGTCAGAAATGCAAAGTCTCGAGCCGCAACCCAGACTATGGCTGGGGCCCAGGAAAACGTTTTAACAGGCTCTCCAGGTTGATTCTACTACACGTTAAACCAGGCACTCTGAATGCCTACGAAAAACAACTTGCAGATGGAGAAGCCAAAATTATGGTCAAGCCTGACCCAGAACTCAGGTGTTCTTGACCCTCTCCTTTTCCCCAGCCCAGGGCACAAAGAAGAGAAGAACTCCACCACCCACCCCACCAGGTTTCTGGAACGAAGATTTGGAAATACCAAGGGTCTAGAAACAGAGGGCGGGGCATTCCTCCCGGGAATAGAAGGCGGGGCCATGTGCTCTGAGCCCCGCCTCATCCCTGTTGCCCCGGGAAACCCCGGGTTGTAACAATAACCCGCTGACGCGCTCAGGGGAGGGATCCTGCGGAGTCCGTGGGCGGGACAGCCCTGCTTCGGACCAATGAGGTGCTCGGGCCCCGCCCCCGCGCCCCCTCCCCTAGAGCAAAGCAGGGGGCGGGGTCGCGCCCGCCTCGTCTTCCCTGCTCCGTAGGCGGCGCTGTTGCATGCAGGGGCTGCGGCGGGGTTGCCCCCGGCCGGGAGCCCCGCGCCTTCGCCTCCAGCCCGCAGGCGGGGCACCCGGCCCGCCAGAGGATTCCGCGGCCGCGGGCGGGCACGCCCCGCCCTCTCCCGCGCCGGGCCCGCCCCCCTCCCCGTCCCCCGCCCATCCGAGGTGCAGCCGGCGCTGAGCGCGGCAGGCGCGGGAGCTGGCGCTGGAGCCGGAGCGGCGGCGGCGGCGGCGGCGGCATTCACGGGGCGGCGGCGGCGGCGGCGCGGGCTCCGGCACGGGCTCGGGCTCGGGCTCCGGCATGGTGCAGTCCGGCTTCGTCCCGGGAGAGCGGGGCCCGCGTGCGGGTTCGGCGCCGGGAGAGCGGCGGCAGCGACGGTGGCGGTGGTGGCTGCAGGCACAAGCAGGCGGCAGGTGCTAGAAGCGGGGCTGGGCGAGGTGTGTGCCCGTTGGGCTCCGGGGCCGCCGCTCTCTCACTGCCCCCCTCTTTTCCTCCCTTCGGGCTTCCCAGCGCGTCCAGCCCCCTGTCTCCGCGACCTGGTCCATGGCGCCCCGCGGTTGAGCCGGCGCCGCCAGGGACCCCTCCCGCGGGCCTCCCCGGGGCGCGCA
>SJXQ01000193.1:36470-51943 GCA_006408695.1 Aepyceros melampus
GGTGCGTGGCCCCCCGGGCCGCCCCTCCCCAGCAACTTGGGGAGCTCGAGAGGCAGGGCCGCCAGGAGGCCCCTGGGGTAGTTGCACCTCTGCGGGGAGAAGGAGGGCGGACCCGGAGGCAGACAGACAGACCGACAGACAGGGTGAGGGCCCCCGCCTGCCACCTGGCGCCGCTCCAGCGGGACGATGGCGGGCAGCGTCGTGCCAGGCGGTAATTGCAGACAGACTAATTTAAAGAGATGAGACGGTTATTTTTAACTCCTGTTAAGGTAATGAACGGCGCGGGGAGGGGGGTGTGGAGGTTCGAAAGTTCAGCGTCCCCCCCCAGCCCCCACTTTCTGCGGGTTGGGGCTCCCCTGTCTGCAGGCCCTGAGGACCCATCTTCAGGACTGAGTGGAGTGGAGGGGCTCTGCCAGAGAAAGGGAAGGGCTCAGAGGGCTGGGACGCAAGCGCCCATGGGTCCAGCCTGGTGTTAGCATCCCACTTTCCCAGGTGGAGAAGTGACTTGTCTTAGGATCACCTCCCTAAGAACTGGCATACCTGGGAACTGAACCCCCTTATACACCCCAAACTCACTTGTTTCCTCCTGTGCCATTAGGGCTGGGGTGGGGAGGGATTTGGAAAGGGGGCAAGCTTGTTTATAGCAGCCCACCTTCTCTTCTCTTTGAGTGACAACTGGTGGTGGCCGCTAAATGGGGTCCAAAGAGCTTTGGAAGCCCCTCTGTGTCTTGTGAGGAGTGCGTATGGTCGCCGGCTTCGCGCGTGGGTGAGGGCTTCTAGGGTATGGCTGTAGCAGGGAGAGCTCCTCCACCACTGTCTCCCTTTCCTCGCAGCTGACTCCTCAGCACCTCTTCCCTATCTGAGCCTGTGGCCTGCCTACCATCTTGTGGATGGGTCCCCAAGAAACAGGTTCACGTTGGTGTCTACTCCTTTCACATCCAAGTCTGACTTCCGTCTCCAGGAGAATTGGGGAGTCATGGAGCCCATTACCTGCTGTCAAGCCTCCTTCTGTGATTACTCCCTTCTCACACACTCCTAGGTGCTGGGAGCTTGCAGCCTCCAGCACTGCCCATTCTGTTGCCAGACAGACCTTTGGGTGGTTAGGCCTTTCTTCCTTCTCTCTGGCCATGGCCCATCTCTCTGGAGCATTGCTCCAGGTGTCCTAGCTCAGCCCTTCAGGGTCTGTTGGAGCTATGGAGTTGGGAGTGGGTGAGGGGTGGGGAGAGCCCCTGTAGGGGACCCTCATCTCGAGTGTGTTGAACTGGAGCAAAGCTCTCTCCCGTTCTGGTCCTCTGTGTTCTCATCCATAGCCAAAGGGCCTTAACTCACCCAGTCTCTGGCCCTTTTGGGGGTTATAACTGGGTAAACCCTCTGGTTCTAACAGCCGTGATGGGTTAGTTGGGCCTGGGGGCCGCAGAGTACTGATGGGGCTTCTCATGGGTGGAAGCAGGTGAGTAGCAGTGTGGATGGACTCGAACTGGGGACTCCTGTTTGGGGCTGCCTGCCCTGCCCCTGGCGGTACCCAGGTGGCAGACATACTCTGAGCACAGTGAAGGGAGTGCTCGTGGTAGTCCCAGCTGTCCCCCCCGAGCAGGCAGATGGGGGTCCAGGGTGTTAGGTGGGCATCAGTGGAGGCTCTGGGGCCCGGCTAGGGTGCTCAGGGGGGACAGCTGGATCTGGAATGCCCCCCTTCCTCCTGGCACCCTGGTTACCATGGAAACCAACTCCTGTTTGGGAGGGTTTGGCTGTTTGCTGCCTCTCCCCACCCCCCAACCCATATGTGGAGGTGGGAGGGGGGCCAGGTGGCTTGTGCGGGAGGGGCCTCCCACACCCTCCCCACCCCCAGGGCCTCCATCTTTGCAGAGAAACCTTTCTGGTCTCTAAGAGAGGTGCCTCTTGTCGGAAGGGGAATAAGAATTAAGAGAATTAACTCCTGGGTACTAGGCAGTCATTTGTTCACTTCACCTAAATCTTCCCATTTCATCCTCCCTGGGTCCTTCCAGGTATGTGATAATAGTCCCATTTTGCAGCTGAGGAAATTGAGAAAAGACGAAGTCTCTTCCAAGGCAAGTCTCTTGCCAAGGCAGCATAGCTGAAACGAGGCTGAGCCTGCGTTTAGATGCAGACCTGTCTGTTTCTACCATGTGTCACCATCTCCCAATGCCAGTGCAGTGTCAGCCCACATCCCAACTAGTCCTCCTGCCCCAGGGCTCACTCATGCTCACTCCAGAACCCTCCAGAGCTACTCAGTTCCCTTGGGAGCCAACCAAGCCCAAACTGCTCTGTTCGGGCCCCTGGGCCCTCTGCTGGCCTTGTCTAGGCCCTGCCCTCGCTCCCATTTCTCCTCCTGCCTCTGATCCCACTCTGCCCTCACACTGCCATCTTTATACCTGACACTGGAGTTGTCAACCCAGACCACTGCCGTTGTCACCTGCTCGCCAAGACTGCTGCGTGGGGCTCAGGGGAGTTTCATTTCTCAGCCACTCTCAGGGGCTGATCCCTGGGGACACCCCTCAGAAACTAGGCAGGTACTTGGTTAGTTTGAACAAACACCTACCTACTAGGTGATTCTGAAACCCAGTGTGTCTTTCTGAGAATCCTGCCTTAAGTCCTTAGTTGTTGGCAGAGCTGGCTGATGATCTGAGTCACCTAGAGGCTTTTAGATAGTACAGTCTGCAGCCTCTGTCTCAGACCCTCTGTATCAGACTGTCAGCGGGTAAGCTTTGAAATATGTATTTTAACAGGTCTGTCTGGTGACAGGTCAGATTCTGAACTGATGCCTTAGATGGTATCTTCCTTGACTGCTGCTTGTGTTCCCAGGGTAGACCACCTTCTCCTCCAAGCAGGCTGCTCAGATTGAGCCCACACCTCTCTTCCTCACTCTTTCTGGGTCCTCCAGGGAGTTGAGCCCCATGCAGTCAGCTTCAAGGGACTGAAACCACTCCCACCCCTCGACCCCGCAGAATCCATTCATCCCCCCTGCCCTCCGTGTCTCCTGTGCTCTGCCACAGAGCGTTTGGCTGCAGGAGGGAGGGGAACGGTCATCAGCATGAATCCTCGGCAGGCTCTCTGGCACTGGCCCGTGAGGAACTGGAAAGGCGCAGTCCCTGCTCTCTGTTAGCTCCCTGTCTGGTCGGGGAGGCGAGACCACGTGTGCTGTTCTTACAGGGACCAGTCCTGGGGCCTTAGCCACTCCAGGTCTTGACCTCCTGGCCCCAGTCAACTTCTTCAGCCACATCACTCACCCCTCTCGTCTTCTGACCTTTGCTTCAGCCACACACAGAACTCTTCCAGCTGGAGATGCAACCGCTGCGTGCCATGACAGGCGTGCTCCCATTTAATTTTCACAGCAAACTGTGAAGCTGGTACTGCTACTGTCCCCAGTTTGCAAATGAGGAAAGTGAGGCTGAGAGACACAAAGCAGGCTCTCATAGTACCCCACTAGCAGTGACAGAAAGGAAACTCCCTGGGCTATTCCTCCCTAACCCAGTGCTCTGTCCAGGCTAGTGCAGGCTGGCCTCCACCGGCAACATTGTCTCTCTGATTTCCCTTGGAGTTTGGCCCTGAGGCTTCCAGCCTAGGGGTTGGCTCTGGGATCCTGACTCCCTTTCTGCAACCCAGAGCTCCCAGAGGGAGGGAGCTGACATCAGCCCCCTCTCCATCTGCAGGTCCCAGGGGCTGATGGCTGCTTCCTCCACTCACTTTAATCCAGGCCTACACCCACTGGGCACCCACTGTGCAGCGCTGCTCAGAGGAACCAGACTGGCTCCCTGCCCTCGAAATGCCTGCAGGTCCAGTTGGGGAAATGAGATGAGGATACAAATGACCCAGAGTCATGATGGAGGGACAGATGATGCGCTGTGGGTATTTGGAGGTGAGGGAAGAGAATGAGGCAAAAAAGGTAAACCCTCAGGACTTTTGGGGAGCCTCATAGGGTGTGACTATGTTAGCCAGAGCCCAGCAGGACTTGAGGCTGGAGAAGCAAGCAGAGGCCGGCTGGTGAGTGGCCTTGAATGCCGCACCAAGAAGTTGGCACTCCAAGCTGTGGGGGATGAGAGATGACATGGGCAGAAAGGATGATATGGAGGTTGGGGCAAGGGAAGAGACTGGCTCAGAGGCCCACTGTGGGCCTCATACTGGGATTCAGGATAGAACTCTGAGAAAGAGTAGAGGCCCCAAGCCTCCCAAGATCCCAGGCCTGAAGTGCCAGGCAGCACCCTTTCGTGCCTTGAGGATCTCAGAGGTAAGACAGTGGTGTGGGTAAAAGTCTCGAGGCAAGCAGGGAGGAGCAGTCCTAGTTTTGCCACTCACCCTCTGTGTAGCCTTGAGCATCCAAGCCTCAGTTTCCCCTTCTGCAAAATGGGATAATAAGATATGTCCAAGCTTTGCTGTGAGAATTACATGAGGAGAGTTACATGTAAAGTCCCCAGTGAAATCTGAGCAAACACAGTTACTGTTGTTCATCGCTCTGGCAAAGGAAAGGAGATAACTGTCCGTGCCCTGTGTAGGGTGGGGGTCCTGGGCCCTGATTCCTGAGAGACACTAACTTGTATATGTGTCGGGGGTGGGGGCAAGACTTCTTCTAGTCCCTCCCTTTCTGTCCCTGGGCTGTGAGGGAATCAGGAGGTTCCATATGCTGCTCTCTAGCCTACAGAGCTTTCCCTGAGGCCTTGAGGGCAAGCAGGCAGGTTTCAGGCCCTGTGTTTTCACAAATGAGGGCAGTGATTTACCCAAGGTCACCCTTGAACTGCCTGCCCCTAGATGCTGGCTCCTCTTTGCCCACTGGCAGGCTGTGTGACCTTGGGCATGGTCCTTCCCTCTCTGGCTCTAAGACCCATCTAGGGATCCGAGCTCCCCTCCCCCAACACTCTGGGAAGCTGCGAGGCCTCCTCCACCCCTCCTGTCCCCTCCCCCTGTCCTCAGCTGGCCTTGCCTCCTTTTGTAACCTGAGCTGGGGCTGTGGGGGAAGGGGCTTACCCTCTGCCAGTGGCACCTGCCAGCTGAGCAGATGTGAGGGGATGGAGGCCCCCATCCCCCAGGGGATTGCCTGCTCTTGGCTTGGCAAGACTGGGGCTGGGCGGGCAGTGCTCAGCACACCCAGCCTCTGGCCCTGCCCCCAAGAACTTACCCCGAGCACTTGTTCATTTCTCAGTGGACATTCGTGCTCCAACGTGCCCTGCAAGGGCCTCTCAGGCTCCGGGAGAAGACAGACGGCAGATGAGGGCTGGTGCCCCAGTCTGGGTGGGCTGCTCTGGCCTCCTGGAGCCCTTTGGCATGGGGACAGAGGGCCAAGGGCAGCCCCTGGGGGTGAAGCCAGTGTCTGTGCGGGTGGCCATGCCCTGGGAGAGCAGATGGTTCTTTTGGCACCATGCCCACTCTTCCTTTCCACCCCCCCGCCCCCTAGCCAGCCTGCAGGGCTGGGGCACAGCTGCTGAGCCCTCCCCAGAGCCGGGCCCAGGGCAGGGCTGGGTGAGGTCACTGCAGCTGCTCCCAAGGCCTGGGGCAGGGGTGTGGAAGGTGCTGCCAGCAGAGCGAGGGAGGGGATCAGAATGAGGAGGGGCTCGGAGGGGCCTGAATGGCTTGGCAATTGGGGATCCCCTTTAATCCTGGAAGAGAGAGGAGATCTGTGCAGGAGTTGCTGAGCCAGCGTGGCAGTTCCTGGTGCCCTTTCCCCAGGAGAGTTTCTGTCTGGCCTAGGCTCACCTAGAGGTGTCTCAGGGTAGGTGGAAGAGCACAGACCCTGGTATGAATTCCTGCCGCAACACTTACCCCCTGGTAAGTGGGTCAGTTGTTCCCTGAAGCCTCAGTTTCTCCTCTGTAAAATCAGAATAATAAACCAACTCAGAGGTTTTTTACAGATACTCAGTAAGACTTATTGAGTGCCAGCGTGTGTGTGAGTGGTCAGCAAATTGTAGTGTCTTTCCTTCTCCACTTGTTGAAGTCTCCGGAGGAGTCAGCAGAGAGTAGAGAGGTGGCAGAGGCATCAGGAACTGGAGGAAAAACCAGGAGGAGGAGGAGCCAATACCTAGAACTTCAGCCTGAGGTTTGGCGGAACAGAAATGGCAAAGTTGCCAGGCCTGAGTAGTTCATGGCTGCTGAAAGTTCCAACCTATGTGTTGACTTACTGTGAGCAAGAATTGCCCACAAAGTTCAAGTTGGGAGGCAGACTCATCCACAATTACACTCTAGTGCACAGGTAGAATTTTGCAGTAGAAATGGGGAGGGAATAGTTATCTTTGGGGCTTGCAGGGGGAAAGACACCACAAAGCTCGCCTTGATAGAGCAGGACCCAGTTGCAGAGAGAGAGAAAGGCACAGGGAACAGTGTGCGAAGGCAGGAAATGTGAGATATCCAGGGTGGCTGGAGTTCCAGATGGGTGTAAGCAATGGAGGTGACGAGGCTGGAGAGCATCAGAGGGCCTTGATTGTCAGTTTGGAGTTGGACCCAAGCCCTGGGGGATGAGGAGCCGTGGGTCTTTGAGTAGGGGTGAGCTGGGACTTCTGCTTTGGCTTGTTTGCTGTCCAGGCTGAGTGTGTGGGTTCTGTTGTCTCTGGGGTGGCAGGGGTGGGGGGTGCCAGGGCCTGTCTCTTGACCTCTTGCCTTGCTTTCGCTATTTGGTTTCTCCTGGCCCCTGGCTGCCCACTTCTGTTCCACTAATGACTCCAAGCCATTCACCTCTCAACACCTGTGGCTCTGATGCTCCTGCCTGCCTTCCACCCCTCCTTCCCTGCAGACCCTAGTACCAACGGTTTGCACGTGGCCTCAGGGCTCTGAGGTCATCTAGGTCACTCCTTCTCCCAGGAAGTCTGTCTGGACTGAGTACTCCAGGCAGCAGAGGAGGTGACCCTCCTCACCTGGCTTCCCCACCCCCAGTTTTGTGGCTCTCTCTGAGTCAGGTGTGTTCCTGGGCCAGAGGTGGGTGGGGGATTTAGGATGGTACAAGGGTTGCTCCTGGCCCTGAGACAGGGACTCCATAAGATATGGGATGTCGTGCAGTTCCTGGCCCCACTCCCTTTCCCATGGATGTTGGGATAGTTACTGTCTTTTACAGGAGATGCTCAAGGTCACAGGGATTGGGATTCCAACTCTAGCCCTCAGTACTTCTTCATGCAGGAAGGGAGGGAAGGAAGGAGGGAGAGAGGAAATAGGAGTCAAGGGAATCAGAGCACTCATGCAGCCCCACAGATGATCTCGGCTTTGGGAGGCACCAGAGGGAGGAGCTGGGTCACATCCCCATTGGATAGGTGGGGCCAGCTTCCTGAGGGCGGGGCCGGGCGGAAACTTGGACAGCAATGGAACCTGGAGAGGCAACCATACCTGGGTTTAGGTTGGATGGATGGACACAAGATCCAGGACTGAACTGGGAGAGTTCTGGAATCCCCTCAGTACTAGAGGCCAGGGGGTAGCACAAGGCTTGTTATGGGTGGGCAGCATAGCACTTGGGTCTCCTGTCTCTGATGAAAGCCAGGAAGCTTGAGCTTGAGAATCAAGGCAGGGATGGGCACTGAGATGGGCAGCAGGGCAGCATTCCCCACCTCATTATGGATGTGAGTGAGAAGAACCTTGGCTTTGGAATATAACAGCCCTGAGACCCAGACCTAGCTCCATCACTTCTCAGCTTTGTGGTCTCAGGAGTCATTTAACCTATTTGAGCCTTAGTTTCCCTCTCCACCCCCACTTCATCAAATAGCATTACCTACCCACAGTGGTGTTGGAGAAGACTCTTGAGAGTCCTTTGGACTGCAAGGAGATCCAACCAGTCCATTCTAAAGGAGATCAGTCCTGGGTCGTCTTTGGAAAGACTGATGCTAAAGCTGAAACTCCAGTACTTTGGCCACCTCATGTGAAGAGCTGACTCATTGGAAAAGACTCTGATGCTGGGAGAGATTGGGGGCAGGAGGAGAAGGGGACGACAGAGGATGAGATGGCTGGATGGCATCACCGACTCGATGGACGTGAGTCTGAGTGAACTCCGGGAGTTGGTGATGGACAGGGAGGCCTGGCGTGCTGCGATTCATGGGGTCACAAAGAGTCAGACACGACTGCGCGACTGAACTGAACTGAACCCACAGTTTGGATGGTTTTTAGAATTCACAGAAGAAACGTATCTAAAGAACCTAGCTTAGGTCTGGCACGTGGTAGGTGGTGCCCTTCTCCTGCCTTGGTATGTGAGTGTTGCCAGTGGTGTGCGAGAGTGGGCTTGCATTGGCTTGTGAGAGCTGATTGGGGAGAACTTCTTCCCAGTTCTGCGCTCAGTGACATCATGCTGCCAGCTTAAAATTGGCTACGATGGGAATATCCATGCCACAGAAACCAGCAAATGCTACAAATGGAATCAGGTGGAGTTTTTTCCTTGCTGGAGAGCTGGGGGGAAAAAAAAGTCCATCCTGTGGGTTCTCTTTAGCCATCAAGGGGACCAAACAGGAGGTGGGGGGCAATGGTGGAGCCCCGGCTGGACCATGCAGCCTAGAACTCAAAGTCCAGGGGCCTGGGAAGATTGGCTACAGTCAGTACCAGGCAGCCCCCACAGGCCGGGCACAGCAAACGGTGGGACCCTGCTGCTTGCTCCAAACCCCTCCTCTCCACCCCCCCAGCCCCCAGCCCTGAGATCTGCTAGGCTCTGGCTGGAAAAGTAAGATTGGATGAGGTTGAGCTATCAGGGAATGAAGCTGTGCTGGGAGGAGAAATGAGGTTGAGCTGGAAGATAAACGAGGTTGTACTGTCAAGGAATGAGGTGGTACTTGGAGGCAAGGTGAGGCTGCATTATTAGATAAATGAGGTTGTACTATCAGGGGATGAAGTGTACTTGTAGGAGAGATGACGTCCTGCTGGATCAGGCGGGTTGCACCATCAGAGAACACAGCCACACCACAGGAGGAAGGAGAGCCTCCGACTTGGAGGATAAATGAGGGTGTCCTGCTGGATAAATGAGGGGGCCCGTCAGGTGAATGGAGTGCTGTTAGCAAATGAGGTTGTACTTGCTGGATAAATGAGACTGGTGTGCTGGATAAATGGGGTTGTGTTGTCAGATGAATGCATTACTGCTCGTGGGCGAAGGGTGTCCTGGGAATAGATGAGGGTGTCCCGTTGGATGGATGAGCTGCCGCCACCAAACAGCTCAGACCCTGTCCACGGGGGAGGCACCATCAGCAAGGACGAGGTTATTCTGTTCCTCTGAGGGCTCCTGAAGCATCTTCTGCTCAGATGGTCCGGGCTGCAAGAGACCTTGGCCACAGCAAGCCCTGGGTTACCCAAATCTGTTCGGGCAGCAGGAGTGAGCAGGGTAGGGGGCCAGGGTGGACAGCTGCCTTGTTCACGCTGGTAGCCCTACTTTCCTTCTCACTGAAGCCCTTCCTCCTCTCTGCACTTCCTTCTGTGGCCCAGGATGCTCCTGCCTTTCTCTACCCACTGCTTGCCTCCCATTCTGTCCTGTGTTCTCTCAGTTTGGAGCAGCCCCTATTCTGTGCAAGCCACTCTGCCAATCTCATTAATTCTCCCTGCAAGACTATGTTACCCTCCTTTGCTGTCTCTCATTCATTCACTCAACAAACATTTATGAAATGTCTGGCATATACCAAACACATGAGGTCTGGTAAGAAAAAGAAAGGGACAGAAATGCTTCATGGAACTTAGATTCTAATATAAAGGATCCCAGATAACAAATTAATGAACATAATATAAAGAAATTATACGGTACTTTAGAAAGCGCTAATTGTTTTAGAAAAACTCAGAGCAGGGTTAGGGAGCCAAGAAATGGCAAGGCAGAGGAACATCTGTTAAGAGCGGGCAGGATAGGTCTCATTGCATAGGTGACATCTGAACAGAGACTTGACGGAGCTGAGAGATGGACGTGGGTATCTGGGCAAGGTGGGATGCTACCTGGCAGTTTCCTGGAAGGTTTGAAGAATGGGAGGGATCAAGCAGGACCGTGTCAGGAGAGGAGCCTAGGAGGTCACAGAGGGGCTTGTGGGCTATGGGAAGGCCTTTGTTCTTTACTCTGAGTGAGATGGGGGCATCCGAGTGTTCTGGGCAGGACTGGACCATGATCCGGGTTATTTATAGCATCCCTCCAGCTGCTGCCTGGTGGAAGGCTAGAGGGAAGCAAGGGTGGAGGCAGGTAGCCTGTTTGAGGAAGTGGAGGTTCAAAGTGTGCAGCTCGATTGTGGGTGTCAGAGCCAAGACTGGAATCTGGATCCGACACCAGAGCCCTGCTCTTTGTCTGCACCAGCCTCCTTGCCCTGCTGACTGAGGCCCTAGGAGGCTGGCCTCTCACCCAGGTTCTGCGGGACAGTAGGCGGGGCTGGGATGTAACCACCTCCCCCCTCCCCCAAGTCCCTTCCCTCTGTCCCCACCCTCCATGGTCTCTCTGAGGCACCAAGTCAGGGAGGTCCCATCCTGGAAACTGCGCCAGGCCCACATGGAGGTGTGGGAGGTGTGAGGCCCCAGAAGCCCAGCTTGGGCACCAGGGGATCCTGGGCATGCCGGGGCCTTGGCTGTGGTGGTGGGTTGCTAGGCAACTCTGAGAGGGAACCCTGGTTACTGCTACCTGGCAGAGGCGTCTCCCTGCCCTCCCTCCCTCATCTCCTCCGTGGCCTCTGGCCTCCCAGGAGGCCTTGTGGGTGAGATGTGATCAGTGCTTGCCACAGGATCTTGGCTGGGAGCTCTGATGGGTACCAGGTGGCTGGGCCCTGAGGAGCCAGAATGAGCTGCAGGGCCTGGCCTGGCCTCCTGGGGCACAGCCTGGTGCACACCTGGTGAAGAGCCCTGCTCAGCAGACCAAGGCCTAAGTCTTCAGCTAGCTCTGGGCCACCTCCCTGGGTGATCTTGGCAAAGAATGGCACCTTAGTAAGCTTCAACCCCATCCAGGTGGCCTACAGAGTTCCTCACCAAGGGCCATTTTCTGTGAGAGTGCCAAGGGAGGGTGCTGAGCAGAAAAGGTTCCAGGTTACCCCCACTCCAGCCCCAGTGGCTTGAGTGCGGAACACTCATGTTTTATGTTAGATTCCATTTACCAAAAGAGTTCCACTACTTAAAAAAATGTTTGAAAACCCCTGAACTAAACAATTCCAAGAACTTTTTGTTGTCAACTGCAAAGGTGCCTAGAGTGCAGTGGCCCATCTCATCAGTTTCTGGGGAGGGAAACAGGCCCAGAGAGGAAGAGGAAGTGGCCCCAGGTCAGGCTTGCTGGAGGACAGGGAGGAGCCCCAGGCTGCGGGTCCGGAGGCCTGGGCTCAAATCCCAGTCTGCCACCAGGCCCTGGGTGACGCAGGGCAAGTCCTTTTTTCTCTCTGGGTCCAACCAGCTGTGGTTTCAGGCTGGGGCTTAGGGGTACCTGGCTGGGCAAGGAACAGAGTAGGGAACCATAGAGACCTTCATAGGCCTGGAACGTGTGTTCTTGACAGTGATCTAAAACATTTTTATTGATTTTCAGAAAATTTTGGAAGTCTCGTGGAGTACAAGCCAAGATTCCCTTGAATTCTAAAAAGGAAATGCAAGACTCTTAGAGAATTTTGACCTTTTAATATGCCCCCAGTTCCCATGCTACCAACTTCTAGGGTTGATTACCTCATGGAAAGTTTGAGAAGAAATGGAGGACTGGTTTCCTAAGATTCTTTGGAAATTCTCTGACTTGTTCTCTCTCCCATGGTGGAAGGTGAGGTCCTCTAGACTCAGAGTGAGTCTAACCTGAAATCAGTGCCTGGCTCTGCCACTTAAAACTGTATGGTCTTGGCAACTCACATAACCTCCCTCAGTCACCTCACCTTGACATGGTTGGTGGTTTAGTCGTCAGGTCGTGTCCGACTCTTTGCGACCCCATGGACTGTAGCCTGCCAGGCTCCTCTGTCCGGGGGATTCTCCAGGCAGGAATACTGGAGTGGGTTGCCATTTCCCTAGAACATCTTGAGACAGGGCTCACAGTCCCTGAGTTGTATCAACACTGACAGAACGATCATAAGTACTGAGAATGAGATAAAATACTCCCAATACCAGGGCTGAGCCGGCGGGTACTCGGGAGGTGCCCTACTTGGTGACATTCTTCCTTCTCCTCCCACCCTCTAGCACTCAGAACCGGGCTGGCACATGGATAAAGAGGTGTGGCTTGACTGACCTCCAGCTGGAGGGCCTGCGAGGTGGAGCCTCTGGCTAGGCAGTTAGTCCCACAGGGGTTGAGGACTGAGGCCTCAGAGGCCCCTGAACACAGGTGTGGGGGAGGGGCCGGGGAGCCAGGTGCAGGGGCGGGAAAGGGGGTTTCTACTCCAGGGACACTACTCCCTGGGGGGCCGTCTCCCCTCCTCTCAGGGCCCCAGGAGGAGCCAGGCAGAGCAATGCTGGGAGGTGCCTTGGGGCCCCAGCTGTTGTCTCCCAAGACCAGAAGGTGCCAGAGATAAGGAACCTGGGGTCCTGAAGAAGTCAGGCACATGCCTGGTGCTTGGGGGTGAGGGGCACCTTAGCAGAGAGGACCCCTCCTTCTGCAATCAGGTGGGAAGGAGGCAGCAGGGAGAGCCCGCACAGATCAGAGGTTCTGGGGCTGGGGGGATGAGAGCAGGTCCATATGCTGGGCAGACCTGGAGTGGTACCTGGCATTGCTGCCTGTGGGACCGTGGGCAAGTTACATCATGCCTCTGGGCCTCCATTCCCTGATACAGGAGATGGGGTAATGCCAGCTCCCCAGAGTTGTTTGTGCCCAGCGCAGGTACACTCAGGGCCTGATATTAAGGATTGTAGAGAAGGAGTAAGTCTCTGGAGTGATCTAAGAAGTGAGGTCTTCTGGCCAGAGGGAGGGATTTAACCAACATTTACGAACACCAAACACTTAGCACGCACATTATCTCAGGTAATGATCTAACAGCCTTCCGAGGTGGTTACTGTATGTTGCCCATTTTTTTCAGAGCAGCTCACTGAGGCCTGCGCTCCTAGAGATTGAGTCAACACCCATGGTCACATAGCTAGGTGGCTGGAAAGAGCCAGGCATCCTGCCCAGCCCTTCAGATACCCAAACCCCTGCTATTTCCACAACAGTGCCAGAACCAGGAAGTCCAGGCCACCAGCAGGGAGGCCCCAGAGGTGGCGCGGGGTAGGCTTTGCAGTAGTTCTAGTCCTCCATGTTCTCTGTGAGGAGCCAGGTCAGTGGAGCTGTGGACTCCCCTGCCTCCCTCTGTCCCCAGGCCAGGCCTGGCAAAAGCAGGCAGTGATATGGAGCCCAACAGAAATTTACAGGAGGATATGTGTAGGTGTGGCTTAGGTGAAGCCCAAGGACCAGAGACAGCAGGAGAGCTTTGTGGCCTAGGCAAGCCACTTCATCTCTCTGAGCCTCAGTCTTCTTGTCTGTAAATGGGCATGGTGTCACCTGCTTTGTGGGGATTTTGTGCTGTTTCCGCCAGGAAGGGGCTTGAGGGCAAAGCTACTCTGCATCAGGTGGGTGGAGAGGGAAAGGAGCTGGGCTGACCTGAAGGTGGGTACTGAGCAGCTGTGGGGTTTGAGGGGCTTACTGGGATCGGAGGCCTCTGTGGAGTTCACAGAAGCTCCGAGAAGTTGGGAGAAAATGTGGGCCTGTGCCCACCTTGGGGACCCCCAGCCGATTTTGCTTATCCTGGCCGGACCCTCCCAGCAAAGGGTTAACAGTCTTCTCTACCTGCAGTTGCATTTTAAAGACACGAAATTAAAGCAGGTAATTTATTCTCCCCACACACGAAAGAGCAATTAGTTCTAAACAGGGCTTAATCAGTCACCGCGAGATTGATTTCTGGAGCCCTGGGTTTTCGGGCTCCTGGCGCCACGCCAGGCTGGGGGGGGTGAGGGGGGCGGACAAATGAGCCGCAGCGGCATGAGCCCTTACATAATCTGTTGGGGGGCCCTAGCAGCCTGGCTAGCCCCGGGTGGAGCTTGGCTGAGCTGGGGAAGGGGGTCTTGCTCCCCTGCTGCAGGCGGCTCCTCCCTGGCAAGACTAGACCCAAAGCTCCGGCCCCATCCTACAGACAGTGCCCGTTCGGGCCCCCATCCTACAGACAGTGCCCGTGCGGGCCGGGAGCAGGGAGAGTAGGGCGGTTCTGGGGAGGGGATGGTATTCTGAGTTTGTCCTACCTGGTACTTACACCTGTTCCCCCTCCTTCCCCGCTCTACCCTTTCATCTTCCCTCTTTCCTCCCCTTCTGCTTTGTGGCGTTTCTTCTCGCCTTCTCTCATCTCGATTTCCTCCCACTCCTCTTCCCATCACTCATCCCCTCACTGCCACTCCCCCACCCCTGTCCTTGTCTCTGGCCACAGAACTCCATCCGGCACAACCTGTCTCTGCACACCCGGTTCATCCGGTGCAGAATGAAGGCACAGGCAAGAGCTCCTGGTGGATGCTGAACCCCGAGGGCGGAAAGACGGGCAAGACCCCGCGGCGCAGGGCCGTGTCCATGGACAACGGGGCCAAATTCCTGCGCATCAAGGGCAAGGCGAGCAAGAAGAAGCAGCTGCAGGCACCCGAGCGAAGTCCAGACGACAGCCCCCCGGGCGCGCCAGCCCCAGGGCCCATGCCTGCCGCGGCCAAGTGGGCCACGAGCCCAGCCTCGCACGCCAGCGACGACTACGAGGCGTGGGCCGACTTCCGCGGCAGTGGGAGACCCCTGCTCGGGGAGGCAGCTGAACTGGAAGACGATGAGGCCCTGGAGGCCCTGGCGCCGTCGTCGCCGCTTATGTACCCGAGCCCCGCGAGCGCGCTATCGCCCGCGCTGGGTGCACGCTGCCCCGGGGAGCTGCCCCGCCTGGCTGAGCTGGGGGGCCCGCTGGGCCTGCACGGCGGCGGCGGCGGCGGCAGTGCAGGGCTGCCCGAGGGGCTGCTGGACGGCTCGCAGGACGCGTACGGGCCGCGGGCCCGCGCCGGGACGCCCGCCTACTTTGGCGGCTGCAAGGGCGGTGCCTACGGCGGGGGCGGGGGCTTCGGGCCGCCGGCGCTGGGCGCTCTGCGCCGCCTGCCCATGCAAACCATCCAGGAGAACAAGCAGGCCAGCTTCCCGCCGGCCGCCGCGCCCTACCGCCCCGGGGCGCTGCCCGCGCTGTTACCGCCGCCGCCGCCCGCGCCCAGGCCCGGCCCCGTGCTTGGTGCACCCGGGGAGCTGGCGCTGGCGGGCGCTGCCGGCACCTACCCGGGCAAAGGGGTGGCTCCGTACGCGCCGCCGGCGCCCTCGCGCAGTGCCTTAGCCCACCCCATCAGCCTTATGACGCTGCCCGGCGAGGCGGGCGCGACGGGTCTGGCGCCGCCGGGACACGCGGCCGTCTTCGGGGGCCCCCCCGGCGGCCTCCTGCTAGACGCGCTGCCCGGGCCCTACGCGGCCGCCGCCGCCGGCCGCTGGGTGCCGCGCCCGACCGCTTCCCGGCCGACCTGGACCTCGACATGTTCAGCGGGAGCCTCGAGTGCGACGTCGAGTCCATCATCCTCAACGACTTCATGGACAGCGACGAAATGGACTTCAACTTCGACTCGGCCCT
>SJXQ01000193.1:52144-115775 GCA_006408695.1 Aepyceros melampus
CGGCCCTGCCGCCGCCGCCGCCCGGCCTGGCCGGAGCCCCGCCCCCCAACCAGAGCTGGGTGCCAGGCTGAGGGCCGCCTGCCGCGCGCCCCAGGTGCCCTGCCCCGCACCCCGCCAGGGGCCTCTGTCTTCCCATCCTGATCCCCGGGTCCCCACTCCCATTTCTGCTCCACGGGGGGGATCCAGGAGGCAGCCCCAACCCAGCTAGAGACAGCCCGCAGAAGCTGACCGCTGAGGGAAGTGGTAGGGAGGCGCTGGAGCACCGTGCTATTCCTGCCCAAACCCCAGAGGCCCGCTCTGCCTCCTCCCACAGACGGAAAGCCTGCGGGGTGGATGCTGGGTTCCCGCTGGGTGGGAATGGGGAGGAATGAAGTGGGACGCGCTGGTCTGGGAAGCAGACTGGGAGATGCGACAGGGGGGCGTCTCGGAATCGTCAGTATCATTGGTAGGGCTCTCGCGTGACTAATCGCCCAAAGTCGGGGCTGATTCCCTATTGACACTTTCTCACTGGTCTTTGCGTCACCCACCCCAAGCCAGGAACCCCTCTCCTGAAAACACACCCACACCTACCTATCGGCTGTTCACCTTGAGCTGTCCTTCAAGTCCTGAACCACCCTCCGACCTCCACCCCCACAGTTCACCCCTTGCCATCCATCCTCGCCTGCCATTGTTTCTCCCCTCTCGGTCGGTCGAAGTCCCTCTCCCCTTCCACCCCTGCCCGTCCCCCAGTACTGGTTTCAGCCTCCAGCTAGCCTCAGCTCTGGATCCACCCCTCAACCCACCACCCCTTTCTCCGTGCCAGTCCTGGCTCCTCTCCCATATTTATAAGTGTCCGGTCGGGGCGGGCTCTGGGCGCGGTGTCCCCGGCGCATATCGTAGGCAGTGTACCGTGGCCGTGCCGTCAGCGTGTGCGTGTGCGTGTGTGCCGTGTCGAGGCCGTGTAGAGTGCATTGTACAGCATATTTTCATGAATAAAATTGTTTTAAATATTTCCCGCGCCTTGGGCTAGTAGGAGAGCGGCGGCAAGGCAGATAATTGGCAAGGATCGCGGAGGCGGGGGTCCCTGTGCCTGAGCCCATTGTGACTTTGTGTCTGCGTTTGTGTCGGCGTTCACGGAGGCCTGTCTGCTCAACACACATTGGTTAAGCGCCTACTGGGTTCTGGATGCTGGAGATGTGCCTGGGTGGACTCTCCACCTGTTTCTGTGAACATATGCCTTGCAGGAAGTTTCTGGTCTGGGGATATTCTGTCCGGAAAAAGCCAGAGTTGGAAGAGAAGGCACAGATATTAACTGAGAGCATGTCTGTGTCAGATCCTGGATTAGGTGTAATTTTTGTTCCCATTGTACAGATGAGAAAACAGGGTTGGAGCAGGAAAATGGCCTGGCAAGGCAGGCTGGGATGGTGGAAAGGAGGCCCTTGAAGGCACACAGACTTCTGTTTGCATTTATCCTGTGTTTTCCAGTCGTGTGACCTTGGGCAAGTTTTCAACCTCTGTAACCTTGCTTTCCTGGCTGGCACACCTCGTGAGCAGTGAATGAGAAGAGAGATGTAAAGTGGCAGCATAGGTCCTGTGCCCACTCATCCATCCATTCATCCATGGAAGATTTAGTGAGCACCTGCTATGTGCCAGGTCTTATACCAATCACTGGGGCTGCCACAGGGAGCAGCACAGGCACAGTCTCTGCTCTGAAGGAACTTAGAGGTTTGAGGGGGACAGAGATGAGTTACTGGGCAATTTTAGATCAGAGATATAAGGAATGGAGGAGAATCGAATGACACAGCTGCACACATCTTGGGCTTGAGGACTCGGGGAGGGTGCCTGGAGTGGGTGCTGTCTCAGCCAAGCCTTAAAGGGTGAGTTGTCACTGGGAAAGAAAAGAATTCAGAGGGAATGGCTTGATCAGAGATCCAGAGTCAAGAGATCATTTGGGTTCCAGAACAAAAAGCAATTTAGCGTGGCCAGAGCTCAGAGATAGAAAGATGACCAGTGATGGGGAGCCAAGTGGACCAGAAGGGGCAACAATGGGAGAGAGCCAGTGGCCAGGCAGAGGTGCTGGTGGTAACTCACCAGGAGGGACAGGCGAGGGCAGTGGGGCTGGAGGGGAAAGGATAATTTCACACACATATTTTGGCTCTAGAGTCATTGAGACTTGGTTGTAGGTTGGACATAAGGAATGAGAATCAAATGATGCCTGATTCTGGTTGGGCACTTGGGCAGACAGGGCTCTTCCCCTGAGAACCCTGATGCAGGAAGAGTGCTGGGGAAGATAGTGTGCTCAGCCTCATGGGCTGACTTTTCAGTGTCCTATGGGACCCCTTGAGATTTGAGGGGGATGTTTGGGAACATATGTATTGTGTGAATGGCATTCCTTGGCATTGGGCAACATGATGACCCAGTGATGTCCAGCTGGCTAATGAGGTCAGAAGCCCAGAAAGGTGTGGGCTGGACAGGGAGTTCAGAGAAGCAAGAGCATGGAGGTTGTCACGGAGGTGCTGGGAGTGGCCTGGGGGATGGTGCAGAGTGGGAGGAGCAGGCCACCCCAGTCTGCTCAGGTGAACACCTCAGAACACCTTGGCACAGGGAGAGAAGGAAGACCAGGACACTGTGGGCTCCTAGAGTTTGTGAAAGGGCGTGGTCTTTGAAAGATATGCCCAATGCACGTGCTCTTGGAGCCTCAGTTTCTAGGTCTGGAAGATGGGGCAGTAGCACCTATCTTAGATTTGTTTTCAGGGGCATATGAAATTGGAATTATTCCCCGAGGTCAAACTCCTGGCAAGGGGCAGAGCTGCCCAGGCTGTCCTGTGGCCCCCACTGACTGGAGGTGGCTGTGAGCAGAGAGTAAAGGAGATCGGAGCCAGCAGGGCCTGTACTGGTTCTGGTCTCAGTTCAGGGAGGCAGGACCTCCCTGTGGGGTGTGGTAGGTGTCATCCTTGCTGGGTGGGGACCACAGAGATGAGCTCTCTCCAGGGACTGATGCCCCAGCCCCACCCCACACCCAGACTCAAGGACAGTGCAGCTGGGTCTGGGCTCCATATGGGTTGCAAAACTGCCCCCACCCTAGGCTGAGGAGTGTGGGCGGCTGCTGTGCATGTGCAGGTCTGTGTGTGTCCATGAAGCACCATATGCATCTGTCTGTGTGGGCCCGTGTGTGTGTGTGTGTGTGTGTGTGTGTAAGTGTGCTGGGAGAGGGAGTGGGCTGAGTGATGGTTGGGGTCTCCCTGTCTGAGTGTGCACACGTCTGAGCATTTGTATGTGTGTGTGCATGCATGTGTGTGTGTGTGGTAGGAATGATAGTGTTTGCATCTCCGAGTGTGCCCACATGTGCGCCCCGGGTGGTGGAGACCATGCCTGTGTGAGTTGTGTGCGCTGCCTGCCTCCCTCTCTGGGTGTGTCTTCCTGTCTTGGCGCATGCCTTCTCTCCGGGTGGATGAGAGCTGGTGTCCCCCTGCCAGGAGCGTCTTCTGGGCGGCTCTGCAGTGGGAGGGGAGCGGAGCAGAGGGACACTCCCAGCCCTGGGATGGGCTGGACTCCTGCACAGGGAGCAGCGGGACCACCTCAGAGGAAGGGCTGATCTCCTCCTGGCTCAGGCCAGTGGTAATTCCAGAGACAGCTCTGTCCTGCTGGGCCCCATGAGGAGAAAGCGGGCAGTACCCCTGTAGCCGGGGGTCTGCAACCGGCCCTTCCCCGCCAGCCTCGGAGCCCAGCAGACGCACCCCCCTCCATGCCCACTCCCTGGGAGGCGTCTGACACATGATTTATTCATAAAAAGCCATTATTTGTGCCAAAGAAGAACTGAGCTGCTCGCTTTTTAAGTGCTGATAATGCGCTCAGCCTCCTTGCCTCTCCTCCTCGCCCCTCCCCTCCTCTCTTCTCTCTCCTCTCTCACCTCCTTGGGACTTCCCATCCTTTCCACCCTCTTCCCCTTCTGTTCTCCCACCCCTTTCTTGCTCTCCCCACACCTCTTCCTCTCCCTCTTCTCATTCCCCTCCTCTTTCACCACACTCACCTCTTCTCCAACCACCACTCCACCATTTGTGGAGGGAGGCAGGGTCACCAGAGCCTCAGAACCTGTGGTTCCCGGATTAGGCGAGCCTGATCCAGCCTTTGGACCCCAGTGTGACCTGCCTTCCACCTCAGCCCCCACCTTTTCAGGGCCACGGAAAGGTTGGGAGGAAGAAGAGCAGGCTGAGAGAGGCTGGGGGTTTTTGGAGGCTGTCAGGATAGCTCCCCATACTAAACGATATGGCTTTAGTCCCCTGTCTTTATTAACATCAGCCCCCCAAATGAACATTCAGTCTAAATAAAAATGGTGTACTGGCTATGCAAATGCAGGTTCAAGTTAAGCTCCCGAGGCCTGCTTTTCCTACCAAATGCCCCATATAGAAATTATGGAGTCACCAGTATTTAGGTGGTGCCAAGGGAGGCTGGCTTCAAGGAGGCACATGGGGCCTCATCGCAGAGCACCTGCAGAGCACAGGAGGCAGCAGAATGAGTATCATAGATGTGAGTGTGCACCCAGACACACACATGGTTCTTAGAAGCAGACAGCACAGATCCACATGTGTGTGTGCCCTTATGCCCACACGTGCATGCATGCGTGCACACACACACACAGTCACGCATACAACCGCACATCTGTGCCTACAGATGGAGAGTCATTCCTCCCCTGGTCACCTGCAGTGGGGGCTAAAGCTCTTTTCCCATTCAGACACTTCATTCATTCATTCATTCATTTGCTCCATCAACTTTGCTCTCACAGCCCCTTTGTGCCAACTCTGGTGCTGGGCGTTGTGGTGGCAGAAATGAACAGGATTAAGGCACAGGGGGAGGGGATTGCAGCCTTGGACTGGGGCTTAGGCGCCCAGCAGGCAAGGGGTTAAGTCATTTGGCATCCAGAGCTGGAGCCATTAGGCCTCCTAATTATGAAATTATCGAGGTCCTCAGGTGACTGCTAATTTCACACACACTGTTCCTCTCACGGCTAATGAACGCCCGCAGAACCCACGCCTTGTCTTTCCTGCTGAACGGTGACCTGCAGTTAATGAGCTCAGGAAGGCAGACAGGCCGCCGGCTGGGGGGGTGGGGCGCCAGGCCTGGGGAGGGGGCCGCTGGCCCTCCTGCCCCTCCTGGCTCCCTTGTTGGCTGCCAGCCCCCAGTGAGGCCTTCAGGGCCAAAGCCCAGCCCGAAGTTTCTGCAGGACAGGCGAGGCCAGGGGCTCAGGGGAACAGGGAGGGTTACAGATCTGGGAAGGGCTTTAGGTCAGATGATCCTGGAGCAAGCCCCGAGGATGGGAGGAGAAATGAAATGCAAAGGGTGGCAGAAGACCATTTCTGCTTGGTTTTGGGCCCAAGTCTGAGACACTAATGAAGGGCTGAGGGTAACCACAGTTTAAAGGGTGGGAGTTGGTGGTGGGGGCACAGTCAGACTGATGCTGGAGATGGTGATGGCTCTGGGGGAAGGCAGTGTTAATGACAGAGGCAATGTTGACTGGCAAGGGAGCAGGGCTGCTGCTGCTACTGGTTGCCATTTTTTTTAAGTTTTCATGTTTCTAAAATTTTATTAAAGAGTAGCATAAAAAATCACCCTGCAAAATATGAGGGGGGAAAAATAATACATAGTGGTGGCAGAAGTCCAGATCTAGATGGGATGTTTCCCAAAATGGGGACACTGTGGACCCAGGGGCTGACCTCTGGGTGGGTTTGAAGGCCCTATGACCTGCCCATGGGAAGGACTTTGCCCCGACCCCTGATTCACCAGCCAGGTCGGTGCCAGTGAAGGCCATATGGTGAAGGAGGAGAGCAAGAGATGAGAATCCTGGCCTGCCTATTGGGGGCTTCTGCTCTTTTCTGTCCCATGTCCTTGAGCAAGCTTCTTCCCCTCTCTGTGCCTCAGTGTCTCAGTGAGAAGATGACACAGATCAAACACAGCTAGACCTGGGTTTACAGAAGGGACATGGCTGGGCACCTTGGGGGTGGCAGTACTCAGCCTGAGTCCCCAGCAGGGATGCCCCCCCGAGGCAGGCACCCCAGGCTGGGACAGGTAAGGAAACCCCTTTGCTCTGAGTTGTGTGTTGGTGCACAGGATGCATGGATGTGTGCGTTACTCCATCCTTCTGAAGCCGCCCCTCTCCCTGGAAATGAGGGACGCCCCAGCTTCCCGCAGCTCAGCTGTAGGCTGTCTTCTGACAGCAAGTTCCTGCTCTGCCACCAACTCCCACCTACTTCTGCACCTCAGTTGCCCACCTATTCAAAGGTAGGTAATACAAGTGTGAAATCACTTTGGATGTGACCAAGATCTCAGAGGTTGTAGCTGTTACTGTGTGGTCTGGGCCTGGCCATTTCTCTCCCCAAGTGCCCAGGGTCTCTCCTGGGCAGTCAATTCCATGTTGAGGCCAGACGGGGTTGTATGTATGTCTATACACTGTGGGTGTTCCCAGCAATGAGAGAAAGATTGGACTAGCCCTCTACGTGTATTATCTCATTTGATTCTCAGAACAACAATATGAGATAGATGTTTTTATCATCCCCATTTTATAGATGGGAAGACTGGTGATTAGAGAGGTTCAGTGGTCATTGCAAAGTCACACAGCTAGAAAGTGGGAGAGCTGGGTCTTGAACCCAAAGCCTGTGGGCCCTTGACTATTGTATTACACCTTTCCTTTACACAACATATGCCCAAGCACATGCATGCCATGTAGATCGCCCAGCCAGAGATTCCCTCATCCCTCCATGCACACAGACGCACCTGTCTACCCTCCCCTCACTTAGGCATGCAAACCCATGCACCCATGGGTACATGAACATGTACCTTGTTAGTCAACTTGCAAAAATTCGCATGTACCAGCCTGCCCGCAAGCAGATATCCACACACAAACATGCAAAGCATACAAGTGCATGCATAAACACATACAAGCTCTATCACGTGGGTACACAAACACACCCAAGGAAATGGACAGGCGCACGGTGCATTCTCCCACGTGCACAGATGGTAGTGTTCACCCATGCACGTGCACTGACATACAAGCACGGAGACACACAAGAGATATTCCGAAGGAGTTTTTATACCCACGTGCACATATATGTGCAGACATGTCCTCCACATATAACATAAGGCACGCGGGCCCTCTCCCGTGTGTACACGGGGGCAGGAGCACCAGGCTGGGCACCTTGCTGCAGGGAGGTGAGCCACCCTCTGTACCAAGGGTGTGATGGATGGACCCATGTCCTAAGTGACTATCAAAGTGTCGTGGTGTGTGAGGTGCAAACACCAATTAGTGGGGCCTTTGAAAGAATCAGCTCGTTAGAGAGGAAGCAGAAGAGGCAGGAATTGGCATAAAACACGGAGCTATTTAACTACTGTGGGGCTGGGGTGTGTGTGCTGTGGAAAGGTCTTTGGGCACAGCTCCCCTCTCCACTCAGCACTTGTTAGTGGAGAAGGACCCTCACGAGGGGCCTTGGCAGGCGGCTTTGATGCTCCTTGAAAGCGGGGGGTGGGGGGGCAGCCTCCTGCCAGCGCTGGGCTGGCACTGAGCGCGCGGGGGCCGCGCCAACTGGCGATCAATTTCATGCACATCGTAAACCTAAGTGCTTTCTGGAGAGTCAGGCAGATTGCACATAAAGTCCCCCTTCTGTCCCTAGCACACGGGTGGGCGGGTGAAGCAGAGGCTCACCCTAGTAGATAGACCCCTGCCAGGCTGCAGGAGACCTGGATACCCTCGTTCCCAGTAGGAGGTACCCTTGGGGACATGGGGAATTCTCTCAAGAGGACTGGCACTTCTGGGGGCAGCTGGAGATGTGGACATTGTGTGAACCCTGGATCTGCCAGACTCTGCTACCTAATGGCCAAATGACTCTGGGCATTCAAGTTCTCTGATGCTTGGTTTCTTCATCTGTGAAATGGGTTGATATAAGAACTAAATGAGTTCCTGTCTGTAGCATGATATGTCACAAGCTGAAGGACCTTTGAGACTGTGAGAGGTCACATTTGCATTTATTATTATGCTCAAAGGATTCAGGCTCAGCATTTGTCCTGCCCAAACTCCTGTTTATGCCCATCTGCCACCCTTCAACATGTGTGGAGAATCTTCCCTTCTGTCTCTCCCATCAATGCCAGGCCAAAGGGGTGGCCCCTGAATATTCCAAATGCCCTGCCCTTTGGATGCCACAGTGCTTCTGGGTCTGTACCGAGGCCAAGGTAGCAGGACGTGGGGGTTACAGGAATGGAAGTGGTGAAGGGGCTAAGCTCCTGCTTGGCTCTGTGCCTTGTGCCCTGGGCCCTGGAGAGAGCTGTGCACGTCCTCTCAGACACCCCCATAAAATCAGTTTCTTTAGCGTTTGCCCTCATCCTAACCCTGGAAGCTCAAATCCAGGCCAGGTCCTAGGTGGGGGAGGAATTGCACATTATCCTCATTTTAGGAGCCCAAACAGGAGAGGGGTTAAGAGCAGTTCTGAAACCAACACGCCCAGATTCAGATCTGGTGGGTGTGTGCTAAGTCACTTAGCAGTCATGTCCAACTCTGGACTGCAGCCCAATGGACTGCAGCCCACCCAGCTCCTCTGTCCATGGGATTCTCCAGGCAAGAACACTGGAGTGGGGTGCCATGCCCTCCTCCAGGGGATCTTCCCGACCCAGGGACTGAATCCATGTCTCTTGTGTCTCCTGCATTGGCAGGCGGGTTCTTTACCACGAGCACCACCTCGGAAGCCCCAGTTCAAATCCTAGCTTTGCTATTTATAAGCCACATGATGTTGGGTAATTTATCTCTGACTCAGTTCCCTCATCTGTAAGATGGGGGATGATGATGTTTATCTCATAGGGCTGCTGTGAGAAATGAAAGAGTAAATGTAAATGAAAGGCTTGGGCTAGTGCCTGGTGCATAGCAGCATGATGTGAAATTTTCCTGACATTCCTATTTTTGATTAATACTATGAAATTACAAGCATTGTTTCTGCTTCTCCTGTGCCTTTTTCAAGCCCCCTCCCCACCCCCAGCTCTTCCTCTTTATAGCTACAAAATTAGTGTCCATGTTCATCAGTGATTTAAAACAACACTGTAACTAGGAGTACAACAGGGTTACTAGAGTTCACAGCTCCAGGGAGTGACTTCCACATTATAATCTTTGCCAGTGCCCCCCCCCACTGGGATTGTTCAGTACCCAACCTGAGCAGCTGAATGCAGCTATCGTCTCTTCTCTCTGATAATGGAGCCCTGCTGTCTGAGGCTGCTTGGGCTGCTGTAACAAAATACCATAGACTGGGTGTCTCGAACAACAAGCATTTATTTCTCACACATCTGGAGGCTGGGAAGTCCAAGATCAAGGTGCTTACACATTTGGCTTTTGGTGTGAACACTTCCTGGCTTGCAATGGCTTCCTTAAGGTTTCCTTTTCTCATGAGGACGCTAATACCATCATGGAGCGTTCCACACTTATGACCTCATATAAGCCTAATTAACTCTCAAAGGCCCACCACCTTCAAACACCATAGTAGTGGGTCTCAACATATGAACTTGGGGGGGGGGGCGGTCAGGACACAAACATTCAGTTCATAATACTTTTCCAGCTAGGAGATCTCATAGTCAGGTACTTATACTGAGCCTGACATGCAGCAGACACTCAGAAGCTGAATGTGGATGTTTTAATACTTCAATTCTCACTACCACCTGGTAAGGAGCAGAAGGTTATCCTCAGACAAGAGATGGGACAAGAACACTCCAAAAGGGCTGTATTAGTCAGGGTAGGAAAGGCTATGCTGCAATAACCAACAACCCCTCAATCACTGGATGAACACAACCAAAGTTTATTTCTTGCTTATACAAAATCTGCTGCAGGACCAGGCATCTGAGGGCTCTCGTCCTTCGTGAGGGGACTCAGCTTTCCGTGCTGCTTTGATCTTGAGGCTCCACCATCTCAAGAGGTTGGTTGCTGTGGCAGCTAGAAGATTGCACACTAGCTCTTGTATGCTTTGGCCGGGAAGTGACCATTTCACCTTTATCTGTAGCTCATTGGCCAGGAGTAGTCACATGGCCCACTTACCAAGGAGCCTGGGAAATGTAGGAGACCATGGATATAGGAGGAAGAGCGGAGATGATCCTGTGTGTCCAGGCACCAGACAAGAAGGGTCCATGAGCTTAGGGTGGAGAAGTTTCTGCCAGCTGGGGCAGAGGGAAGAGACTTCCTTACGGGGGCTGGAGCTAGGCTTTTAAGAAGAGGGGCAAGATGGTTTGACATGGGTTAGGCAAAGAAGAGAAAGTGAGCATTCCATGTGGGGATAAAGAGTAGTAAACACTTGCAGGTGGAAAAGCATTAAGATGCCTCCAAGAGAACAATGAGAACATCTTGGCTTGAGCAGATCTGCCTAGAGAGGATGGGGAAAGTGAGGGTGGACTTTCAAGGTTTTATAGAAGAGAAATATTTTGGAGGCAGACTCTATCATCTGTTATCACCCGCTGTGTGGAAGTGGTGGGGGAAAGGGGCTCTGGTTTTACCTCCAGGTTTCTGATTTGGGAAACTGGGAGATGAAAGTGCCAGTCATCCAACTGGGGAACCCAAAAGGAGAAACAGGCTTGAAAGGTCTGGGTTTGGGAGGGCCATGGAACATGCAGGGAGGGGCCAGGAGGCAGTGAATAGTTGCGTCCTAAGCGCAGGAGAAAGAGCTGGGCTAGAGCAGAAGGCCAGAGGTGTAGACACATGTGTGACTGAAGCCTGGGTTGAGGGAGCAGGGCATGGACTAAATTACTTAAGGAGCTGTACAGAGGGTGAACGGAGAAGAGGAGCTGGACCAGCTCTGGAGGGCAACTGTGAGGCCAGGGCAGAGGTGGGGTCCAGGAAGGGGCAGGCCAAAGCAGTGGAGGCAAAACCCGGAGGCATCGTGCAAATAAGGGAGAGTCAAGAAGAGAGAAGTCACTTGTTCAGATGCTGTCCAGGCATCCAAGTGAGCTGTGATCAAGGGGGCTGAGTGATGAGAAGGTTGCTGGTGACCTTCCCGAGGGCTGTTTCTAGGGCCTGAGGGGTGGTGCCGAAGCCAGCTTGGAGAGGGTCAAGAAGCAAGAGTAGATTGCTCTCCCAGAAGCTTCCCTAGAGGATGAGGAGAGAAAGGGGCTGTGGTAGAAGCAGTGGGGCCATCAAGGAGAGTATCTCTTTAAAAGGCATTTTATTATTATTATCATTTTTAAAACAGGAGAGACTTGAATGTGTTGACAGCTAACATGAAGAAGCCAGTAAGGAGGGAGATGTCAGAGATTCGGGATCCCTGAGGGTGGGGGGCAGTGAGGAGGAAGCCAGGCTGGGGCAGGGAGTTCGATTTACCTAGCAGGTCAGCCTCAGGTGGCCCGGTGGGGCAGGACCAGCCAGGGACAGGGATGGGGAATTACAGATGAACAGCTGAGGCTAGAGGGTCCCAGGAGACCAAGGACATGATGGGGGTGGGTAGGGGTGGTATAAGATACGGAAAAGGAGAGGTTGGGAATAAAGGAATGAGACTGAGGAAAGAGGTAGAGAGGGGGAAGAGACACAAAAACAGCCAGAGAAAGAAAGAAGGAGAGGAAGCAACACGGAGGAGGGAGGAGAAAAGGCCAGGCCGAGGCTCAGGAGAGGACGGCTGGCTTGCAGCCAGCATGGGCGCGCCGGGCAGGGCCGGCGGAAAGAATGTATTCCCTTCTCAGGGGACCCTGAGCTAGCTCAGAGCTCGGACCCTCTACCAGGCCTGACGAGGGCCCAGCCCAGGAGTCCACCTGACTGTGGCCACACAGCTGCCTCCCCTTGGGGGTGGGGAGGGGGTTCTGCCAAGTCCAGGCGCGCCAGCCATGCCCCTCAGCTCCTCAGTGCTGCAGGTCCTGGGCAGAGAGGAGCTTGGTCTTCACGGGGGCCATCCAGGCGGCTGGCCAGCCCGCAGACGTCGGGCCAAGTCTGGACAGGCCCTGAGGGAGATGCAGGTGGCAGCCAGGCCCCTGCCCCAGGCCCTGGTCACCCGTGGGGCCTAGGCCACCCTGACATTCACCTAATTGTCTTCCCGCTTTGATGAGCGGCTCCGCAGAGGCGCCGCCACGGATCAAATTAAATGTGAGCCAAGCAGGCAGTCCTGCTGATGAGACATGGGAAATACCACATTTACATAGCCCAGCACCGGGGCGGGGAGACCCAGGCCCAGAGAGACAAGATCCAGGGACCCAGGGAGAGACAGAGGGAGTCAGAGAGATGGGAAGGGAGGGGGGAGATGGCACAGAAGGTGGGCGGGGTCCCAGGCATTGTTGCTGAATGAAGGGCAGGGGGAGGGGGAGAGAGAAACAGGTAGAGGCTCTGGCCACCTCCAGGCAGGTGACCTCTACCCTGCCCAGCTGGGCCAGCTGGCCCCCAGAGGTAGAAGGGGGCCTGAAGCCAAGAGAGCTGAGAAGCCCTCCTGTCCGACTCCCAGCTGGGTCTCCAAGCAGCTCTCCTCGCCCACTCCAGACCCCACAGCTGGCCTGCAGCTGCCTCCCCCAGCGCATCCCTGGTGGGTGTGGCCAGGAGCTTCCCCTTGGTTCACATGGGGACATTCTGGCTGCATCAGGGTGTGTGTGTGCGTGTGTTTGAGATGCACGTGCAGACGTGACAGCAAGAGTGTGATCAGGTGTGGCACCTGCATGGGCGCTTCTGTGAGCAGGTGTGTGGACTGTCACTAGGCCTGGGCCCTGAGGACATCAGTGAGCTGGGCGTTCCCTCTGCTCCACGGGGAGGAGGTCCAAAAGGCCTAGGGCAACACGGAGGCTCCCACCCTTGGTCCGTGACTCTGTGCAGGACAAGGGTGGGGGCGGGGGATGGTGTTCCAGTCAGGGCGATCCCGCTCCTAAAACACCTACCAGGAGCAAATTAATGTCACAGCCTCGGAACAACTCCTGGAGGAAGCCACTGCTGTCGTCCCACTTTACAGAAGGGAAAACTGAGGTTCAGAGAGGGGCTGTAGACACTGCCTGACTAGCTAGAAAGTGCACAGCCCAGACACAGCCCAGAACCGCCTGATCTGTAGGGTGGGTCCTTCTCTGCTTGGTTTTCTGTTCACTTCTCTGAGTGATTAGGCCCCAGAGGAAGGTTGGGTCTGATGGGCCCAGAACACTGCACAGAGCCGTGTCCAGCCCCGCAGGCCCAGGCTGGCCTCCTTGGATAGTACTTTCACTTGACTGAGCACTTGCCGTGGGGCCAGGTCTGAGGCTAGCCCCCAACGTGGGTGTCGCTGAACCTTCATTTCAGCCCAGGCGGAAGTCACCATGGGTAACCTCATTTGAGAGATGTGGAGATGGAGGCTCCCGGATCAGGAGGCACAGGCTGTTGAGTGAGGCTGTACTTGGGTTCAGGCCCCCTTTCCCTGAGTCCCCACCTTGTGTCACACACACAGACCCAGAGCAGCAGAGGGGATAGAAGGAGAGACTTCCCCAGTGTGTGAGTGTGTGAGCTTGCAAGTCCACAGAGGCGTGTGTGAGTCGTGAGTTGTACTGGAGGCTGCTTTATCTCCTTGACTCCTCACAACAATTCTGCTACTTAGGGATGGTTATTCCCCCATTCTGGAAAGAGAAAACTAAGGCTCAAAAAACCAGAAGTGCTAGGAAGTCCCATGGCTGCTGGTTCTGAGATCGAAGTGTCTGGATTCTCTGCCCTTTCCAGCCCCTTCCTGCCTGCCTGGGGAGCTCCCGTGAGGCTCCCCAACCCCAAGGAGCGGGGCCCACAAAAGTGCCTGTTGGCTCCACTGAGAAGCCCTTCCCCCTCACCCACGGGGTCCAGGGCGGCTTTTACTGGGAAAATAATTAGAAATCTAATTCTTATTTCTCCCACTCCGCTAATTGTCTGTGGACAATTTGATTGTAACAGTCGTCACTGAAGCAGAAAAACCACCTTATTTCTGCCAGACATCCTCCCTGCAATTAACACCAGCAACTGCCCAGCTCCCCTCTCACCTGCAGAGATTCAGGGCCTGAGGGGGCCTCACCTCTCTGCCTCCCCTCTCTGGCAAAGACACACCTGGGAGCCAGGCCCGCCACGCCACCAGGGGGTGGGGGGCAGGGGGAGATGGGAGTAGGGGCAGGGGTGGGTGCTTAGAGACCTGCAAGGCAAGGCAGAAAGAGAGACTGGGGGTGGGGAGAGAAGCTGAATATCTGAGCATCTGGGGAAATGGAGAGAGAGACAGAGACCTGGGCTCAGGGAGAGACAGAGGGGCAGGGAGCCAGACCCAGTGCCCAGGGCACTGTTGAGGAAGGGAGGGCAGAGGAAGGAGAAAATGCCCATTGGGAGCCAGGCTGAGAGGGCAGGAGCCAGGATTCCCAGCCCAGACCAGCTCTCTGTAAGACAGGGGACACACCTCTGAGACAAAACCAGACAGTGTTTCTAGGAGGCGGCTGCCAAGGGCTCCCCAGAGAGCTCAGCCTCCTGTGGGATGTGGCTGATTAAGAAAGGAAGGAGGGGATGGGGCAGGAGTGGTAGGGGGATGGGAAGGGTGAAGGACCGGGACCAGACAAGAATGCGGTAGGGAACAGACTGAGCAGGAGACAGCCGTGCAACCAGGACTGACCTGTTGATTAAAGCTGTGAGGGCTCCCATCTCCTACCCACCACCTTACCCAGCCTTACTTCCCTGAGAGCACAGCCCTGGGGGGAGGGAGGCACCCTCCACGTGTACCCCAGCCTCTCTAGCCCCATACCTTAGCTCCAGAGTCCTCATGCCATCCCTGCCACCCCCACCCCGCCCTGGGCGGGAGCTCTGATCCCGTATGGACTGGCCCTTTCTCGGGGGTGCAGGCGGAAGAGCTCATGGTGACCCACCTTGGCCACACTGAAGCCTGCCGGGGGTGGGGACAGGAGGGCGGCCTGTTGGCTGTGTTGGCACCACCCACTCTCAGATGTCCCATCCCAGGATGTCTGCTCCTGGGTGGGTGCCTATGGCTGGTTTGCTGGGTGCTCCCTGAGAGGCAGGGGTAGGCAACCCAGCCTCACCTCCCGGGAACCTTGGCAGTCTCCTCTGCCATTGCCCTGGGGGCTTTGCCCCAGCCCCCTCTCCCTGTGCTGGGCCAGGAGGGAGAGTGAAGGGGGGCTGAGGGGCAGGCAGACACGTGGTAGGGCCTGGGGCCGGCACAGGGCTGGGAGAGAGAGAAAGGGAGAGAGAAAGGGAAGCTTCAGTGAGAGCCTCCTCCGCCTCTTCTTCCCTCCGTTCTCAGCCCTCCCCACTCTCCCCCTCCCAGGCCCGTCAGGGAAGGATGTGGGGGGGCGCTGGGGGCTCCTGTCAGTCTAGAGCTGGAGAGCTCCCGAGCTTCATTAACATGCAAATTAGCAAGTTCTGACTGGCTGTGGCAGCAACGGGCAGCCACCCCTCCAGCCCTGTGAGTGTGTGTGTGTGTGTGCGTGCTCGTGTGTCTTGTGCAGCCGGGCTGGAAGAAGGGGGAGCAGCTCTCATTGCCCTGGACTCCGTAGACAGCAGTACGCTTATGTCTACACACACACACGCACACACACACACACACGTATCTACACAAAGATACGCACACATGCAACTTACATGTATATACCTATACATACCATACATGCGTATACTCCTGCTCACAGCCAGCCGGCTACTTATCTACACCTTAGGAACACCCATGGACACACAGTCACACACGTACAACTTCAGCTGCAGTGGTCGTCCCCTAAACCATCTCAGATAGGCATGCCAAGCTCCGCCCTCTTCGAAACACACAATTTCACACTGTCACACACAGTCCCTCAATGAAACAAATCCACAAACTCACCATCCACCACACAGCCACACACATACACACACAGCCCCAGTCGATTACACAAAGTCACACCCAGACACAGAGTCCTGTGCGAGGCAGGCCCTGAGGCTCCACAGTCTGCCCTGGAGTGCAGCCGCCAACCCCCTGGGTGCTCCCTGCTGTCTCCTGGCCCACCCTCATGGCTGAGTTTCTTATACAGTTGACTTCTCTGCTTGGACCCCTACCCTGACTCCCCTTCACCCAGGCCACTTGTACTAGCTTCCAGTTGTCACCGGCCCTAGCAGCAGGCCTTGGTTTCCCTCCTTGGGTTGGGCCAATCCTGAGCACACTTGTCCCCAGGCTTCCCTAGAGAGTGGCCCTGGTCTCTCTGCACTGAGATTGCCTGCTGATGTGAGTGCCTCCACCAGGGAGGGAACTCAAGGAGGCCAGGGTGGCCAGCGGTCAGTCTGGGGCACCCCTCTGTCCCCAGTGCTTGGCTCACTCCTACCATCCATCCTACTTCCCAATGGGGTGGTCCAGGAGCCAACAGAGATGAGAACCTGAATAGCTGATACTTATAGGGCCCTAAGAGCTTCCCAGGTGATGCTGGCAGTAAAGAACCTGCCTGCCAATGCAAGAACATAAGAGACACTGGTTCGATCCCTGGGTCGGGAAGATCCCCTGAAGGAGGGCATAGCAACCCACTCCAGTATTCTTGCCTGGAGAATCCCACGGACAGAGAAGCCTGGTGGGCTACAGTCCATAGGGTAGCAAAGAGTCAGACACAACTGAAGTGACTTAGCACGCGTGCATAGGGCCCGACACAGAAACAGCACTCCCATGGGTCAGTTTCTACTGTAATTAAGCTCTCTGTTACAGATGAGGAAGCAGAGGCATGGAGGAGTGAAGGAGCCTGACCGAGATCACCCAGCCTTGAAGGCAGCAGCAGAACTGGGATCTGAACTCTGGTTCAAGCTCTGCACAGTGGCACATCCTCTTCTCCAGGCAGAGACTCAGAGGGTTGGGGAGTGGGAGGGACAGTCGCAGGGGCTGGGGAGACTGAAGTGGGGAAGGTGAAGAGGAGCTGGAGGATTTTCCCAGTCCTAAGGAACAGAAGGGGATCTTGACCTCTGAGAGGAGGGTCTGTGATCGCTCATGCCTGTCTTGGAGGCTTGGGGCCATGGGATCCTGGGACATCAGGGCTGGGGAGATGAACCAGGACACCCACCCATTTTAGAGAGGGAGTGACTGAGGACAGAGAATTGACTCTCATTCCTTCTGTACCTGTTGTGTGCAAAGCGCTATCGTCTGAATGGACTCCTTTAATCCTCAAGATAGCCCAGCGAGGCAGGCACTCTCGTTAGCTTCATCTTACAGGTCAGAGAAGTGAGGCTCAACCTATCTCCACCTGCCCAACCAAGGTCAGTGCTGTGGACTTTGGTGGTTTTGTCCTCAGGGAACCATTTCCCCCCTATGCTCACCCTGCTCTGGGAATGGGAGCTGCCGTTGTTTATAGACCCCTACTCCTGGGCAGTGCTGATTGGCTTAGTGATGGACTTCTGATTCACACCAGGCCAGTTGGAGTCCTGGCTGGAGTTTTGAACTTGGGCCCAAGGTGAATTTTAGAAAAGAGACTGGCCAATGTGTTAGGGGCAGGAAGGGCAGCCCTGTGGCTTCAGCATGACCTTGGCTTGCTGGCAGTCTCCTCTCAGGCCTCTCCTACCTTCCTCTATCATCCCCTGCTTATCTAGGGCCCATCTTCACCCAGGGGGCTCACAAGTTGTCTAGGGCCCATCTTCATCCAGGGGGCTCACAAGTGTCCTGGGGATAGAAGCCAGGCAGGATGGTGCCATGTCTATTGGGTGACCTGGGGTGCTGCTGAGGCAAAACTCAGGGCACCAACAGCCTCCCTCCTGCTGGACAATTGTTGGATAAATGGCTGAGGGCCATCACTGAGTGACTCTCGTGTCCTCAGCCTCACCCTGCCCAAGGCCAGAGTCCTTGTCGCTCATCCACTGTGCCCAGAACAGTGTCTGGCATACAGAAAGCAGTCACTGTCCATTTGTGAAAAGAATGAATGGATGGGTGAATGTGTCTCAGGCCTTGCTGGGCCCAGAGCTCACTCTCCAGTGTCAGGGCTGGGCAGGCAGTCCTCCCTGCTGACTTGTCCTCTCTGGTCCCTTTTGCCACCTTCTTCCAGCCTTTGGAGTCTTTTATCCAATCCAGGGGGTGGGTGCAGGTGGCTTTCTCCATGTGAGCTGCATCTGAGTTTTTTGGTCTGAACTTAGAACCTGAGTATCTTTTAAATATAAAAAAGGCCAAGAGCGCACACCTGTTTCTCTGTGATCCCAGTGCTGCAGCATGTGGAGGATCAGGCTATGCAGGGCAGTCCTGAATCCGGTAAAGCAGCAGCTCAAACCAAAGCCTGACTGCTGAGGCGGGGCTGGCGGGTGGGGCTGGGGTAGGGAAGGAAGCAAGGGGAATGGTGAAAGACGAAAGACCCCTGGAGGACAAGTAAAGACTTTTGGTGAGAGTGGGCGGGAGAAAGAGTGGCCTATTGATTAATCATTCAAAATATCATCAGACCCCTTGTCAGCTGTTAAGCTGGAACTTGAACTCAGGCCTCCTGACAACCAGGCCCCCACAGTTGCTTGTCTAAATTCCTCAGAGAGGATTCTCAGACGACCATTTGCTCCTGACATTTGAGGTGTCGGGGCTTCCTGCCCTGTCTCTGGGCCCCTACCCTTTCCTAGACCCAGTGGGGGCCCCAGGTGAGCTTTGGCCGTGAGCCTTCTTCTCAGTGGTTTTTAATTGAGGAGGGGGCCCTGGGTCTCTGGAGAGAAGAAAGGGCCAGGCCGGAGGCCCTGAAGATCCTTTGAGCCTGACCCCAGATTCCACTGAGGTTGAATGGAGGTGTCTGTGCTGCTGGCTCTGTTTCCTCAGCTTGGCAGCTGCTGCCAGCACTTGGCACAGACAAGGCAGGAGCACGGCATTCAGCTGGGGGCCCCAGGGCTGAGTGCGGTTGGCCAGCCTGGGCAGCCCTTCCCGGCCCTGGCAGCGAAGGGTTAACAGGCTGGGGAAGGAGGGAGCAGCAGTCATTTGGCTAAGGAGCCTTGTTAATTGATTCCCTCATTCCCATTTGTTCCTGCTAAAGAGAGACAGATGAGAGGGAGCCCGCCAGGCCCGGCTTGGCACCCGGCAGCTTGGCTGGGCACAGCTGTGCTCCTGGCGTGGGTTTCTCTGTGGGGGAGGGGCCGGTCACAGGGGAGGTGAGGAGGTGGGGCGCCTCACCGCCAGTCCAGTGCCCTTCTGCTCTCCCTCGGCACAGACACAGAGACCAGCTTGGAGCGCTCTGCATGCTCGCCGGACAGATCTCTGCTTTCACCTGGGACACTCCTTTGATCTTCTGGCCAGCCCTGTCGCCACCCATGGCATCAGAGGCAGCTCCCTCACCGCGGGCTCACCGCAGGGCCCCGTCAGCGTGAGGTGCAGGCAGGGCTTTTGCCTGGAAGAAGGTCAGCCCTGGCCTGGCCTGCCCAGTTCTGTGGCTTCACGAGGCAGGCTGAAGTCCATGTCGCCAAGCTGGCATCCTTGTCATGGCCACAGGCTCTGTCTGAATTCCTTGCTCCTGTCCTTCTTCCAATTCATCTCGTTATTTGCTCCTGCCCCACCCTCATCTCAGTCAAGTCCTCTGGTGCCTGTTAGTTGGGCCCTTGTGGACTGTGCCAGACAAGAGCCCTTCCATTGAGAGCATGGAGTTTGCATGTCCCAAATGGCAAGCCACCCCAGTGTTCTTGCCTGGAGAATCCCAGGGACGGGGGAGCCTGGTGGGCTGCCGTCTGTGGGGTCGCACAGAGTCGGACATGACTGAAGTGACTTAGCAGCAGCAGCAGCAGCAGCAGCAACGCAGTCAAGTGTGGAGACCCCCCAAGTTCAAATCTTCTGCCATACTTACTAGCAGCATCACTGGGGCAAGACATTTTTACCCCTTTGAGTGTCAGTTTTCTCACGTGTGAAATGGCAGTAATACCAGTGCCTATCTGGTATTATACCAGTGGTATACTGCAAAGGAAGGAAAGTGAAAGTTGCTCAGTTGTGTCTGGCTCATTGTCACTCCATGGACTAAACAGCCCTTGGAATTCTTCAGGCCAGAATACTGGAGTGGGTAGCCTTTCGCGTCTCCAGGAGATCTTCCCAACCCAGGGGTTGAACCTGGATCGAGCCCAGATCTCCTGCATTGCAGGCAGATTCTTTACCAGCTGAGCCACAAGAGAAGCCTGATACTGCAAGATCAGCCACATTTCTCCACCCCTTTCTGAGCCCACCCGACGCAATCTAACCTTGAAGCTTCTCCCCACCGGCTTGAATCTGGGGTGTCCCTGTGACCTGCTCTGGCCAACTGAATATGGTAGAAGCGCCAGTGCCAGTTCGGAACCCAAGCCTCAAGAGGTCTTGCACACTTTCATATGTTCTCTTGGATCCCTGCCCAGCTGCTCTGTGGAAAAGCCTGGGCTACTCTGCTGGATGAAGAAAGACACAAGGCTCAATCATCCCCGTCGCCCAGATGACAGCCAGGCAACTCCCAGGAGTGGAGCCACTTAACTGGCAGCTGACTGCAGATGTATGAGCAGGCCCAGCCAAGACAAGAAGAGCCTAGCTGAGTGTCGGAACCATAAAATCATGAGCTTTGTAAGGGGTTACTGTCTCAAGCTGTGAGTGTGGGGGCGTTTATTATGCAGCAGAAGCTAACTGATACACTGTCTCAAGTCATCGCTGATAATGCTCAACAATGAGATAATAGAGGTAAAGTACCTAGCCCAGTGCCTGGCACTTAGCAGGTGAATCAGAGGGTAAAGTTGCTGTTACAATTGCCTGGGGTGGAGTCAATGCCAGAAATGAAAGCCTGTATTGCAACTGTCCTCTAGGAGGCACTCAAAAGTTAATGAAAGGACTTCCCTGGGAATCTGCCTGCCAGTCTCCTGTCAGTGCAGGGGACAGGGGTTCAATTCCTGGTCAGGGAAGATTCTATATGCCTCGAGGCAACTAAGCCTGTGGGCCACAGCTACTGAAGCCAGGGCGCTCTGGAGTCCTTGCTCTGCAATGAGAGAAGCCTGCACACCTCAACTAGAGAGTAGCCCACGCTCGCTTCAACTAGAGAAAGCTCACCCACAGCAATAAATAAATATTTTAAAAAGTTAATGGAATGCTCTCGGACTTGCCCACTTCACACACCTCCTCTGTAGCAGTGATGAAAGCATTAGATGGTATTATTGGGCACATACTATGCGCCAGGCTCTGCAGCAGGTATTTCCCTTCCATCATCTCTTCACTTGACCTTACGAGAGAGGCACTCTGCTTTATACATTATTTAATTTTACACTTTCACCATTTTCTTTATTTTAATTTGTGCACATTCACCATTTGAAATCAGAGCAAACCGAGGCTCAGAGACATGAAATCTAACTTATCCAAGACTGCATGGCTAGTGAGGGGCTCGAGAGCCTCCCACTCATTAGAAGGCTATTGACTACCTTCCACTTTTGTCTGCTTTGCCAATTCAGGTTCCATCTGCAAGCTCTTTGGCAATGCCAGTCTCTGTGGGGGAGATAAGGATTTACCAGATATTACAGTTGTGCCTCATTAGAACGCTTCTCAACCAGTTCAAGTCTGGACACTGCCCCTCTGGCTTCTCACACACACAGACAAACTCCATCAGGACAATGATTTTTATCTTCTGGTCTCAGTAGATGCTTTGAGGGCCGTGGGGATTTCTCTGGCTGTCCTTCCTGGAACTTCAAGTAACAACTGCTCAGTTCTCCAAAATTTGCAAATTTTTCCTTATTCTCATGGTTCCCTTTCATCTCTCTGGCTGGGAATTCTGCTGACCTGTATCATATAAAAGAGCATTGTCTAATCATCTCTGTCTCTTGGGCATCATAGCCCTTCCTTAGTGTGAGCTGTGGACATAGTGTGAGCCGTCATATTCTTATAGAAACCCCACCCCTGGCATAGGGGTGATTGGCCAATCAGCTGATCGGCCCAACGATGGCATATAATTCAACCCTAGCCAATTAAAATTCTCTAACTTTTTCAACCGGAAATGAGAGTCATTGGCAGTTACAGAATGTAAAACTGAGAGGATGCTTTTATAAATTTTTTCACATTGTATTTTTCCTGTTTTAGACTAATTTTACTCCTTTGGTATGTGAATCATTTTTAGAAGAGTGAAAGTTTTTACTAAATGTGCTTTTGGAGTAGTAAACAAACTACTCCATTTGTGTAGTAGCTTCATTCACAAACTTCATTGTCATGTTTCTTAATATTTTTAGACCAAACGTGGTCTATTGAAGAGAAGAATAATTTTGAAAAAAGTTGATTCCTCTTTGTTAAAATCCTGAGGATTCAGTGCTTCCTGCCTTGGGGAAGAAGTTGGTTTGTGGTTGGAATGGAAGAGCTGGCATGTGGGAAGAGGTAGAGAGGAGAACAGGCCCAGCTGCTCTCTGGTCCATTCCCATGGGTTAATTCCTTGCATTCTGCAAGCCACTAAATCCTCCTTTGTGCCTATGAAATTCACAGTTATGTTTCTGTCACTTTCAAAACAGAGTTCTCACCGAGGGCCATGGCCATGTAGCCTCTCCGAACACTTCTTCTGGAAAGGCTGGAGTACTGCTTGGGGACAGTGGAGAGGAAGTGGCCCATCCTGAAGGTTTCTTTGTTAGGAGTGAGGTTTCCACCCTGGAGAGAGGACTTTAGCCCCTTGGACTTGTCTCAGAACATAAGCCCTGTCTTTACAGATGATCTACAAACTAATCAATTCTCCTGATTTTAGAAACTGATACCACTAACCACCCACTTTGGAAACCTGATGGAAAGAGGCAACTCATCGGAAAAGACCCTGATGCTGGGAAAGATTGAAGGCAGGAGGAGAAGGGGGTGACAGAGGATGAGATGGCTGGATGGCATCATTGACTCAGTGGATATGAGTTTGAGCAAACTCCAGAAGATAGTAAAGGACAAAGGAGGCCTGGTGTGCTGCCCATGGGGTCACAAAAAATTGGATACAGCTTAGCCACTGAACAACAGCAAACAACCCATAAACTCAAACCAGAGGCCCACATGTTATCTTTCTTTTTCTCCTTTCCCTAACCTCTCTTGTATGGACCAGAAACAAGTCTTGGAGTTTCTATCTCCAAGAATTTTCTTGAAGATGGCTATTTCTCTCCTTCTCTGTTATTACCCGTGGGTTCACAGCATCTTCCTCTGCTCTGGACTTCTGCAGTGGGCTTCTTCCTGGGCTGGCTGCAGAAGGCCGTTCTCTACTCGGCAGCTAGAGCTTTTGTAGCATGTACCTGGAAATCAAATCACGGTGCCTCTTTGCTCAAAGTTCCTTGACTTTCCACTGCTCACTGCATTTGGGATAAAATCACCGTTCACACTTCACCTGTCTGCCCTACTGTCTTCACAGTGGTCCTCCTCCTGTGCTTCAACCGCATCTCAGGATTCTTCTTTTGCTGTCCCTGGCCTGGAACTCTCTCTCTTTCATTTGAGAATTCAGCCCTTGCTCATCACTTAGGTCTCAGCTGAGATGTCATCTTCTCAGAAAATCCATTCTGATCATCCTTCCTAAAACAAGCCCTTGGCCCAGTTGCTCTGCAGCCCAGTTCCTTGTCTGTGTTCTTCAGAGCCTCATCACAACCTGAGGTATTTTGCTGGTCTGGTTACTTGTTTGGGATCTGTTTCTCCCACTGGAACATAAGCTCAGTGAGGGCAGGAAATGAGTCTGCCTCATTTACCTTGTGTCCCTAGGACCGAACTCTGTGCTTGGCCCATAAATGGAGTTGACAAATATTAAATGGCTAAGTGAAGAGTTGAATCCAGTGGGGGAGGCACTATTATCCCCATTGTACAGAATAGAATGTTGGTGCTGGAATGGAACCAGCATATAGCCCAGGAGGGACTGGAGCCCAGGTCTGCATGAGAACTGAGCCTTCAAGCTCTCCCAAACATCTGTCTGTGTCGGGTTTGAATTTACAAAGCAAGCCCCTGCTCATTATTTTATTTGATCTTTATCATCCAATCTATTCTCCCAGTTTTGTAAATGAGGCAATAGGGGCTTGGAGAGGGCTCATGGCTGGTTCAAGGGCCAGCCTCACCTTCAGTGGGGACCTTTAGGGTTTCATGAGCTCCTGGAGCCCCTAAACCTGTCACAGTTGGAGAGATTCAGCCTGAGCTGTCCCTGCCCACAGGGCACCACATCCCTCTGCCTCTGTGCAGGCCACCCGCCTGGGTCTGTCACATCAAGTTCAAGTGATTCATGTGGCAGCGGCTCCTGGTCTGCCTGTCGGCACGTCAGCTAGTCCTGGTTACCATGACAACGGGATACAAGGCACCAGGGCATCAGTGGGCTGTGGCTCTTGGAGGGCAGTGCCATAGCAAGGGAGGGGGCTTTTGCATCCTCCTCCTGTGGGAAACTTGGCAAGGGCTGGAGCCTCCGGGGGCTGGGTGGCCCCTCCCTACCTCCATGCCTTGGCATTTCCTTCCTGCCATCTGTGCTGGAGCTGGGGGAGGGGCTAGAATGCCATCTCTGGTGGGAGGGGTCTGGGAGCAGATGGGTGGGAGGAACCGCCCTTCCCATCTGAGCTGTGCCCCTACCACCCCTAACGCTGAAGACTCTCTTCCAGGGTCCCCTCCTTAACCCCTCAGACTCCCACCTCTGCCTCACCACTCTGTGGCCTTTCTTTCCTGGACACAAATGGGAAGTTCAAGACCCATTTCTGCCAGAAAATTAGTCTCTGGGTTTGGAATGGAACCCTGGGTCCTGACTGCAAGGGAGGGGTCCTAAGGGGACTAACCTGCTTTGTGCCAGTGCCTGACTAGGACCTCGTCTCCCTTACCCTTCCTGGAAACCCTCTGGGTTCAATATTATCATAACCATTTTACAGGGGAGGAAACTGAGTTGCAGAAATATGAGGCTACCTGCCTCTAATCAGCCAGCTGGAGAGTAGGAGCACTAGGATTCAGACTCCCAACTTTGCTCTTGTAGGAACCACTGCTGCTGTCAAGAGGGGAAAGGATTCTTCCCTGCCCCAGCCACTCCATCAGTCAGCTCATCCCTCCTGGAGACAGGATGGCCAAGGGTTGAGCTGGTGGGAGAAGCATTGGCCTGTGAGTTGGCACCCAGGTTTGAAGCCTGGCTTTGCAGCCAGCCTGCTTGGGGCCACACTCTCCACCCAGGTACTGCAGGATGGCTGGAGCAAGTGTGCTTAACAGTGGACATGAGGCTGTAGGGTCCTGCCACAGAGAGAGGGTTGGGGCCTGGGGTAGGTGACAAGGACAGGGGTGAGGCCAAAGAAGGAGTCAGAGCCAGTTGGAGAAGCAGGGGCTTGCTTTCATAATAGGCTGTCTGAATGGGACATGACGTACTTGGAGTGCTTGGAGAGTAACGAGTGCCCAGAACTCCCACATTTTAAATGGGGATGTACGTCTCTTCCGGAGAAGGCAATGGCACCCCACTCCAGTACTCTTGCCTGGAAAATCCCATGGACGGAGGAGCCTGGTAGGCTGCAGTCCATGGGGTCGTGAAGAGTCAGACATGACTGAAGTGACTTAGCAACAGGTCTCTTCAAGCCTTGCAAGGTTGGTGCCCCTAAGTTGGTTCTGTGACCCTCAAGTACTCACTTCCAGGCTACATAAAGGGAAGTGAGAGTGAGGAGGGTGAGGCAGGGGAGATGGGCAGTGAGGAGTGTGCCCTGCTACCCTCACTTTGATTGGGTGAGCAGTGGGAGAAACATTTGGAAAAGGTGACATGTATCCCCAAGCATTGGGTTGGCACAGTGGCAAGGCCTGACTCTGGCTTGAAAAGAGTCTAGATGAAGGTGGTGACTTGAAGCTGTCTAGGATGGTGGGGGAGAGTCTGGCAAGCCCAGGCTCTTCTGTGGGTCGGAGTGGCCACAGCAAGGCATGCTGCAGGAAGGGTCTCCCTGTCAAGGCCAGGTGACCTCTTGGAGACTGAGTGGGATGAGCCCCAGAAGCAGGAGCATTGTTGCACATGTCAGGGAATTACTAGCTGAAGGATCCCAGTGAGGGGGACGCCAAAGTCCCACCAAAAATGTTCTACGGAGGGGATCTGGTAGCCCCAGTATCCTGGAGGACCAGGCCTTCCATCCCTTTTGAATGCTTCTTACCCTGGGTTGGGCCTGAGCTAGAGAGGGAAAGAGCAAATCTTTAGATTGAATGAGAAATTGAAGTTTTGATGCTAGATTAGATTGGAAATTTTAACTCATAAAAATGAGACTGATAGTGCCTGAGAGTGTCCAGAAAAATTATGGGATATGCTCAGATATGGTCCAAGAGGAGGGAAACAACAAAGCAAGCTCTAAAAAGAACCTCAGCAATGCTGAAAATCAATTATCCTCTGCTTTAGGCCCTGCCAGGCCCAGCCATTCCAGGCAACGGGTCCCCTTGATTGGCGTCCTGAGGCAGGAATGGGGGTTAGTGGTCTAACTTCAATCCCAGCCCCTCTTCTTCTCTCCTCCCACTCAGATCACTCTTCTCTCCTGGGACAGCCTCCCACCCACTGCCCCCTTACAGACCTCCTGGCTTCCTCCTGATTCCTGTTAGCCTAGCCCCAGAAGCTAGAACTTTCTTTTCTCCTGGCTGTCAAACTTCCCCTTGTCTGTTTCCTCCCCTTGCCCACTCTAGAGCTGATTCTGGCTTCTTGAAACTGAGCTGAGGAAGAGCTGGATCCGGTACACTCGAATGGACCTGTACATCCACTGATCTTGTATCCCCTAATATAGATAGGAAAACTGAGGTCCAGGAAAGCAAGGGAACTTGCCTGAGGCCACATGGCAACCCCACAAGGCCAGACTGGAATCTAGGCCATCAGGGCCCTGGTGGAGCACCTGGGTCTCCCAGGGAGAGAGAACCAGGCCAGGCCAGGCCCCTGGCAGGTCCCACTTGCCACCCTTCCCTGGCTTCCAAAAGTATACCCAGGGGGTCAGAGAGAATGAAGGGCTAGAGCGACTCCTTCCCAGCTCAAGCCCAGTTCCGATTGGCACAGATGCCAACACCTGGCAGCTACCCTCCCTGCCACACCCAGCCCTTCACTGAGCCGCTGAGAGCCTCAGGGAGAGAGTGGTCACAGCCATGTCTGCCAAGGGCATCTGCAGCGGCTACTGCCAGAGACTGCAGCAGGTGGGGTTGAAAAAGCACCGGTTCTGGAGTTAAACCTAAGTTCATGGCCTGTCTCTACTAATTAGTAGTTCATCTTTGGACAAGTCACGTGCCCCTTCCGAGCCTCATTCTCTCCTATGTACAACGGGAATAAGGCACTGGGATTCAGAGTGAGGATAATTTGCTAATGCACCCAAGGCACGTATCCCAGTGTCTGGCCTGCCAGGCTGCTTGCCATCCCCCGCTGAGAGCTCTGTCACCTCAGACTTTCCCCTCGAACAATGTGGTCCAGGCCAGGGCGGTGACCTCTTCTATTGCCCCTGCTCACCCTGCAGGAGCCCCAGAGTCACCTCATCTATTTTTATATTTTTTTCCTCCCTCCAGCCCACCATTTCAACCCTTTTTATCCCCCTCCCCCCTTTTTTAGAAATGACATAATTAGAGGGATTTAATGTTCTGCTGCTGAAATCTTCATTTTCTTGGGGTAATTTCCACTATTTCATCAAGGAATAATTAATTGCATTGTCTTTAATCAATTGTTTTACAAATCCAGCAGCGGGAGGAATTCTCCCACCATCTCCGCAGCTGTTCTCCCCTCCTGGGTGAGGTGCCAGCTCCTGCCGGAGAGAGAGCTTGGCTGCCAGAACAAAGCTGGGGGGTGACTGTAGGGGAGGGACCCAGAGCTTCCCCAGCCCCCCGCCCTGAGTAGAGGGCAGAAAGTGCAGGCAATTAGGAATCTGTCCTGCAGTGTGGGAGCACCCACCTGCTGCGCAGGGCAGGGGGAGAGACTGCTCACCAGGGAGCTCCGGGCTCCATTGCCTCGACAGCTGGGGAGGGTTGGTCCCTCTTAGCAGATGTGGAGGCTGAGGAGAGGTGAGGAAAGACTCATGTCTGGCAGGCTCTGGGCCTCAAGAGAGGGAAGATGTAATCTCTGTTGGAGTTGGATCCTGGTGGTGGCCCTTTCCAAGTGGCGCTGTGCTAAAGAATCCACCTGCAAATGCAGAGTTGGAAATGCGAGTTGGATCCCTGGATTGGGAAGATCCGCTGGAGGAGGAAGTGGCAACCCCCTCCAGTATTCTTGCTTGGAAAATTTAATGGACAGAGAAGCCTGCTGGGCTACATACAGTCCCTGGGGTAACAAAGAGTCAGACATGATTGAGCGACTACGCACAGCACAGCACATACATATGTGCCCTCCCTCTAGGGCCTCCCTCCCGTTTTCCACCCCTCTAGACTGTCACAGAGCAACAGGTAGAGCTCCTTGTGTTATACAGCAACTTTCATTTTACATATCACTTCAGTCGTTCAGTCATGTCAGACTCTTTGTGACCCCATAAACTGCAGCATGCCAGGGTTCCCTGTCCTTCACCGTCTCCCAGAGTTTGCTCACACTCACATCCATCGAGTCAGTGATGCCATCCAATCATCTCATCCTCTGTCGTCCCCTTCTCCTCCTGCCTTCAATCTTTCCCAGCATTAGGGTCTTTTCCAATGTGTTGGTTCTTCACATCAGGTGCCCAAAGTATTGGAACTTCAGTTTCAGCATCAGTCCTTCCATTGAATATTCAGGATTGATTTTCTTTAGGATTGACTGGTTGGATCTCCTTTCAGTCCAAGGGACTCTCAAGAGTCTTCTTCAACACCACAGTTCAAAAGCATCAATTCTCTGGCGCTCAGGTTTCTTTAGAGTCCACCTCTCACATCCATACATGACTGCTGGAAAAACCAAGCTTTGACAAGATGGACCTTTGTCAGCAAAGTAATGTCTCTGCTTTAGGTTGGTCATAGTTTTTCTTCCAAGGAGCAAGCGTCTTTTAACTTCATGGCTGCAGTCATCATCTGCAGTGATTTTGGAGCCCAAGAAAATAAATTCTGTCACTGTTCCCATTGTTTCCCCATCTATTTGCCATGAAGTGATGGGACTGTATGCCATGATCTTAGTGTTCTGAATGTTGAGTTTTAAGCCAACTTTCCCCCTCTTCTCTTTTACTTTCATCAAGAGGCTCTTTAGTTCTTCCTTGATTTCTGCCCTAAAGGTGGTGTCATCGGCGTATATGAGGTTATTGATATTTCTCCCAGCAATCTTGATTCCAGTTTGTGATTCATCCAGCCTGGCATTTCACATGATATACTCTGCATGTAAGTTAAATAAGCAGGGTGAACGTACGTCTTTCCCAATTTGGAACCATGTCCAGTTCTAACTGTTGCTTCTTGACCTGCATACAGATTTCTCAGGAGGCAGGTCAGGTGGTCTGGTATTCTCATCTGTTGAAGAATTTTCCACAGTTTCTTGTAATCCACATAGACAAAGTCTTTGGAGTAGTCGATAAAGCAGAAGTAGATGTTTTTCTGGAATTCTCTTGCTTTTTCTATCCAAGAGATGTTGGCAATTTGATCTCTGGTTTCTGTGCATTTTCTAAATCCAGCTTGAACATTTGGAATTTCATAGTTCACGTACTGTTGAAGCCTAGCTTGGAGAATTTTGAGCATTACTTTGCTAACGTGTGAGATGAGTGCAATTGTGTGGTGGTTTGAACATTCTTTGACATTGCCCTTCTTAGGGATTGGAATGAAAACTGACCTTTTCCAGTCCTGTGGCCACTGATGAGTTCTTCAAATATGTTGGCATATTGAGTGCAGCACTTTCACAGCATCATCTCTTAGGATTTGAAATAGCTCAGCTCGAATTCCATCACCTCCACTAGCTTTGTTCGAAGTGATGCTTCCTAAGGCCCACTTGACTTCACACTCAGCATGTCTCGCTCTAAGTGAGTGATCACATGATGATTGTGGTTATCTGGGTCATTAAAATCTTTTTTTGTATGGTTCTTCTGTGTATTCTTGCCACCTCTTCTTAATATCTTCTGCTTCTGTTAGGTCTGTACCATTCCTGTCCTTTATTTGCCCATCTTAGCATGAAATGTTCCCTTGGTATCTCTAATTTTCTTGAAGAGCTCTCCAGTCTTTCTCATTCTATTGTTTTCCTCTATTTCTTTGCATTGACCACTGAGGAGGGCTTTCTTATTTCTCCTTGCTATTTTTTGGAACTCTGCACTGAGATGAGTATATCTTTCCTTTTCTCCTTTGCCTTTAGCTTCTCTTCTTTTCTCAGCTATTTGTAAGGTCTCCTCAGACGGTCATCTTGCCTTTTTGCATTTCTTTTTCTTGGAGGTGGTCTTGATCACCACCTCCCATGCAATGTCACGAACCTCTGTCCATAGTTCTTCAGGCATTCTGTCAGATCTAATCTCTTGAGTCTATTTGTCACTTCTACTGCATAATCGTAAGGGATTTGATTTAGATCATACCCAAACGGTCTAGTGGTTTTCCCTACTTTCTTCAATGTAAGTGTGAATTTGGCGATAAGGAGCTCATGATCGCAGCCACAGTCATTTTGTCTATGCTGCCGCTGCTAAGTCGCTTCAGCCGTGTCCAACTCTGTGCGACTCCATAGACGGCAACCCACCAGGCTCCCCTGTCCCTGGGATTCTCCAGGCAAGAACACTTTTTACCTGTGGTAATGTATATATTCTAAAAGGTCTTGTAGGTCTTCATAAAACCGTTCAACTTCAGTTTCTTCAGCATTACTGGTTGGGGCATAGACTTGGATAATTGTGATATTGAACTAATACCCAAAAAAGATGTCCTTTTCATTATAGGGGACTGGAATGCAAAAGTAGGAAGTCAAAAACACCTGGAGTAACAGGCAGATTTGGCCTTGGAATGCAGAATGAAGCAGGGCAAAGACTAATAGAGTTTTGCCAAGAATCTATTTGTCACTTCTACTGCATAATCGTAAGGGATTTGATTTAGATCATACCAAACGGTCTAGTGGTTTTCCCTACTTTCTCCAATGTAACTGTGAATTTGGCAATAAGGAGCTCATGATAGCAGCCACAGTCATTTTATCTATGCTGCTGCTGCGAAGTCGCTTCAGCCATGTCCGACTCTCTGCGACCCCACTGAAGGCAGCCAACCAGGCTCGTCCATTCCTGGGACTCTCCAGGCAAGAACACTGGAGTGGGTTGCCATTTCCTTCTCCAATGCATGCATGCAAGCTAAGTTACTTCAGTCGTGTCCGACTCTGTGCGACTCCATGGACAGCAGCCCACCAGGCTCCTCTGTCCACAGGATTCTCCAGGCAAGAATACTGGATTGGATTGCCACTTCCTTCTCCAAGATAAAGACTGCTGCTGCTGCGTCACTTCAGTCATATCCGACTCTGTGCGACTCCATAGACGGCAACCCACCAGGCTCCCCTGTCCCTGGGATTCTCCAGGCAAGAACACTTTTTACCTGTGGTAATGTATATGTTCTAAAAGGTCTTGTAGGTCTTCATAAAACNGTATCGACAGCAACTTGATTCACTTGTAAGTAGATGTATATATCTTCCCTTCCAGGTTCTTTTCCAGCATAGGATATTACAGAGTGTTGAATAGGATTCCTGTGTTACACAGTGGTTCCTGGTGGATTCTCTTTTTTTAATATTAGCCTCCCTATGTTGGATTGAATCAGTTCATTACTCCCTGTCCCAGTTTTTTTTTTTTTCTTTCTGGGGACCACTGGTTCTTTTCTGAGTCTGTGAGACTGTTTCTCTTTGGTTAAGAAGATCATCTTTATACATATTTAGATCCCAGCTACAAGTGATATCTTAAGCTAATATCCCTCCCTGTCCCTCATACCTCACTTGATATGATCATGTCTACTTTCTTCCCTGAGGTCGCTCATGGCATTCTTTCCTGCTTGCTGTGGCCGAGTGACAATTCATCATATCTATGTACCCCATATTTATTTCTTATGGACATCTTTGTTTGCAAGTATTTTTTTCCCATTCTGAGGGCTGTCATTCTCTTTTATTTAGGGTTTTGTTTGCTGTGCAAATGCTTTTAAGGTTAATTCAGTCCTGTTTTCTTAGTTTTGGTTTGTTTTTCATTATTCTAGGCACACTTGGTGGAATTGATATTACAGCATGTCCCCCCTATATTGTTCTCAATTTGCATACTATCTGTCCTACATTTAGATCTTTATCTTCTTTGAAGTTAATTTTTTGTGTATGGTTTGAGGGATATTCTAATTTCATTCTCATTTTTATTGTTGATGCATGTCGACGCTCTCCTCCATAGTGGCTTTCACTATTTTCATTTTCACCAATGGAGGTGGAGGGTTCCCTTTTTTTTTTTTTTCATGGAATCTGGCAGATTTAACCTTCGTAGAGTGCTTGACAGTCACCTTTCTGATTGGTAGTATGAGGTGATACTGAATGCCCTTCCCTTATATTTAGCAATGATAGCAACTTTTCATGTGATTTTTTTTTTTTAATGTGTGAGTTAAAGGCACCTGTTAAAATTGGCTTTGTCACAATCTACCCTGTTATAAATTCTTTTTGATGATGCCCCCCAGGTGACTCCAGGAGATCAGTTATGTTTACTTAGAAACCCTTGGACCTTGTGAATGTTGAATGCCCCTCAACACAGCTATCTGTTGATGGGTGGGACTATGGCTCTCCCTGTTGTTTGACCTGAGACCAAACTATGGTGGAGGTAATGAAGACAATGGCAACCTCCTTCAAAAGATCCTGTTCCCGCACTGCTGCACTCAGTGCCCCTGACCCTTCAGCAGGCCACCCCCAACCCATGCCTCTGCCAGAGACTCCTGGACACTCACAGGCAAGCCTGGGTCAGTCTCTTTTGGGGACACTGCTCCTTTCTCCTATCTCCTGGTGCATAACGTTCTGTTTGTGCCCTCCAAGAGTCTGTTTCCCCAGTCCTGTGGCAGTTCTGTAATCAAATTCCACTGACCTCCAAAGTCAAATTCCCTGGGCTTTCTCAGTCCCTTTGCCAGGTCCCCAGGTTGGGAAATCTGTTGTGAGTCCTAAAACTTTCTTCACAGTGCTAGAATTTCTTTGGTATAATTGTTCTGCAGTTTGTGGGTCATCTGCTTGGTGTCTCTGTGGTGGGGTTAATGGCAACCTCCTCCAAGAGGGCTTATGCCATACCCAGGACTGCTGCACCCAGAGCCCCTGCCCCTGTAGCAGGCTACTGCTGACCTGTTCCTCCACAGGAGATGCTCAAACACTCAAAGGCAGGTCTGGTCAGTTTCCGTGGGGTCTCCTGGTCACACACAGTTTTGTTTGAGCCCTCTGAGTGTCTCTGGCAGGTATGGGGTTTGATTATAAACACGATTTTGCCCTCCTACTGTCTTGCTGGGGCTTCTCCTTTACCTATGGAAGTGGGGTATCTTTTTTTGGTGGGCTCCAACATTCTCCTGTCCATGGTTGTTCAGCAGTGAGTTATATTTTGGAGTTCTCACAGGAGAAATTGAGCACATGTCCTTCTACTCCGCCATTTTGTCACTTTGTATTAAAGATTTACTAAGCATGCTCCCCCCTATCAGAACAAGACCCTGTTTTTCCCCACAGTCAGTCTCTCCCATGAGGAAGCTTCATAATCCCCTTATCTTTATCAGTCAGAGGGATAGAGGTGAGGTGGTCTGTGAGCTGACCTTGCTGGATAAAGGTGAGGTGGATGTGTGCTGACCTGGCTGGATGGAGGTGGGTTGGATGTGTGCTGACCTTGCATGGATGGAGCTTGGTGGTCTGTGTACTGACTTGGCGTCTGTGGAGGTGGGGTGGTCTGTGTGTGACTTGGCATGAATGGAGGTGTAGTGGTCTGTGTCCTGACCTGGCATGGATGGAGATGGGGTGGAATGGATAGAGTTAGGGTGGTCTGTGTGCTTTATTGGCATGGAGGGCCCTGTGGTGGTCTGTCTGCTGTCCTGGCATGGATGGAGCTGTGTTGATCTGTGTGCTGACCTGTTATGGATGGAGTTGATGTTGTCTGTCTGCTGTCCTGGCATGGATGGAGGTGGTGTGGTCTTTGTGATGACATGGCATGGATGAAGGTGGGTGGTCTGTGTGCTGTCCTGGCTGGATGGAGTTGGGGTGGTCTGTGTGCTGACCAGGCATGGATGGAGCTGAGGTGGTCTGTGTGCTGACCTGGCATGGATTAATGTGGGGTGTTCTCAGTGGTGACCTGACAAGGATGGAACTGAGTATTCTGTGTGCTCCCCTGGCATGTTAGGAGCTAGGGCGGGACCAATGTGTGTGTTCCTAAGTGACAGAGTTGGCCTGTGCTTGGCTGGTGGGTGAGTGAGCAGGTTGATGATCATTCAGGAAGGAGGCATATACTTGGTGGTGAGAGAGTCAATTCATAAGCACCTTGATAAGAAGTCCGGGTTCCCCGAAGAGGAGAAAGCGGTCTGGGGCTTTCAAAGCACAGATATGGGACTGGAGTTCTCAAGGAGGAGGAAAGGACAAACTTTCTTTTTCTTCTACATTCTTTAGTCTTTGACACATAAACCTTTTTTTTTTTTTTTCTTTAAGCCTGGTACTGATGATACACAACAAACAACTTAGTTTAAACTCTGTACTAGGGATTATATAACAACAATGTGTCCTACTTGAGGAAGTTTCTTCTTCCTGAAAACCTTCTGGCTAATCCTATTATCTTAAAATGTAAATTATGGGAGTGAATCTAGTAAAATCTTTACAGCCATGAGACATCCTTTTGATTTATTGTGATAACTAAATTAAAAAGTATTCTTTTTCCTTCCTCCTTCCTCCTTCTGATGTCTATGTCAGAAGCTTTCTCTGTCCCTTTTCTTACTTTAATAAAACTCTGCTACACAAAAGCTCTTGAGTGATCAAGACCAGTCCCTGGTCCCAAAGCTAAATCTTCTTTAGAGATCATGGATCTGACATGATCTAAGCTATCAGAGGTGGGTTTGACATTTCTGGTTGACCTCTTGCCTTTTGTAAATGAGAGACCAGCTTTATGTGTGTGTGAAGTGAGTATTAATTAGCAGGGGGTCACTCTGACTCTTATTTTCTTAAACTGAGAGCATCAAAATTATTTTTGCAGTGACTTGCATTAACCCCAGGGAGCTCCAGACCTTGGCTCCATGCCTTGCTCCACTTTCAGGGAGGTTTAGTGGGTCTGACTTGCAAGTCCTTAGGAAAGCCTGTGGAGTTCAGTGCTGACACTGCATTAGTGCCATGTACTGGTCCATTCATTTACTCTAATGTGCACTTTGCAAAGCCATTATGAGATGTTCTCTTGAGATTTCTTATTCTCCTAGTGGTTGATACAGTGTAGCTTGGAACAGATCCAGAAATCAGTAAGTGGAACATACTCTATACCTGTCCCTTTTTTTGTATAAAAGAGTTTTATTTCATTTTTACTTGGAGGATAATTACTTCACAATATTTTGATGAGTTCTTCTGTACATTAACATGAATCAGCCATCCGTTCAGTTCAGTTCAGTCACTCAGTCTTGTCCGACTCTTTGCAACCCCATGAATTGCAGCATGCCAGGCCTCCCTGTCCATCACCAACTCCCGGAGTTCACTCAGACTCACGTCCATCGAGTCAGTGATGCCATCCAGCCATCTCATTCTCTGTCGTCCCCTTCTCCTCCTGCCCACAATCCTCCCAGCATCAGAGTCTTTTCCAATGAGTCAACTCTTCGCATGAGGTGGCCAAAGTACTGGACTTTCAGCTTTAGCGTCATTCCTTCCAAAGAAATCCCAGGGCTGATCTCCTTCAGAATGGACTGGTTGGATCTCTTTTCAGTCCAAGGGACTCGGAAGAGTCTTCTCCAACACCACAGTTTCAAAAGCATCAATTCTTCAGCACTCAGCTTTCTTCACAGTAGTGCAGGCAGCTGCGACCAGCGCACATAGCTTGGGTGGCTATGACTGGCACACATAGCGTGGCCGAGAGGAGCTACCCCATGTCCGAGGTCAGGGGCAGAAGCCAGAAGGACCCCATGCCCGAGGGGTGGTGGCCAAGAGGAGTTACCCCGTGTCCGAGGTCAGGGGCAGTGGCCGAGAGTGCTAGACTGTGATGGCACAGGGCCGAGAGGAGCTACCCTGCGTCCAAGGTCAGGGGCGGCGGCCGAGAGTGCCAGGCTGTGACAGCGCAGGAGCAGCCGAGAGGAGCTACCCCAAGTCCGAGGCCAGGGGCGGCGGCCAGGAGGAGCAACCTCACATCCAAGGAGTGGTGGATGCGCCGGCACAGGAGGGCCTAGAGCTATTCCATGTTCAAGGTGAGGAGGGGTGGCCCTGAGGAGATACCCCTCATCCAAGGTAAGGAGCAGCAGCTGCACTTTGCTGGAGCAGCTGTGAAGAGATACCCCACGTCCAAGGTAAGAGAAACCCAAGTAAGACAGTAGGTGTTGCAAGAGGGCATCAGAGGACAGACACTGAAATCATACTCACAGAAAACTAGTCAATCTAATCACATTAGGACCACAGTCTTGTCTTACTCAATGAAACTAAGCCATGCCCGTGGGGCCACCCAAGACGGGCAGGTCATGGTAGAGAGGTCTGACAGAATGTGGTCCACTGGAGAAGGGAATGGCAAACCACCTCAGTATTCTTGCCTTGAGAACCGCAAGAACAGTATGAACAGTATGAATCAGCCATAGGTATACACATGTCCCCTCCCTCTAAAAACCTCCCTCCCATCTACCTCCTCATCCCACCCCTCCAGTATCACAGATTGGGGTTCCTGTGTCATACAGCAAATTCCCACTGGCTATCTGCTTTACATGTGGTAGTGTATAAGCTTCCACGCTAATGTCTCAATTCATCCCATCCTGTCGTTTCTGCACTGTGTCTGCATCTCTATATATATCTATGTCTGCATCTCCATTGCTGCCCTGATAGTAGGTTCATTGGTACCATCTTTCTAGATTCCCTATACATATGCTAATATGCAATATTTGTATTTCTCTTTATGATTTGCTTCACTTTGTGTAGTAGACTCTAGGTTCATCTACCTCTTTAGCAGTGACTCAAATGTGTTCCTTTTTATGGCTGAGTAATATTCCATTGTGTATAGGTACTGCAACTTATTCTAGTTGCTTTAGGTATAAGATTAGATTATTAGATTCTTGAGGTAGGTTTGTATTGCTGTAAAGTTCTGTAAAAGGTCAGTTTTCATTCCAATACCAAAGAAAGGGAATGCCAAAGAATGCTCAAACTACTGCACAATTGCACTCATCTCACATGCTAGTAAAGTAATGCTCAAAATTCTCCAAGCCAGGCTTCAGCAATATGTGAACCGTGAACTTCCAAGCTGGTTTTAGAAAAGGCAGAGGAATCAGAGATCAAATTGCCAACATCTGCTGGATCATGGAAAAAGCAAGAGAGTTCCAGAAAAATAACTATTTCTGCTTTATTGACTATGCCAAAGCCTTTGACTGTGTGGATCACAATCAACTGTGGAAAATTCTTCAAGAGATGGGAATACCAGACCACCTGACATGCCTCTTGAGAAACCTGTATGCAGGTCAGGAAGCAACAGTTAGAACTGGACATGGAACAACAGACTGGTTCCAAATAGGAAAGGGAGTACATCAGGGCTGTATATTGCCACCCTGCTTATTTAACTTATATGCAGAGTACATCATGAGAAATGCTGCACTGGAGGAAGCACAAGCTGGAGTCAAGAAAAGCCTTTGACTGTGTGGATCACAATACACTGTGGAAAATTCTGAAAGAGATGGGAATACCAGACCACCTGACCTGCCTCTTGAGAAACCTGTATGCAGGTCAGGAAGCAACAGTTAGAACTGGCCATGGAACAACAGACTGGTTCCAAATAGGAAAAGCAGTACATCAAGGCTGTATATTGTTACCCTGCTTATTTAACTTATACAGAGAGAACATCATGAGAAATGCTGGGCTGGATGAAGCACAAGCTGGAATCAAGATTGCCGGGAGAAATAGCAATAACCTCAGGTATGCTGATGACATCTCCCTTATGGCAGAAAGTGAAGAAGAACTAAAGAGCTTCTTGATGAAAGTGAAAGAGGAGAGTGAAAAATTTGGCTTAAATTTCAATATTGAAAAAAACTAAGATCATGGCATCCGGTCCCATAACTTCATGGCAAATAGAAGGGGAAACAGTGGCAGACTTTATTTGGGGGGCTTCAAAATCATTGCTGATGTTGACTGCAGCCATGAAATTAAAAGACGGTTACTCCTTAGAAGAAAAGTTATGACCAAGCTCGATAGCATATAAAAAAGCAGAGACACTATTTTGCTAACAAAGGTCCATCTAGTCAAGGCTATGATTTTACCAGTAGTCATATATGGATGTGAGAGTTGGACTACAAAGAAAACTGCTAAGTCGCTTCGGAGAAGGCAATGGCACCCCACTCCAGTACTCTTGCCTGGAAAATCCCATGGATGGAAGAGCCTGGTAGGCTGCAGTCCATGGGGTCGCTAAGAGTCAGGCACGACTATGCGACTTCACTTTCGCTTTTCACTTTCATGCATTGGAGAAGGAAATGGAAACCCACTCCAGTGTTCTTGCCTGGAGAATCTCAGAGACAGTGGGCCCCCACCTATGGGGGCCCAGAGAAAACTGAGGGTCAGCAAATTAATGCTTTTGAACAGTGGTGTTGGAGAAGACTCTTGAGAGTCCCTTGGACTGCAAGGAGATCCAACCAGTCCTTCCTAAAGGACATCGTCCTGAATATTCATTGGAAGGACTGATGTTGAAGCTGAAACTCCAATATTTTGGCCACCTGATGCAACGAATTGCCTCATTTGAAAAGATCCTAATGCTGGGAAAGATTGAAGGCAGGAAGAGAAGGGGAGGACAGGGGATGATATGGTTGGATGGCATCACCGACTCAGTGGATATGAATTTGAGTAAACCCTGGGGGTTGGTGATGGACAGGGAGGCATGGTGTGCTGCAGTCCAAGGGGTCACAAAGAGTCAGACAGGACTTAGCGACTGAACTGATTCTTATATATATTTGAAAGCATATCATATGTGTACATGTAGCTGATTCACATTGCTCTACAGCAGAAACTAACACAACCTTATAAAACAATTTTATTCCAATAAAAATGTGCCAAAAAAGCATATGATATTAAAACTTGAGAAAACCGAAGATTAAGTGAAAACTTGAAAGAAATTAAGGGAAAAAAGCCTAACCTATAGAGGCCCAAGAACAAGAACTGTATAGAGGACTTCTCATATAAATACATACAAACAGAGAATAGAGTGAAATATTAAAATATTTAAAGAAAATGGACACCAATCTAGTATTTTATATCCAGTAAAATTATTCTTTAAAAGTGAAGAGGAAATATAGTCTGATTCATTGAATGAGAAGGAATTTATCTCCAACAGGTTTGTCCTGCTAGTAACATGAAAAGTTCTTCAAGGAGAAGAGAGATGATTTGGGTCATAAGTTTAGATCTATGTAAGGAAAGTAACCATAAGAGAAGGAATACATGAAGGGAAAATAAAATATTTTAGGTCTTCTTCATAGATCTGTTACATAACTGTTCAAAGTAGTAATGCCAACAATTTATTAGGTGATTGTAGCACACAGATAAGCGAAAAGAATGAGAGCCATGTTATAAGGGACAGGAAGGGAGAATTTGGTACATCTGTTATGTCACCTTCATTATCCATGAAATGCTATTTTGTTATTTGAAAGGTGAATTGGATCAGTAGTAAATATATATGGCAAACTTTGGGCAACCACTAAATTATTCAGGAAGTACATTTGACTTCAGTGGATGAGGAAAATTGAAATGAATTCAGGGCAAAATCTCTAAATCACTAAAACATAGAGGCAATTTTAAAAGAACGTGTAGTTAATATTTAACTAAAGCAAGAGGAAAAGAAATCAATCTATGGAAAGAGAAAGAGATTTGTAAAATGATGTGAGGATCTCCAGTCTGATATACAGATGAATGAAAAAATAGACCTGTTTGCAACATTCATTCATAAAAAGAATTGCCCTAGCATTTAAGCCTTCTAAATTAAAAACACTAGCAGCACAGCAACCACAGGTGGCATAGTTGAGAGTGAGACATACTTGGTAATGGCAAAACTGTGGTGGTAGCTTATGAAACTAATTGAGGAGAATAGACAATTCAGTGGAGAAGGCAATGGCATCCCACTCCAGTACTCTTGCCTGGAAAATCCCATGGATGGAGGAGCCTGGAAGGCTGCAGTCCATGGGGTCGCTGAGGGTCGGACACGACTGAGCAACTTCACTTTCACTTTTCACTTTGATGCATTGGAGAAGGAAATGGCAACCCACTCCATTGTTCTTGCCTGGAGAATCCCTGGGATGAGGTAGCCTGGTGGGCTGCCGTCTATGGGTTCTCACAGAGTCGGACACAACTGAAATGACTTAGCAGCAGCAGCAGACAATTCAGAAAGTACACATTAGAATGCATTAAAAATGTTCAAAACTCCTACCTCCTGGTAAAAGTTTATTTTGTTTCTGTTTCTTCAGTTCAGTTCAGTCGCTCAGTTGTGGCCGACTCTTTCTGACCCCCTGAACTGCAGCACGCCAGGTCTCCCTGTCCATCACAAACTCCCGGAGTCCACCCAAACTCACGTCCATTGAGTCGGTGATGCCTTCCAACCATCTCATCCTCTGTCGTCCCCTTCTCCTCCTGACCTCAATCTTTCTCAGCATCAGGATCTTTTCCAATGGGTCAGCTCTTCCCATCAGGTGGCCAAAGTATTGGAGTTTCAGCTCAACATCAGTCCTTCCAATGAACACCCAGGAATGATCTCCTTTAGCATGGACTGGTTGGATCTCCTTGCAGACCAAGGGACTCTGAAGAGTCTTCTCCAACACCACGGTTCAAAATCATCAATTCTTCAGCACTCAGCTTTCTTTATAGTCCAACTCTCACATCCAAACATGACTACAGGAAAAACCATACCTTGACTAGATGGACCTTTGTTGACAAGGTAATGTCTCTACTTTTTAATATGCTGTCTAGGTTGATCATAACATTCCTTCCAAGGAGTAAGCATCTTTTAATTTCATGGCTGCAGTCGCCATCTGCAGTGACTTTGGAGTCCCCGAAAATAAAGTCAGCTACTGTTTGCACTGTATTCCCAGCTATTTGCAATGAAGTGATGGGACCAGGTGCCATGATCTTAGTTTTCTGAATATTGAGCTTTAAGCCAACTTTTTCACTCTCTTCTTTCACATTCATCAAGAGGCTCTTTAGTTCTTCACTTTCTGCCATAAGGGTGGTGTCATCTGCATATCTGAGGTTATTGATATTTCTCCCAGCAATTTTGATTCCAGCTTGTGTTTATTCCATCCCAGGATTTCTCATGATGTACTCTGAATATAAGTTAAATAAGCAGAGTGACATTATACAGCCTTGACAGAGTCCTTTTCCTATTTGGAACCAGTCTGTTGTTCCATGTCCAGTTCTAACTGTTGCTTCCTGACCTGCATACAGATTTCTCAAGAGGCAGGTCAAGTGGTCTGGTATGCCCATCTCTTTCAGAATTTTCCACAGTTTATTGTGATCTACACAGTCAAAGGCTTTGGCATAGTCAGTAAAACAGAAATAGATGGAACTCTCTTGCTTTTTCCATGATCCAGCGGATGCTGGCAATTTGATCTCTGGTTCCTCTGCCTTTTCTAAAGCCGGCTTGAACATCTGGAAGTTCACGGTTCACGTATTGCTGAAGGCTGGCTTGGAGCATTTTGAGCATTACTTTATTAGTGTGCGAGATGAGTGCAATGGTGAGCTGTTTGAACATTCTTTGGCATTGCCTTTCTTCGGTATTTTTCCTTACTGTTCAGTTCAGTCCAGTCACTCAGTCGTGTTCGACTCTTTGTGACCCCATGAACCACAACACACCAAGCCTCCCTGTCCATCACCAACTCCCAGAGTTCACTCAAACTCACGTCCATCGAATCAGTGATGCCATCCAGCCATGCCATCCTCTGCCGTCCCCTTTTCCTCCTGCCCCCAATTTCTCCCAGTATCAGAGTCTTTTCCAATGAGTGAACTTTTCACATGAGGTGGCCTAAGTACTGGAGTTTCAGCTTTAGCATCATTCTTTCCAAAGAAAACCCAGGGCTGATCTCCTTTCGAATTGACTGGTTTCTTGCTGCTGCTGCTATTAAGTTGCTTCAGTCGTGTCCAACTCTATGACCCCATAGACGGCAGCCCACCAGGCTCCCCTGTCCCTGGGATTCTCCAGGCAAGAACACTGGAGTGGGTTGACATTTCCTTCTCCAGTGCATGAAAGTGGAAAGTGAAAAGTGAAAGTGAAGACGCTCAGTCGTGTCTGACTCTTCGCAGTCCCATGGACTGCAGCCTACCAGGCTCCTCCATCCATGGAATTTTCCAGGCAAGAGTACTGGACTTGGGTGCCATTGCTTACTGTAAGCTTATTTAAAAACTTAGATGAATAGAAGTTATGACACAGAGTGTTTTCTCTTTTTCATATTTTAAAATTTTCTACTTGGTCTTATTTGTGTTTCACATTCAAAATAACTATATTGTCATCTCAGGCTTCCATGAAACAGTTTTACCTATTTTTATTGATGTGAATGTTTTTCTGTCTTTTTTTTTTTTTAATTTAGTTTGCAATTTGAAAGATCAGGTAAAATAAAATAAAATTAATTCATCCATTCCAGAAATATTTATGGATTACCTACTTTGTGCCAAGAATTCTCCTGGGCACATCAGTCAGGACAATAGAGAAGAACTCCTGGTTTTATGGAACTCTGTTGGAGAGAGTTAATATTATGCACGTTATGAAGAGTCCTTCACTTAATCCTCCAGATAATTATTTTAAAAACATTTTACTTAAGGAACTGAGCACTAGAGCAAGCAAATGACTTGTGAACATCATATATCCAAGAAAAATCATGGCCAAATTTGTAACCTAATTTTCCATTTGACTTTCTAGATAACATCAGGAACTGGCATTGTTCTTGTTACAGAATGATGATGCTACATTTGAGTGAAGAAAATTTCTAAAGCAAATGTGAAAATATCCAAGCAGAGCCTCAGTCCTGCCTGTTCAATTTTTTTTTTTTTTTTTTTAGGATTTAATAGGCAATCCATGATTTTGGATAAATCCTCTTTTCTCTTCCAGTATTTAGGGCAGACATATCATCTTAGGCCACCTCATGCGAAGAGTTGACTCATTGGAAAAGACTCTGATGCTGGGAGGGATTGGGGGCAGGAGGAGAAGGGGACGACCGAGGATGAGATGGCTGGATGGTATCAGGGACTCGATGGACGTGAGTCTGAGTGAACTCTGGGAGATGGTGATGGACAGGGAGGCCTGGGGTGCTGCAATTCATGAGGTCGCAAAGAGTCGGACACGACTGAGCTACTGAACTGACTGAACTAAACTGAACTGATATCACCTTAGAGGCTGGAATTTGTATGAGAGTCAGAATACTTAAGGCACTTAGATTAAATATTTTAGACAGAACTTTGTTTATAGAGATCCTAACATAAATAGATGAATATTTATAGTGCATCTTAAATCATAAGAAAAAAAGCCCATAGGAAGCAAATATATGAGAATGAAATAAAGCACTACATCTTCTTACCATGTAAGGTCATGTCCTAATCAGAAAACAGTTTTTCTTATAATCTATCCCTTCCTGTGCATATGTATTCAGTTGAGCCTGACACTCTGCGACCCCATGGACTGTAGCCCATCAGGCTCCTCTGTCCATGCGATTCTTCAGGCAAGAATACTGGAGTGGGTTGCCGTTTCCTACTTCAGGGGATCTTCCCAACCCAGGGATTGAATTCATATCTCTTAATCTCCTGCACTGGAAGCATATTCTCTACCATCGCCCAACTGTGAAGCACCACAATCCATCCCTTTGGAGCTATGCAATAAATCCATATTTTAGAAGAATCATATAGCTTGTTATTATACAGTTAAATGTATCTCTATTTTTCTATAATTTCCCTCTTTGGGGAGAGAATTAGATAATAGTGTGTTGACTACACACTGTAATTAATATCAACAAAAGTTAAAATAAAAATAAGCCAAACATTCCCAAAGCAGGTTTTATTTGGATCTCGATGTAGTCTCTTCTTTTTGTTTTGTTTTGTACGGTTTACCTTAAATGATTTCCTTCACTCATATGGATTTAACTTCCTTACTACATACTTCAGTAACTTCTGTTCTGAGTTTTCTTCTGAGGTCTTTGGCCATATTTTTCAGCTACTAGCTGGATATCCCCATCTGAATGACACAGAGGCAGTTAAAACACAATGCAACTGGAAGCACATTATCTTCTCCCATACAAATGAATGTCCCTTCTTGTATTCACTTAAGCCAGTTAATGTCTCCACAATCTGTACTCCATGTACCAAGATAGAAAAATAGAAGTCATCCTTAGTTACTTATGGTTTCTAATCTCCCATTGTCAATATGTCTTGCCAGTTCCATTCTCATAACCCAGATGCACCCTCTCTAATACATCCACAGTGCTTTAGTTCAGGTAGTACTAGGAATTTTGAAATATTAACCTATCATAGTAATGATTTACCCACTTGAGAACAACAGTGCCATTGGAAAGAGACATGCATGCAATTACTGATTCTGATAACTGACTATAAAATAATCAGAATAATGAGGAATCTGAGGATATAAGTGGAGTGACAGATAACAAAATGTTGTAGGTTCAGTGTATTACAGATCATACAGTGATTGAGGGATGTTTTAGACTTTATTCTTTCCAATAACCACAACTCTTCCATAATTCTCATTTCCAAAAGCTAGGCGGTTACAGTTAAGGAATAAGATATGAAAGAGTCATCATTATTGGAAAGATAAAGTCTTAGGATACGGCCATGGGAATGACTGGGCTTCTCATGTGGCACTGGGTTGAGAAGATCCCATGGAGCAGGAAATGGCGACCTGCTCCAGTATTCTCTCCTGGAAATTTCCATGGAGAGAGGAGCCTGGAGGGCTACATCCTTGGGGATGCAAAGAGTCAGGCACAACTGAGCAACTGAACACACACACATGGGAATGACTGAGTAAGGGGGTGGAAAATAAGTTCACTGGAGTAGAGGAAAAGGAAGTGAGAGGACAGGGAACTGTTTGGACCATCTTTGCTTATATTGAAATTGCCCGTAATTAAGACAAGAGTTGTGTGTCAGAGAGTGACATCCAGCCAAGGGTCTGTAAATGCCTGCAAGAAGGAGGGACAGTGAGGCCTATGCTGTGAAAACATGAGATATTTTGCAAATGGAGGCATTTGTGTTGATGGTGATCATTTCCAAGGTTTCCAGAGAATGAGTTTCAGGAGTTGGGGGCAGGTCAGACAAATTGTCAGAAAATAGGATGCAGAGTGCCTTAAGAGGACAGGGAACTGTTTGGACCATCTTTGCTTATATTGAAATTGCCCGTAATTAAGACAAGAGTTGTGTGTCAGAGAGTGACATCCAGCCAAGGGTCTGTAAATGCCTGCAAGAAGGAGGGACAGTGAGGCCTATGCTGTGAAAACATGAGATATTTTGCAAATGGAGGCATTTGTGTTGATGGTGATCATTTCCAAGGTTTCCAGAGAATGAGTTTCAGGAGTTGGGGGCAGGTCAGACAAATTGTCAGAAAATAGGATGCAGAGTGCCTTTCAGAGTCCAGGAAATGAAGAATGGGTGACTCAGGACTCTTGGCTTCTTTTCATAACTGTCATTAACATATATAAAAAGCAGGAGGATATGTATTTTTCTCTTTTTCATTCTGGTAAAAAAGATATAACACTTAAACTCAAATTTTTAAGTGTACAGTACACTCTTGCTAAATAGATGCCCACTGTTGTACAGCAGACCTCTAGAAATTGTTCATCTAGGTCCAGAACCCAGTACCCATTGCAAAGCAACTTCACTCTCTTGGTCTGAAGTCTCTGTTTCAGTCACTGACCCTGTTTTAAGGATTTTACCATCACAGTAACCCTGGGATGTAGGTCTTTGCATGAACCTCTACTATTATGGAGAGGAAGCTGAGCTTCAGAGAGATCAAGTTACTTGCCCAAGGCGTTGTGCTAGTAGAGGATGGAGCTGGGCTTTGGCTGCAGGCATTCTGACACCAGGGACTGTTTGTCTGTTATCTACTGAAGGTACTGCTCATCTGCAGCCCCCTGTAACATCCCGTCTCACTCAGGAAAGACCAAGCCCTGGCTGACATAGTGGCTGTATGGTCTCCTTCCTTCTCTGAATGCCTCTCTCTTTCCAACACTGCCCCTGGCTCATTGCCCCAGCCCAGTGGGCTCCTTGCTTTCCACCTGCCCCAGGACATTAGCTCCTCCCTTGTGTTCCTGTGCTCTTCCTCTGGGATTGCTCCAGATTTTGCTTACATATTTGTTTGACCTTCTTGGGAGGCCTTTCTCAGACTCCCTCATTCCCAACCACACATCTCTTTACACTATTTATTTTTCATGGTGCTTAGCCAAGACTCTATCCATAATGGGCATTAGTGCTTTCTACCAAATACACCGCACTTACAGACATCTTCTGGGTACAGAGTAGGACTGCATTCTACCACCCCCTGCAGAAGATGAACATAACCAGGTTACTAGCTGGTGGGAAGTGAAATGGGATAATTGTGTCCTATGTACTTTCAGGGCTAGGTTCGGGGCTTTTGGACTTTGGTGCCATTTGCCATGTGCCCTTTTGTGGAAGTTCGGGATGGAGCCTCCTTCAGCCTGGGTCCCCAGATGGGGACAGCTCGAAATGGGCTTACAGGGATTTTCTCCAAGAACATACAGTGTGAGTGAGAAATGACATCTGGGTACAGAGTAGGACTGCATTCTACCACCCCCTGCAGAAGATGAACATAACCAGGTTACTAGCTGGTGGGAAGTGAAATGGGATAATTGTGTCCTATGTACTTTCAGGGCTAGGTTCGGGGCTTTTGGACTTTGGTGCCATTTGCCATGTGCCCTTTTGTGGAAGTTCGGGATGGAGCCTCCTTCAGCCTGGGTCCCCAGATGGGGACAGCTCGAAATGGGCTTACAGGGATTTTCTCCAAGAACATACAGTGTGAGTGAGAAATGACTCTTAGTGGCTTTAAGAATCACTGATGGCAGCAGTAATTGTGCCCATTCCGACAGAGTCACTGCTTAGTACATTATTATTCATCTATGTGTCTCCTGCCCCAGAAAGTCAGCTCCATGGGACTTGGGCTTTGTCAGCTCGTGGCCACAGCCCCAGGTCCTGGAACAGCGGCATGTAGCAGGTAATCAGTAAGTGTCTGTGCAGTGAGTGAACGAAGGCCATGTTCCCTTGGGCAGCACTTTAGAACTAAGTTCTTTTTTTACATTATTTTTGTTAATCCCACTACAACCCCATGATGTTGGGATTATCCCCTTTTCGGGGCTTCCCTAGTGGCTCAGATGTGAAAGAATCTGCCTGCAATGTGGGAGATGTGGGTATGATCCCTGGAGAAGGGAATGGCTACCCTCTCTAGTATTCTTGCCTGGAGAATTCCACAGACAGAGGAGCCTGGCAGGCTATAGCCCATGGGGTGGCATAGAGTTGGACATGACGGAACAACTAAAACTTGCACACACATCCCCATTTCACAGATTCTGAAACTGACACCTAGATTGATTAGTTGAGCTGTCCCTTGACATGCATCCAGTTAGTAGTGGAAACTGCAGTAGAATCCTCATCTCTTAGTTCATTGCTGCCCGTTCTACCCTCATCTGTTTGCTTGCTGGATAACACAAACAGAGCTATTCCCACCTACCTAGTCCCCCTCTCCCCACCCCACTCCAGAGGCCCTGCTTCCTTTTGCCTCTTGCACCATGCACTTTGTCTCTGATGAGGGAGTGTGGGAAGGGAGCTTAGGGAGCCCAGGGTCCAGGAGCCGCCTCTCTGTCCTCCCCTGTGGAGTCATCTGCCTGGGCGTGAATTGCCTGCAAGATCTCTTGGTTATGCTGACACTTCCCTCCGCCAGAACCACCCCAACCCTTCAGTCTCTCCTCACAACAACTGTCATATCTGGGGCACAGCCGAGGCAGGAGAGCCACAAAGTCCCATCGTCCCGCCACACTCCCCCGAGGAGCAGTGCTCCCAGGTCTCAGGCCAGGGCTGTAACTCTTCCTTTCCATGTGACTCCATCAAGTTTGGTCACCTGATCCTCCTGCCTCCAGTGGACCAGAAGTAACAAACTAGAGGGGTAAAGTGGGGGACAGGTACACTGGCCTAGTGTTGAAATGGGATGATTATAAAACATACAGAAACTTAAAGGACATTGACTAAAGGGGCCATTTAGGGCCGTGGCAAGGCAAGGGCTTGAAATCCTTCAGCAAAGCAAGGAGGTCACTGTCTCGCAGCCCAGATGTTCATTAACGTTCGTCATGCAAAGTGCTTGGGCAAGTCACTTGATCTTTCCAGACCTGAGTTCCCTCCTCTATTGGATGGCCTCCAAGGCTCCTTCTGAAAAACCCTGGGTCTGTATTGACACACACCATACACTTGAGCAAGGTTCAATCATGTCCCATAAACTAGTTTAAAAAGGTAGGAGAGTCTGTAATACCTTTTAGAGGTATTCCCATCCAAAGTGGGTTTAAATGAGTTGACCTTAAAGTTCAATCTAAAGGTCTTCCATTTTAAGTAATTTATGGATTCTGTGTGCTGGGACTGAGCAAGGTACTATTAATATAGAGATGAAGAAGACACATCCTGCTTTTGAGGTTGTCACTTTTCGGGTGAATAGACACATAACCAGTTTGTTGTAGTCCAATAAGATGCAGTGAGAGACCAGCTCCCCACGGAGAATCAGACGGCTAGGGCTTGACAGATTAGTAGAAATTTTCCAGGTAAAGAAGGGGAGGGGCATCCAGGTGGAGAGAACTGTGTGAGCAAAGGTGTGGAAGCATGAAACTCTTGTCTTCCAAGAATTGCAGGTGGCTCAGTATCAGTGGAACACTGAGACAAAGAAAAACTAGAGATGAGGCTGGAGAGGTAAGGGGTAGCTGCTAAGTTGCTTTAGTTGTGTCCGACTCTGTGTGACACCATAGACGGCAGCCCACCAGGCTCCCCGTCCCTGGGATTCTCCAGGCAAGAACACTGGAGTGGGTTGCCATTTCCTTCTCCAATGCATGAAAGTGAAAAGTGAAAGTGAAGTTGCTCAGTCGTGTCCGACTCTTCGAGACCCCATGGACTGCAGCCTACCAAGCTCCTCCATCCATGGGATTCTCCAGGCAAGAGTACTGGAGTGGGGTGCCATTGCCGTCTCTGGTAAGGGGTAGGGGCAGATGGAAAAGGCCTTCAAAGCCAGGCCAAGGAGTTTGGGCCTTAGGCAACAGGGGAGCCATGGAAGATTAATGAGCAAGTGAACAGCTGATCAGATCTATGTTTTAGGAAGTCCCTCCCTCTAGCGGCCAGTGTGGAGGATGGATGGGGGGTAGGAACAGCAAGGATGGAGGCAGGGAGACCAGAGAGGAGCCACTGATCTGGCAAGAGAGGGTGTGGCCTGAGCTGTGGCAGGGCACCTGGGCTTGGTAAAGAGAGGGAGGATTCTAGGATGCGCAGCAGATAAAAGAGGCCAGGTTTGTCAATGGCTGGATGCTGGGATAAGGAAGGCAATAACGCACACCACGAAGGTCTGTCTAGTTAAAGCTATGGTTTTTCCAGTAGTCATGTATGGTTGTGAGAATTGGACCACAGAGAGGGCTGAACAGCAAAGAACTGATGCTTTTGAACTGTGGTGCTGGAGAAGACTCTTGAGAGTCCCTTGGACAGCAAAGAGATCAAACCAGTCAATCCTAAAGAAAATCAACCCTGAATAGTTATTGGAAGGACTGATGCTGAAGCTGAAGCTCCAATCCTTTGGCTACCTGAAGCAAAGAGCTGATTCATTAGAAAAGACCTTAATGCTGGGAAAGACTGAGGGCAAGAGGAGAAGGGGGTGACAGAGGATGAGATGGTTGGATGGCATCACTGACTCAGTGGACATGAGTTTGAGCAAACTCTGGGAGGTGGTGAAGGACAGGGAACCGTGGCATGCTGCAGTTTATGGGCTTGCAGAGTTGAACATGACTTAACGACTGAACAACAACGCACACCGCGTGTCTGTCTTTGATTCTAGAGGAAGTCAGTTGGCAATGGCTAATTGTGGAAATAGATGGGGGGGATATGGTGAGCTCCTCCCTGAACTTAGTTGAGTTTGACATTGGTGACATCAATCCGGGGCTTTTCTGAAAGACCAGTGACTCAGACCAGAACTTTGGGGTAGGCAGCAGAAGGTGGAAGTATATTTGTTACTTTATTTTGTGTAGCCAGTACCTTAAAACTTTGTGGCTTTGAACAATCAGCATTTATTATCTCCCAGGGCTTCTAGGGATCAGGAGTCTTGGACTGGCTTAGCTGAGTGGTTCTGGCTCAGGGTCTCTCATGTAGCTAAGATCTTGGCTGGGGCTGGGGTCAGGGGCTGGGGTCATCTGCAGATTTGCCTAGGGATGAAGAATCTGCTTCTAAGGTGACTAACTCCCTCACCTGGCTGGTTGGTACTGTTTGTTGGTGGGAAGGCTCCGTTCCTCTCCACTGGCTGCTTGAGTGTCCTTACCACATGGCGACTGGGTTTCCCAGAGACTGTGATCAGAGGAGCAGCAGTAGCCTCCCTGCCCTATGCTTCAGGAGCCCTACTCTCACATTCATCCGCTCCATCTGTTACGCTGATTCAGTCTCTATAGTGATTACACAGGGTGTGAATACCAGGAGGTGACACTCGGAGGCCTCCTTGGAAGCTAGACAGACAGAGATCATCCTTTTCAACTCCCCTGCAGTGCAGGTGAGGAAGCTGAGGTGGAGATCGGCACGGACTTGCCTGGGGCCACACAGCAAGTAAGGACCCCAGCCTGGGATAGAATCAGAGTATACATGGGCCCAGAGGAAAGGGGCCTTGTCCCCTGGGGGTGCCCAGAGGAGGAAGGAGGAGAGCCCTCAGGAGGCAGAGGCCAGGCATCCAGCCCAGAGCCGAGGGCAGAGGGTGGGGATGTGAGGCCAAGCGACCTCTCTGAGAGTTGGCTGGGGGTGTGTGAACCCCCATTCTCCACCTCCCTCTGGAGGATGAGCAATAAACCAGGGCTGCTTCTGCCGGACCGGCAGCTCTCCTGACTCTCTACCACATAGCTCTTCGTTCACACAGGCGCGTGGGAGGAACATCCTGCCTGTTTCTCTCTCCACCCTTCATTTATTCACCGAGGGGTTACTCACACTCTACTGTGTGCCCAGCATCTCTCCGACCCGTGTTGGACATACAGGGACATATGAGTTCCTGTGACCTCAGGCAAGAAGCTTATGCTCAGTGGGGAGACTTATATGAGGCAAATAAAGACGTAAAGGGATGTATTCAGGCAAACTGGGAAACGTGCCTTGGAGACGAATAGCAAGGATGCTTAGTCTAGACTGGGAGTCGGGGAAGGTTCTCTGGGGCAGGGACAACTGAGGTCCAGCACTGAGGGGTCAGGCAGACTAAGAGTTTCTGGAGGAGACATCACAGGCCCAGGGATCTGAGGGTGCAAAATCTACAAGAAGAAGACTGTGGGAGTGATGAGAAGTCAGAAAGAAACCCGAGTGGTCTGCGTGCCATGAGTGAAGAGAAGGCAGAAGGTGCTGATGTGGACAGGGAGGGCGGGGGAGCGTGGGGTGTTGGGGGGTGACGCTAGCCCTCTGTGCTCCCACTGCAAGAGCAGATTAACGTAGGTCTGACTGCTGTGTGACCACCGAGCCACTGGAGCTCCGAAAAGACAGCACAGGGGACTGGCAGGCAGGCTACACTGTTACCCAGGTGGTTCTGAGCAGCACCCCTGGCCCCAAGGGATGGACAGAGGCAAGGTAGGTCTCTCAAGAGTCAGATTCCAGGAAACCTGGGATGGTGGGTGGAGGCAGGCGGCAAAGAGCCGGGACCCCCTTGGGGGTTTGGGGCTCCAGGAGGAGCCTTCCGTGAGGCCTTAGGTGTGGGAGCGGCCTGAGTTGAGTGAATTCTGCTACTGACCTGCCATGTGATCTCCAGAAAGGCCCCCTTCCTCTCCAAGGCCTCAATGCCCTTCACCATCAAATGTGCAATTCAAATCCCCACCTCAAAAGAGATTGTTGGGACCAAAAGGGATCACAGCCAGGAAAGGGCCTTATTGATGGAGAAGTATCCCTCTCAAGCCCCAGTGAGGATTCGGGGTTCACTGTTCCTGATTAACCTGCTGAGGGCCGGCTTGGGAGCCCATGAGCCTCTGCTGTGGTGCCCCCGGCCAGCTGAGTGTGGGCAGGGGCTGCCTCCACCCGGGGGCCGGGGGGTTCAGTGGAGCTAAGAGGATTAGAGGGTCCTCGTGGTGCACAGTGTGATCAGCTCCCACTCAGCTGGGCCTCCTGGAAGGAAGGAAGCCGGGAGCAGTGGGGGCTGAGGAAGACAGAGGGAGGGAGGAGGCAAGGAATCAAAGCGGGGAAGGACGCAGGGAGCCAGGAAGCCCCACCTGCGGTGCCCCCAACACGTTCCTGCACACACACATGTATATGCTCGCACTCACACACGTGTGCACAGAGCACACCCATAGAGTACTCATATGACATGGACACAAGCGTATGTACCCATGCTATGTGCCCACACACGTATGTGCGCATACATATGCACGTAACACGTGTGTGCGCGAGCACACATGTGAGCAATGCACACGACACAAGCACACCACACACATGTGTGCACAGAGACACACGTGAGAACGCGCACACACACTTGCATACTCACACCCCTCTTGCCCCGCTGGCCTGCCCATGGCCTCCCACACTCGTCCATGGCCTCTCACAGCCAGCCTGAGACCTAGGGCCACACCGGCCTCCAGATCATACCTGCGTCTCAGATGCCCCTTTGTCGTACAGCAGCCCCATGCACAGCCTGTGACTTGCACAATGCTGAATAGCCAGAAAGAGCTGGAGCCAGGCTTTGAGCTCACTTTGGAGGGTGTGCCTGTCTAAGGGGGCAGGGAGGCAAAGCAGTGGGAGGTGCATCAGGAGCCCCCTGAGACCCACCTGGCAGAGAGCGGGAGGGTGGGCGATGCTGGTTCAAAGTTCACCCAGGAAGCCATCCAGACACGTGGCTGACACATGTGTCCCCCTACTCCAGGTGGCCACCCGTCCCCATCCCACCCAGTGTCCCCTCTGGTTCTCTTTTCAGCTCCTAGGACCCATCTCCTGAGGCCCAGGCAAGGCACTTCTGGCCAAGGGCCCATTGTCCCTGGAAAAGTATCCAGAAGGCTCCTGACCAGCTTGACTCTGTGCCCAGTGCTTGTGGGGTGGGGAGAGGGAATGGAAGGGAGCTGGCATCTGTGGATGGGCTCGTGCTGGCAGCCTGGCATGGGCTGGCCTCTTTCATCTCATTACATTTTTAAGTGAAAGGTCAAGGAGTTTGTAGGGTTCAGGGGGCCAGGGTGGGAGAGGGCTGGCCTCGACCTCAAGTGTCTATTTCCACAAAACCATGGGCCTGACTTGGAAGGCATGAAGCCAGAAATGCTCCCACCCCCTCCAACCCACACACCGCCTCGGACTGACACTGCTGAGGTCCGAGGCAATGAAGTGACACAGGCAGAGAACAGGCCCCAGGTCAGGGACTTTGGGCTGAATGCCCAGTGTGTAGGTTCTAGAATCCCAGAGTAAGCTGGTGAAGCCCCGCCTTAGCTGGGGGCCCATTTCTTAGATCCTGCCCCCCCCCCCAAGTGGGAGCTCCAGCTGGCTGGGGAAGGGACTCCTCCTGCTGGTGTGCTCCAATGCTCCCTGGAGCTGCCCCCTGCCGCCTGCCAGGGGCCTGGCCAGCGCTGTAGCCGCAGATTTATGACTGAGGTGAGCCGCAGCCTGGAGGCAGACGGTAAACCAAAGCTGGGAGGCCCAGGCTGCAGCCTGGCCTGGAGCTGGCTCAGCCTGCAGCCTTCAGGGCTTCCTCACTGGCCTGGCCCTGGAGCTGGGACGGGGCATGAGAGGTGAGACCAAGCCCTCTGCCTTCCCCTCCCTGTGGGGAGCCTGACACCAGGGCTGGAAGTTCAGAGCTGGGTTCTGGAAGCCACCTACCTGCATCAGCTGCATCAGATCTGTTGGTGAAAACTTGGGCAAAGGCACAACTCTTGCCTCTGTTTCTTCATATGTAAAATGGAGACAATGGTCAGACCTGCCCATGGGCCAACTGGGCCTAGAAGCTAAGTTGCTTTTACATGCATGCCTACTAAGGTGCTTCAGTCGTGTCTAACTCTTTGCGACCCTATGCGTAGCCCGCCAGGCTCCTCTGTCCGTGGGACTCTTTAGGCAGGAATACTGGAGAGAGTTGCCATGCCCTCCTCCAGGGGATCTTCCCCACCCAGAGATCTAACCCATGTCTCTTACGTCTCCTGCTTGGCAGGCAGGTTCTTCACCACCAGCACCACCTGGGAAGCCCTGAAGTTGCTTTTATCTAAGGTCCCAAAGCAGCACACAGGCTTGAACAACCATGTGGGTGTGGTTTTGCTTGGGCCCCTAGTGTTCATGTCTCCTGGCATCTGAGTTCCCTGGCGGGCTCTGGGCAGCCCCTTCCCCTGAGGCTGCTGTGAATCAGCCTCTAGCCTGCTCAAGGAGGCGCAGAGGGCAGCCAGGGGCTGCAGGGACTGCTCCCAGCTGCAGCCCCGGTGGTTCAGGGACGGAGCCTAAAACCAGTCTCCCATCCCGGCCGCTGTGCCCTCATTGCGGCTCCTCCCCCTCTAGAGGACCCTGTGAAGTGGATACTGATATTATCCTTGCTTAAAGATGAGACTCAGAGGGGAGAGTGACTTGCCCAGGGGCACACAGCTGCTAAGAGGCAGGCTGAGATTTGAACAACCTCCCTGCCACCTGCACCCGAGCCTGGGAATCCAGCGCGTCTCAGGAACACAGCAGGCCCTGGGGCCTGGGGCAGGAGCCAGGAGGCCTGGCAACCGGCTGGGTCACCAGGTGTGCCTTCCCTCTGCCAAGAGGATGCAGGGCAGAGGCTGTCCAGGGCCGGGCAGGGTGAAAGCCAGGGGGATCCAGGTCCCAGGTGAGCCCCAGGGCAGTGTTGAGCCTTGCCCTAGGAGAGGCTCAGGGGACAGGCTGGGGCCCTGGGCTGGATCTCCTAGCAACAGGGCCCCAGGGACGCTGCCTGTCTGCCTTCGGTGCCCTAGGGAACCCGGCTCAACCACCACCCCCACGAGGGGGCGTCTGTCTGGCAAGTCCTGCTGGGGTAGGGGGCGTGGCAGAAGTGCAAGGGCGAGAGCTCTGGCTGAGTGCCTGGGAGGAGGGGATGGGGGCTCCAGACCAGAGTGAAGCCGCTTCGGGTGGCCCTGCCGGAGGACGGCTGCTGCCCCCCTGCCCGTAGGTCTTTGTTGCTGGGTCTGCCTCCCGCCTCTCTCTGTCCCCGTGGCCCCTCTCCGTCTCTCTTTTCCTCCATCGCTCTCTCTGCCGCTGTCTCCATCCTCCTGCCTCTGCTGCTCTCTTTCCCTTCTGCCTTGGGATTCTCTGTCTCTGTGCCTCTTCCCGTCTGTCTCTTTCCACCCGTTCACTTTCCTGAATGTGTCTCCTGCATCTCCTTTCTTCCACGGCCCCCCTCGCCCTGTTTCGCCCCATGTTTCTTTGTCTCCTCCTCTCACCTCCAGCACTTTCTCCAGGCCCCTCGGCCTTGAGGTCTCCCCACATGAGATGTGCTTCTTCCCCTGGTGTCTCTCCTCTGCCCACGGAGTGTCAGGTGGGCAGGGGGGCTGGCTCCCAGCCCTGGTTTTGGGGATGGGCGACACACCCATAGTGTTTAATGGGGTGTACTGGGAGGTCAGTCTGAGCAGGAAGGCCAGAGTTCACCTCATGACCTGGAGCTGGCGTCTCTCAGGCCTCAGTTTTCCCATCTGTTAAATGGGTTTGACGGCTCTGGAGGGAAGGATTAGGGACCCTTTGGGTTGCTGTTGGTCACAGACTGTGCTAGGAATGGGCAGAATATCAAGCCCAGGTGGTGCGGGCATCTCCTGCAGAAAGAACTGCTCGGGTATCCAGGGTATCCAGGCCCCACCCTCGCCCTCCCAGCTGGCAGGCTTCTCGCTGGAACTGCCGCTCAGGCAGGGAGCCCTCGGCTCAGCGGGGCGGCTTTGGCTGCGTCATGGTGCCCTCTGGTGGCACTCATCAGGCACTGCTGCTACGCTTGGCTCCACCCGCAGGTCGCTGATGTGGACTCCCGAGCCTTGCTGAGGGACAGTGGCGCTGGGGGTACCAATCAGAGCTAAGTTCTTCTGAGTGCTAAGTGCCAGGCGCTCGTTCGGCTGCTTGTGTACACTATCTCACTTCATCCTCACCCTGCCCTACTGTGATCTCCATCTCACAGATGAGGAAGTCGTGAACCAGGGTTTCCAACCCAGGCAGTCTGAATCCAGCTTTCACCACCACTCTTGGAATTCTGCCTCTAGTGGCCTGCAGCTGATGTCTACCGTTCCACCATCAATGATGACTCATTCTTTGGGGCTAGTTATTTACCTAATAAATTTTTATTTACACTAACCGTGTGCAGTGATCTGCAGGAAACATCCGAGCCAGAAGAGCCCACGGAATCCACACAGCCTGATGGGGCTGTCTTACAGACGGAGGAGCTGAGTCTTGGAGAGGGGCGGGTGCTCGTCGCAGGTCACATGCGAGAGCCTGTGGGTGTCGGGGAGAGCTGACCCCCTGCTAATAGCTCAGTGTGGAGGCTCTGGGTTGCTGTGGGGGCTGAGACGGTGCTGGGACAGGGACAGAAGGCCAGGACAAGTGAGGCCACAGTGGGTAGGGGCTGGAGGCACTGGGGAGAGAGTGCAGATCTGGGAATTCTGTGTGCCTGTGATTCCAGGATTCTGGGAGCCAAGGCTTAGGGGTGGGGCAGGAGCCCTTCAGGAAAGAGGTGTCTGAGCATTGACAGAGGCCTGGCTGGGGCAGGTGGGGGTGTTGCACCTGCGTGCCCATGTGTCAGGCATCCTGCAGGGGGCTGGGGGCTGAGAGTGTGGTAGACATCGAAGGAAGCTGGAATGATGAGCTAAGGAGCCTCATCATGGCAGCAGCCGGAGCAGGGGTGCAGCCTGCAGCCACCTTGTCCTTCCTCTCACAGCCCTTCCTGAACGTCTGCTCTGTGCCAGGCACTGCCAGCCAGCAGGACAGCCCAGCTGCTGTCCTCAGGGGTTTCAGTCCAACCTGATGAGCACAGAAGAGCTGCTTAGAAAGAGGCCCTTCTAATCTGTGGGGCTAGAGGTCTGCTGAGGAGGGCCAGGGAGGTGCAGTGAGTAGGGGGCTTGACTGGGGGCTCTTCGGGGTGAAGGAAATGTGTTAGAGCTCAACAGGGGGGCAGTTACATGGGGTCCACACAGGACCTGTGCGCAGAGCCTTTCACTAAATCCAGTGTTCTTTATGCAGGCTCGAGAGGAAGAAAACAAAAAGCAGGTCCCTGCTCTGAGTGGGAAGAACTCACATCCTACTGAGGCCCTGAAGGCAGCTGTTTTGGGGTGGCCCGTCTACATGACAGCCTCCCACACCTTGGGCCAAGCCAGAGCCCCCTCCCCTGGAGTTCAGGAGTACCCTGCCCGCCCAGGGGCTCCCGTTCTGGGCTGCAGAGGCAGGAGGTGAGCTGGAGCCCACCTACCTGAGGTGACCTCCAACCAGCCTCAAGACCTAGGGCAACTGGGGGTGGGGGGAGCCTCCACTCACAGCTGCCAGCCTCCTTGTGCCCACCCGCAGGCCTCACCTATCTCTCCCGAGGCCCCTGACAGCTGGGAATTCCTGCCGCTGACCCAGCCAGCCTCTCAGGGCTGGGATCCTGGCCCAGCCACCCAGACATGGTTACGGCTCAGGCCGCAAGCTGCCTGTGAGGCCAGGGCAAGTGATTCCCATCTCTAGGACTCGGCTTCTCCAGGTCAGAGGAGGGGTGAGCTGCGAGCTGAGACAACTCTTCCCACCCAGAGGATCTCGGGATCTGGAATCCCAGAAGCCGTGTTGGAGAGAACTTTGGGTTGTGATTTCCTAACACTGGCCTGCAGCCTGACAAAGTCAGGGTCCCCGGGGAGTCCTGTGAACATGTACACGCAGAGGCTCCCTTTCCTTCCCCCGCCCCCACCCCCCAGAAGTCAGCAGAGGTAGGAAGGCGCAGACCCAGGGTACTAGCTAAATCTGCAGAACGCCCACCTCCCCATCTGCTGATCTGCTGGGGGTGGAAGGGAGCCTCTGCGTGTACATGTTCACAGGACTCCCCGGGGACCCTGACTTTGTCAGGCTGCAGGCCAGTGTTAGGAAATCACAACCCAAAGTTCTCTCCAACACGGCTTCTGGGATTCCAGATCCCGAGATCCTCTGGGTGGGAAGAGTTGTCTCAGCTCGCAGCTCACCCCTCCTCTGACCTGGAGAAGCCGAGTCCTAGAGATGGGAATCACTTGCCCTGGCCTCACAGGCAGCTTGCGGCCTGAGCCGTAACCATGTCTGGGTGGCTGGGCCAGGATCCCAGCCCTGAGAGGCTGGCTGGGTCACGCGGCAGGAATTCCCAGCTGTCAGGGGCCTCGGGAGAGATAGGTGAGGGCTGCGGGTGGGCACAAGGAGGCTGGCAGCTGTGAGTGGAGGCTCTCCCCACCCCCAGTTGCCCTAGGTCTTGAGGCTGGTTGGAGGTCACCTCAGGTAGGTGGGCTCCAGCTCACCTCCTGCCTCTGCAGCCCAGAACGGGAGCCCCTGGGCGGGCAGGGTACTCCTGAACTCCAGGGGAGGGGGCTCTGGCTTGGCCCAAGGTGTGGGAGGCTGTCATGTAGACGGGCCACCCCAAAAAGCTGCCTTCAGGGCCTCAGTAGGATGTGAGTGATGCGGGTTGAGCTGTCAAGGTCTCCAGCCACCAGAGAACAGGGTGAAGGTGAGGGTGCCCACTGCCAGCCCCGGCACTGTGCCCACTGACCCCTGAGGGCTCGGGCCCTCTGCCCCAGGCAGTAGCTTGCTCCTAGTCTCGTCTCTGTCCCAGTAGCCTTCCCTTTTCTCTCCTCCTTCCCTTCTCTCCCTGTCCCTGCCCTGGGGGCTTTGGCTCGGTGACTCCCCTTCCATCCGGACCCCGATGGGGACAAGGAGACCTGGTTTGAGCCTCGACTTTTGCCCCGCTCACACGCTCCCCCTGCCATCACAGCTCCTGAGCTCTATCACCTTGGACCAGTGGCCAAACCTCTCAGAGTCTCTGTTTACTTATCTTCAGAGTGCAAGTCATAGATCCTATCTCCTGAATGGATTGAATGCTGGTTGAGCACTTATCCTGTGCCAGGCACCTCGCGGGTGTGTTGCATGAATTTTCTTAACTGTTTGGGGTAGCTACCATCACCACCCTCATTGTGCTGAGGCTCAGAGGAGGAAACGGAGGCCCAGAGAGAGGGCCCTACTTGTTCCTGATCGGGCACCTGTATGTGCAGAGCTGAGCTCTGGAGTTTCAAGATTCGTGTTCTTTGCCAGGCACCAGGGAATTGGGGGAGGGTGCAGGGCCACAGGCAGAGGTGTGACCTCACCAAGCCAGAGGTCAGCGAGACTGGGACCTGGGTCACATGCATAACCACAAGTTAAGACGCTGCGTTTTGGAATCAGGCCTGAGTCTCCTCACCTGTGGAACAGGCAAGGGGGAACCTTCCCTTGGAGAGGCCGTGATTGGTAAAGGGCAGAGCTTGGGATCAAACCCAGCCTCCCACACGCTCGCCTGCCCCAAACAAGGACTTCGGGATTGCTTCCGTTGAGAGGGGGCACAATCCTGCATTATGGAAATGGTTGCATACATAAGCAAATATTGGCGAATTTAATCCCATTTTCCCTACAACACTTTACAGATCCTGAGATCTCTGCCCAAGGAATGAAAATGCCTGCACACATCATTCGAAGTCCCCACCCCAGACCCTGAACTTCCCTCTTCTGAGTCATGCTTCGGAAGCCCGTCAGAAGAAGTTGCAGCTTAGAGTTGGGCCCGGGCTTGGCCCAGATCACACAGCCCAGGGTAGCCGAGGTCCCGTCCTGTCTCACCCCACACGGCTTTCCCTCTCCCTGGGGCCTGAAGCGAGGGCAAAGCTGGCTCCCCAACCCTGAGCAGCTGCCTTCATTAGCATTCTGGGGTGTATCCACCCAGGTTGCCATGTGTGGCTGAGGAGTTCACAGCTGCAGGTTCTAACTCACCCTAATTGACCCTGCAGAGAATCCTCCCAACTCCAGGGCTTTTACAGCTTATTGGAGCTTTATTTTGGCTTAAGAAAAATAGTGCATTTATGCCAAACGTGCAGCGTTATAAATTGATGCTGCTTTGACTTACTGCAAAAAGGCTCTCGTGCTGAGCGGCCAGGGCTGTGGCGCTCCCCCATGTGGCCAGGCCCTGGGCTCGGACATTCCCCCAAGAGCCCCGTCTTGTAGAAGCAGCAGCTGAGGTTCGGAGAGGGCCATGGTGACAACAGCAGCTGGCCGGTACTGGCCACTTACTGTGGTTGAGCTCTGGGTTAGGTACTTCGCAGACAGAAAGTAAAATTGCCCACGGTCTAGATGCTTGTCACCATCCGGTCCAAAGGCCAGCTTGGCCAGGAAGAAGATGTTCCGGGCAGAGCCCATGAGCTTGTTCTGTTTATGGTGAATTTGAGGCTCTTGTGGGATCTCCAGGAGACCTTGGCTCAGGGGCTGATCAGCTGTTCACCCTGGGCAACTCTCTCTGTGCCTTGGTGCCCCCATCTGCAAAATGGGGATAATAATAGTACTTCCTTCATGGAGTTACTGTGTCATGATTAAGTGACTTGGATGGGGTTGACCCACACTGAAGAGGCAGTTGGATCCCTGGGCATGGAGACTGGCCTTGGTGAGTGTGGGACATTGGTACCGGGGCAGGGGGGCGGTGCTGTGGGATGATCGTGTGGGGCTAGAAGAGAGCTCCGTCCTCTGTGGGACAGGATGGCAGAGGGACCTACCTGGGGAGTAAGGAGCAGCCAGGAGGACCTTCACTAGGGCATGGGCCGTGGAGCCGAGCAGTGGGCCAGGAAGAGCGGGAGAGGAGGGTGCAGCTGTCTGGCCCCAGCCTGGGCTGGGAACCCAGCGCTTTTGGGCTGTAGCATGAGTGACGGATGAGAAGAGTTTTGGTGGACTGCGGTGCAGAGGGCAGGGGGCTGAGGAGGCAGAGATGGACAGACAAGTAATGCTTGAAGAGCTCCCCCAGGCTGGGGAGAAGGAATGCGGCCTAGCTGGAGCCATGTGCAGGGCTAAGAGAGTAGCTTGAAAGATCATCATCAAGAGGTGAGTGTGTTTGTTGATGGAAGAAGTGGGGAGAGATGAGGCAAGGGAGGGGAACCCTGGAGCCTGGGGAGAGCTGGGATCCTCTAGGAGAAGCGCTGTGGGTCTGCCCCAGGGTGGGCCTTTGCAGAATGGGGTGGGAGATTTTTGAGGGCCGGCATGCTCAAGACTGTGGGTGCAGAAAGGTCCCTCAGGGTGTAGGCTGGATAGGGAGGGAGTCCAGGAGGAGGAAAAGGGGATGAGATGAGGTCAGAGAGTGGGGTCAGGAGAGTGAAGCCAGCCCAGCCGGGAAGGGTGGAGGATGGTGGACAGAGAAGCCAGTCCTGGGTGGGAGGGGGGGAAAATATCAAGGGGCGGTTCTGGGGGCAGGCAGTGTCCGGGATGGGGATGGCTGGGAGAGTGAAGAGGAGGAGAGGGCTGTTGGTGCTGACAGATCCCAGAACTGAGGGGCAGGGGGTGGCTGGGTCACAGGGGTATGAAGAACGTCACCATTCTTGAACAGGGAAGTCTGATTCTCACCACTGCTGGCACGAATGAGGGGGAGAAGTCTCCTCCACGGCCCCCAGGCTCCCTCTGCACTCCACTGTCAGTGGCTGCTGGTGGAGAAGGTGGCTGCCCCAGCCTGAGTCCTGCTTCTAGAACCGCACAAGAGGCCCTGAGAGGCCAGGAGGGTCAGGGAGCACTGGAGCTGGCCTCTCACTGCCCCATTAGGGGAAGAGGGTCTCGGGGAGGCGCAGTTAGGTCCTCAAGGTGCCTTGAGGCACAGGTGCCGGCCCTGGTCTGGGCTCCAGGCTGGCGATGCAGATGGCAGCAGGCTGGGACCCTGGCTGGTGCCCCCACTCCCTCCAGCAGGCTCTGCTCAGTCTCTGAGCGCTGGGCTCCGGGTGGCCCACTCCCTCCAGCAGGCTCTGCTCAGTCTCTGAGCGCTGGGCTCCAGGTGCTGTGTTGGTGGCCCAGTGGTCTGTGCCCAGCGCACCCAGAGGGTGGTGACCCCGCCGTCTCTGTTCTCCATAGAATCGAGGAAGCCCTAGGGGGTACCCGTCCTGAGAGAAAGGGCCAGAAGGCTGGTGGAGGGCTTGGCTCCATGAACACCCATAACCAATCACAACCCAGTGGCAATTCCTTGATGAGCCCACCATGACTTTGTGATGACCGGGTGCTGGAGGGTGCTGGGAACTGGCCTGGACTCGCCCTTGGGGTGCCCACTCCTCCTACCCACACGGGGCCAGTTTCTCCCAACTCACGAGCTCCCCCGGGCCCAGAATGGTAGGCCAGCAAGGGCCGCTGTGCTACATTTTTCCTTGTGACTCAGCTCAGTGGTTACCTCCCCCCAGAAGACCCTGACACCCCTGATTGGTTAGGGGCCCTCCGGCCCTGAATGAGTCATGGGCACCTTGTCTGTCTTCCCTTGGGTGGTGGTCAGTCCATGGGGCCGGGCCTGGTGTTCACCTCTGCCCCAACCGAATAGGTGGGAAAGCTGTTGGGTGAATAGGAGAGGGACGGAGGTGGCCAGAAGATCCTTTGGGAAAAACAGTTTTCCCAGGACTTAGCGTGGTGAGGGGAGGGTGGATTCTGGAGCCAAAGTACTGGAACTAAGCTTTGTGGCCTCTGGCAAGTTCTTAACCTCTTCATGCCTTCCTCCTTCATCTGTGAGTCAGAGGACGAGGATGCCTCCTGGGTGTGTAAAGGTTCACAGCTGGGACCTCTGATTCATTACTGTGATTGCCCAGAGAAGGGTCTGGTCTTTATGAGGCAGGGTGACCTGGGGGAGCCAGAATCAGGCTTGGTCCTTGCCCTGAGGACTTGAGTGCTGCTAACCCCCTGTGAGTTGGTGCCAGGACTCTCTCCAAAGCTCTGCCAGCACCCAGCACCAGAGGGAATAACTTGCTCCATGCCTACTGCTGTGTGACTTAGGCAAATCACTAAACCTCTCTGAGTCCGTTCTCTTCATCGGTAAAATACATCACCATTATCTTTCAATTAGTGTGTTCCTGCGCTTACTCTGCAGACGTATACTGAAGCAGGTAGTGTTGGCGTCAGATGAACAAAGAGCTAAAGTGTGGATGGGGCTTTGCCTGGGGATGGACGCAGGTAGCTGCATTCCACGTCCCGGGATTCAGTCCCAAACCCCAGGCCCCCTCCCAGGCACAGCTCCACCGCGGGCCTCAGGCCTCGGCTCCCTGCAAGGTGAGGCTCGGGCGCCCTCTTGTGGCCGCAGACCTCGGAGCACCGCCCCTCCCGAGGGTCCGGAATCGCTGTTGCTGGGTGTTTTGAGCGGAGGGAGGAGCCCTGGGCCCCATCCCCACCTCCCGCCCCGCATGGACTGCCCAGAAGAGGCGCCGGAGGCCCTGGAAGTGCTGCAGCCTGTTCTGGCCCCATTGTGAGCGGAGGGTGGCCCTGGCCTCCTCCAGCCTGGCGTCCTCACCCTCCTGCCCCTCCTCTGTCCTCTGCTCTGCCCAGACCACCCTCCTAGAGGCTGCCTCTTCCTGGCAGGACACTCCAGGGCAGCCCAGGCCCAGCGTCCCGGCTAGCTGGTGGGCAGGCCCTGGAAACTAACAGCTGGTGCGAGTGGGCGATCGGCAGCACTGCCAGGCCCAGGCGCTGGCCAGCTGGCGGCCCCCACTCCACCCCGCACCCCACTCCACCCCGC
>SJXQ01000193.1:117107-129557 GCA_006408695.1 Aepyceros melampus
TGCCTCGTGATGCAGGCAGGGCACACACCCTCTTGGAACCTCAGAAAACAGGTCCTGAGCTTTCTTCTTAGGCTCAAGCTGAGCCGGGCTGCACCGGGGGGTGTGTAATAATGGACCAACCTAGGGGCCCCCTTCTGGCCCTCAGCCCGTCTGAGCCGCAGGTGGCTGCGTGTGTTGTGTGCTTCTCTATGTGGCCGTGTCCCTCTGTAGACACTTGGACTGCATTCATTCATTCATCAAACGTAAATTGAGCCTGTCTCAGGCTCTACTCCTGCTCACAGGTAGAGACAGACCAGAGAACCGACAGGTGGAGAGCAAGTGTTACGGGGCTCTTGGGGCCAGAGGGAGGACCGGGTCAGGCAGCCTGCAGCATGTGAGGTGGGTGTTGAGAGGCAGCCGGGAGCTGGCCAGTGCCCGTCGGTGCCATGTGCTGTAGCTGCTCTGAGCCGGGCGCTCAGCATGGCCCCACCCTGGTGCCCCATGGGGTCTTCTTGATGAAGGTCATGGCAGCCTTGCTTCCTAGGTGAGGAAAGAGCTCAAGGAGGTGACTCATCCAAGATCACACAGTCACCAAACGGCCCACCCAGGATGCAGACCCAGACCTGGCTGATCTGGAGCCCAGGGTTTAAGTTGCTCTGTTCCAACCTCAGTGAGCTGAGTGGGAAAATCCCCCCAGTCTCCAAGGCCAGGTTGGAGAGGCAATGGGATTGACTTGGTCGAACCTGAGTTTTGGAAAGATTCCCTTGATAATTCACGGGGCACATGCATGTGTATGTGTGTGTGTGAGAGAGAGAGACAGAGAGAGAGACAGAGAGACAGAGACAGGCAGAGAGTAGTCTGCAGACCAGAGGAATGGGTGACAAGGGCTTGGCAGCGATCCAGAGGGGCAGGATTGGGTGGGATTGCGTGAGATGGGGGACAGGGTGCGGGATAGATAGATTACAAAGGGGAGGTAACTTGGGCAGGACTGGGGGGTTGGTGAGCAAGGGAGGCAGCCAGTGTCTGACTTGGGAACCTGGGTGGTTGATGGAGCGTATTCCCTGAGGTGGGAGGACCAAGCCGATGGGATTGGTGGTGAGCTCAGCCTTGGAGCAGACACATGGGGCAGAGCTCCAGCTCACTTGGAGTCCCGTGGCCCTCCTTGGGCTGCTGCACACACAGCCATCCCTTGCCTGTGTTCCTGGAGCAGTGCCCAGCCTGGCACTGACAGGGCAGCATCAGGGTCTGGAGGGCAGTGGCTATGTGTCTGCCTTACCCTGATCACCCCCAATCACCGCCATGCCGTGTCCTGGGGGCTGCGGAGAGCAAGGGGTCCTAGGTGCCACCCTATCAGAGACTTGGCTCTGGCCAAGCCCCTCTGTCAGAGAGTCAAAGACCCGCAGTGCTGGGACTCTCAAGGTGGATACTTCTATGCCTCATGCCACCACTCTTTTCTTCCAGATTAGACTCAGGTCCTTTCCTGCAGCCTCAAGTTCCTTCCAATGTCAACCTGGGATCCCTCTGGCTAGATGGTACATTGCTGGCACCTTAATCTTTCTCCCTAGTAGACCCCACCAGCTTTTCTAGGGCTGAACTCTGCCCGCCCCCAACTAGCATCACCCCACTTTCAAAGTGCCCGTCTGCCATGAATACAGCACAGCTCATCCTGGCCCCCTCTGGGCCTCAGTTTCCTCATCTGTCCAGTGGGCTCAGTTGGCCGGATCTGGCAGAGCCATGGTGGTTGAGTGCCTGTGATGAGGAAAGGGTACAGTCCACAGAGTGGAGGTGCTCTTGTCTTCCTGTCAAGGTTCCTCCCTGCGTATTGCGGGGGCCCTCCTCCTGCTACCCTTCTCCCACCCCACCCCGGCAGGCTGCCAGCAGCTCTTTCAGGCTAATTAAGTTATTTTGGACTGACTTTGGAGGGTGGATTGACATCTCAGCCATTGGCTGAGAGCTGTGACGGGTACCAACCCTCAGCCCCCACCTTGGTGCCTGGCAGTTCTGGAAATGCCAGCGAGCCCAGGCCTTCCTCTTGGCACTGGGCTGTGACTGCCAGGCCGAGGTCACCCTGGATGGACCTTCTCATCAGGCCAAGCGGTGTCTGCTGACCCATCTCATGTCCTGGAGGTCTCCCACACCAGCCCTCCTGGTTGAGAAGGGGCACATGGCTCTCCTTGGGGTGGGGGGTCAAAGCTGAGGCATCCCAGTGGGGAGACCCCAGGCCCCTCTGCGGCCATCCCATCTCTCTGCTTCGACCTTCCTGTGTGTCTGAAATGGCAATAAAAGCCTTGAGTCCTCACTTGCCACAGCCAGCTCCACTCTGAGAGGGGAGTGCACCTGGGGGGTCTTGTTCCTGTTTGTTTAGGGGGAGCTGAAGCCGCCTGCCTTACAGGGCTGGGGGGAGGGGAGGCACACCGACCCACAAGCTGGCCCCCAGCAGCGTCATGGTGAGGGGCTCTGTGTGCCACACTCTGTCACAGACAGGGCTCAAGGCTCAGCGCTGGCTTGGGAGGATGGCTCTGTCACTCTTGCGGGCCTCAGTTTCTTCCTCTGTAAAATGGGGGTGATGACACCACCGCCCTTGGAAGGTGCTGTGAGGTTTCAGGCATAGAGGCTGCCAGGTCTGGAGGAGGTGCTCACGAAGAGCAGCCTGGGTCCTGGGCTTCTGACTTTCACCCATGCCTGCCTGCTTGGGTCTTGCCTGGGGTCTCCCTGTGGTCCCTGGCCATGGGGTGTGGGGAGAGCTCCCTGACCACACTCCCAGGCCCCCCAGGCTCTGGTAAGGTGATAGGGGTAGGGTCAGGAGGCAGGAGCAGGCCAAGTCGGGCTCCTTGGGAGGGAGTCTAGGCTGCCTTAAGCCCTTCTGGTCAGTTTCTGGCTTCTGGAAGGGAGCTGTGCAGCCACCACCAAAGGGAGTGTCGGGAGGGGCTTCTCAGGGCCCTGGAAGACACCCGCTCCCATAGATAGGTGTGCCCTCCTCCAGAAGCCCACCTCTGCCTCCACACCCTGACCCCAGGGGCAACTGTCCACACCTGTCCCCTGAAACATTCCTGGCTGCGTCTGGTTTTATAATTGCAGGTGGGTGACTCATTGGAAAAGACCTTGATGCGGGGAAAGATTGAAGGTGGGAGGAGAAGGGGACGACAGAGGATGAGATGGCTGGATGGCATCACCGACTCAATGGACATGAGTTTCGGTGAACTCCAGGAATTGGTGATGGACAGGGAGGCCTGGCGTGCTGCAGTCCATGGGGTCACAAAGGGTCAGAGTGCTCACGACTGAGCGACTGAACTGGATGCACACACACTCAAACACACACACACTCACACACACACTCACACACACACACTCACGCTCTCACACACACTCACACACTCACACACACACTCTCTCACACTCACACACACACACGCTCTCACACACACACACATGCGCGTGCACACACGCGCACAGACACACACTCACTCACACACTCACACACACCCTCACACACATACACACACTCTCTCACACACACTCACACACACACTCACACTCTCACACACACACTCTCTCTCACACACACACGCACACACTCTCTCACACACACACGCACACACACACTCACACACACTCTCTCACACACTCACACGCACACACACACTCACTCACACACACACACTCTCTCACACACACACACACACACACACTCTCTCTCTCTCACACACACACACACACACCCCCCACAACTCTCCACTGAGAGCTCTTGTACGGGGCAGGGCTGGGTATCCCGCCTCCTGCCCACCCCGCTAAGAACTCTCATCCCAGGCTACACCTTCACCTTGGGGAAGGGCCTGGACAAGCCGGCATGTCTGGGTTCCCATTTGCTCTACCCCCTGTGGACCCCGAGCCCATCCACACCTCTGACCTTCACAGACCAGCCTGGCCCCACTCGTCACATCAGGCCTGGCGGGCAGAGCGCCAGGAAGGTGCCTGGTGGTTTTGGGTGCACCCAGGCAGCTGGGAGAAGGGGTCCTCCGGCCTGTGGGTCTGCGGGGAAAAGGAAACACGTAGAATGAGCAGCACTGGGTGCACTTTGAGCTCACCTGCTCTGTCTAGTCCACAAGGCAGAATGGGAGCCCCCACTTTACAGAGAGAAGCCTGAGCGACAGGATGGCCAGTGGCCATGGGCACACAGATGGGAGCGCTGACACCAGGGCTGGACCTCAGTGAACCCCGATCCTGGGGGTTGGGGTGGGAGAACCCCACAACTCTCCACTGAGAGCTCTTGTACGGGGCAGGGCTGGGTATCCCGCCTCCTGCCCACCCCGCTAAGAGCTCTCATCCCAGGCTACACCTTCACCTTGGGGAAGGGCCTGGACAAGCCCGCATGTCTGGGTTCCCATTTGCTCTACCCCCTGTGGACCCCGAGCCCATCCACACCTCTGACCTTCACAGACCAGCCTGGCCCCACTCGTCACATCAGGCCTGGCGGGCAGAGCGCCAGGAAGGTGCCTGGTGGTTTTGGGTGCACCCAGGCAGCTGGGAGAAGGGGTCCTCCGGCCTGTGGGTCTGCGGGGAAAAGGAAACACGTAGAATGAGCAGCACTGGGTGCACTTTGAGCTCACCTGCTCTGTCTAGTCCACAAGGCAGAATGGGAGCCCCCACTTTACAGAGAGAAGCCTGAGCGACAGGATGGCCAGTGGCCATGGGCACACAGATGGGAGCGCTGACACCAGGGCTGGACCTCAGTGAACCCCGATCCTGGGGGTTGGGGTGGGAGGTTTCTGTGGAAGTTGGGGCCAGCGTGTTGTGCAGAGCTAGAGACGGGCTTTGTCTTCCTGGAGGACACAGCTTCCTGGGGGAGGCTGTGTTACCCAGAGCTGCCCCCGGGCCCCCATCCACAGATAGTGAGTTCCAGAAGATTCCAACAACACACAAAGTAAACGACCGCCATGCCCTCTGCAGTTGACAAGGAGTTCCTTCTTATCCCAGCGGGCTCATTTGCTCCCTGGCAACTCTGAGAGGCAGAAATCGTCCTCAGTCCCATTTATCCCTGGAGAAATGAACACCCGGAGAAGTCAGAGGACACCTTTTGGACTGAAAGGGCATGCAGCTAAAGTAGCCATCGGTGGTTCCGACCAACAGTTCATGGGGTCACAGAGTCAGATTCGACTTAGCGACTGCATAACAACAATGGTTCCGATGTGTTACCCACTTACAGTGCTGTAGCCAGCTCTGGGCAGAAGGCCTTGCCTACATCATTTCACTTCGTGTGTACAGCCCCTCGAGGAAAGCAGGTGCCATTATCATCTCCACTCTCCAGATGAGAATACAGGCTCAGAGAGGGGAAGTAACTTGCCCAAAGTCACACAGCTAGTCAGTGACAGAGACAAGACCCCCATGTGTCTGACCGTGAACCCCAAAGAGAAATCTCCAGCTGATGGGCTGCTTTTTCATACATGAAGCAAACGTGACCCTCCGTCTCCTCAGGATCCCCAGCCCTCTTTCCAGGGCCACTGGGGTGACGCCCGCATCCTTGTGGGCCTCGAGCAGAAGGGAAAGAGAGGAAAGCAGGTGCCATTATCATCTCCACTCTCCAGATGAGAATACAGGCTCAGAGAGGGGAAGTAACTTGCCCAAAGTCACACAGCTAGTCAGTGACAGAGACAAGACCCCCATGTGTCTGACCGTGAACCCCAAAGAGAAATCTCCAGCTGATGGGCTGCTTTTTCATACATGAAGCAAACGTGACCCTCCGTCTCCTCAGGATCCCCAGCCCTCTTTCCAGGGCCACTGGGGTGACGCCCGCATCCTTGTGGGCCTCGAGCAGAAGGGAAAGGTATGTCCTCTGGCCATTTTAGGGACAAAGAACGTGGAGAGCTCCCAGGTTGGGAGGCGTGGTCCCCAGCTCTCACAGGCTCCAAGAATCATCCTGTAAAGAGGATCTTCAGATGGAGAGCCTTCGTCCAAAGGGGATAGTTCAGAACATGGGAAAAGCTTCTAGCACACACGCAGGCATTCATGGCAGGTGTATTCAGAATAGCAGAAGATGGAAACGACCTTAAGATTGTGAACCAGGGAGCAGCCTTTCGGCAGAGGAAGGATTCAGAGTGAGTGGAAAATGCTCACAGAATCTTAACTGTGCTGAGGGAGACAGCGGAGAGTGTTCTAAAGCCCGAGGACAAAAGGAAGTCACTAGAAGGCTGAAAGTGTTGGGGGAGACAGGGCTGTGTGGTTTCGCTTTGTAGTTGCATTTTCCCAATTTATTCTGTTAACCAGCAATGATGTTATACTGAGGGGGAAATATATCCTCTACACACACACACACACACACACACACACACACCCCTCCCTTCTTATGCAACTAAAACTGCTCCGGATGCAAACAAGAACCTCTGGCGACAGCACAGGTTTTCCAGCTGCCAGATCCCACCAGGCAAAGAGATGTTTAGTCACTGATCTTGTCTTTCTCTGAGGCACATTGGACGTCTTGGTGAAACGAGGACACAGGCTTGCCAGGAGTTCCTTCCCTGGCACTTGCGGTCTTACCTCAGGCTTGGCTGGGGGGCATCCTGGCAGTTCTCTTCCGCATCTGACTCTTCCTTGTTCTCTCCCCAAAGTCCTTTTTAGTGACAGTACCTTCCCGTCTGCTGGATCATCCGGCAGGCTGGGGAAGGGGAGCCGTGGGCCTGGCATTATAGCTAGCTGATTCCGTGCTCTTGTGAGGGCAGTCCAGTTTATCTGATGGCTTGATCAGGGAATTTAATTATAATTTGGGCACCTCAGGTCTGGGAGTGCCTTCCAATTTCAGCTGAGCCTCTGACCTCCCTGTGGCCAGGGGAATCCAGCTGCCAGAGACCAAGACACAAGCCCAGAACAGCCCAGGGAAGACTTCAGGCCGCTGCGTCTCTCTGCCCAGAAAGGCGCAGGCTCTCTTGTGTTCCCAGATGCAGAGCTTCCTCAGCTGGAAGGTCTGCTTCAAGGACCTGCAGGAAATCCTCAGGGGAAACTCAAGATACATTAGGAGGGCATCTCAGCTGAGCTCCTGCAGCCTCAGCCCCGGGCAGGGGCTATGCTTCTGAGAAGTTGCAGCACCCTTCAGCATAGCAGCTTCTTGCCATGTTTGTGTGGGCTAGTCTCATGGATTCCCTGGAGAGGGAAGCCTGGGGGTCAGTCTCTGTGATGGAGCAGGTGGAGGTGAGAAGCAGAGAAAGGCCCAGAATGCTCTGTGTCCGATGCCTAACTCCCCCACCACCACCACCCCCCATCCCGAATTTAAGGAGAGGGGGCTTGGTATGAGCTTTGGACCTTGACCTTGCCTGAGGTCATCCAATCTGCAGCAGTGCCAGGGTTATCAACCAAGACATTAGGCTTCTGATGGTGGGGATCAGGACCCCAGAAGGGCCCTTCATCACTGACAGCTTTCTGTGAACTGAGGACTCTTTGGTCTCAGATGAGCCCATTATCAAGAAGGAACAATCAATCTGCCCTGAGCTAGTATGTGCTCTAGAAAGAATATAGGCTTTGGAGTTTGATGGACCTGATTTATCTTATGTGATCTTGTGCAAATCACTTAACTTCTCTGAGTCTTTCCTTTGCTGTAGCTGGGTACCAATACCAACCTCATAGGGGTTAGTTTGTAGCAGAGGAGCTTTCTTTATGAAAGAGAAGGAGAAATCATATAGTAAATCATTTAAAGTGTTTCCTGTATTCTCCTAGCAGGCCCAAGGGGTCGGTTTTATAAGTGAGGCATCTGGGCCTGAGAGGGTGGAAAGTGACTTCCTCAGGGTCCCCGGGAATTAAGTAGAAAGCCTGGATGTGAACCAAGCCTTGTCAGCTCCAGAGTCTCTGCGAGCAGCAGCCTCTGCAGAGAAGCGCACAAGAGCGGGAGATGCCCTCCTCCGCCGCCAGCCCACTCCCTGACCTCCAGCCTTCAAGAGCCTTCAGCTGCTGAGTCACAGGCACATATAGTAAATCATTTAAAGTGTTTCCTGTATTCTCCTAGCAGGCCCAAGGGGTCCGTTTTATACGTGAGGCATCTGGGCCTGAGAGGGTGGAAAGTGACTTCCTCAGGGTCCCCGGGAATTAAGTAGAAAGCCTGGATGTGAACCAAGCCTTGTCAGCTCCAGAGTCTCTGCGAGCAGCAGCCTCTGCAGAGAAGCGCACAAGAGCGGGAGATGCCCTCCTCCGCCGCCAGCCCACTCCCTGACCTCCAGCCTTCAAGAGCCTTCAGCTGCTGAGTCACAGGCCATCTTGCCTGTGGTGGTAGCGGGGCCTGTGGCTCAAGTGGCACCAGGATGTGTCCAACTAGTGCAACCCAGGACGGGCAGAACCCGGCCCCACCCGCCTGGGGCCAGCAGGAGCTGTCACTGCCTGGGCCTGTGCGCCTTCTCTCCTGACACTTCTGTGCCTGATACGGAGCCTGCCAGGGGGCAGGCGCTTGATGAACACTTGATCAATTTGTTGAGCAAATGAAGCAAACCTGGCAAGTGGCCAAGGTCCTAGCTCCATCCCTGGTGCGTTGCCTGGCATTCTGTCCCTGAGGCCCCTTCTTCCTGCACTGAACCCCCTCCAGCTCTGAAGGAAGTGGGTACCCACCCCAACCTGTATGGGAAGGTAAAGGACTCTGGGTCAGTGGCTGGGGGTGGGGGGAGGGCGAGTGTGGGCATCCTCCAGCCAGTCCTGATGTCTGAAGTCATTCTTTGTTTTTTATGAAGGACTTTGTCCATTTGCTGGGGACTTACTGCATGCCAGGACCCCAGGCTGGAAGTGCGATGAGCATCTTCATGTTATGGAGGTGGACTGAAGATCAGAGCGGAAAAGACTTGCCCAAGGCCACACAGCAGCAACCAGGATTCCAACTCATCTGTCCTTGCGGATTCTGAGGCTGGGCTTTTATTTATGACACCATCCTGGGCCCCTTATGCTGGGGTCGTGCTTCAACAGCCAGGTCTGATAAGTGGGTGCCTCTTCATTCCCTGCCCTAGCATCATGTTCTAGCCCTGGTAACCTCCAGACTTGTGTCAAGGCCTGCAGGCTCCTTGCAAACCACCTGCTTGGATTTCTGTTGCACCGGTGACCCCTGCTGGCCAGGACCCCTTCTGCTCCGTCCTTGTCTCCAGCATCCCCTCACACATATTTGACCCTCTAAGCTCTGCCCGCTCCTTGCTATCCCTTGGGATCTGCAGGGAAGCAACTGTTTCTGTGTAGTTGGGCCTTCCCATCACACCTCCAAATCCCAAGGTTCACAGGACAGGGCTGGCCTTCTCCAGGGCGTGGTTTCTCCAGGCTGGGCCAGCAGTCATCCTCCCGTGGGCCACAGGATTCCTGTTCCCTCCCCACCGGGACTGGTTGCTGCTTCTTGGTCTCCATCCCCTTTGCTCAGGTCTCTTCTGAACAAAGGGACCAGAGGGTCCGGCACCGACAGGACTACCCCCAAAGGCCCCAACAGGAGGATAACTGAATAGGCAGGCGTGGTGGGGGCAGGGAAAGACCTCTGTCAGCCTTCTCCCTTCCCCTGCTTGGGGTCAAGAGGCTGCCTGGCTCTGGAGGGTGAGGGCAGTTGGAAGAGTGAAGAGATGCTAGTGGGGATACTCAGGGGGCCACAAAGGCTCTCAGAAGCTTCCTGGCAGACTCAATCCCATCCCTCTCCCTATCCCCTCGGGTATGCACCCCGGAGGCCCCAGGGCTCCCTGAGAGGTTGATGGGGGATAGGAGGGACTGGGTAGCCCTTGAGCCCAGGGCTTCTCGCTCTCTGCCTCCCCTAGGTGGTCACTAAACCCCTCCAGTCCTTGGAGAGAGTGAGCTGGGAACCTGGAGCCAGACATGCCTGGCTTTCTGCGTTCGGCCATGAACTCACCTTGACTGTCCTCTCTCTGGGCCTCTCTTTCCCCAGCTGTAAAATGCGGGCAGTAGCAGTACTTTGGCCATGTGACGTGACGCCCCGACTCACTGGAAAAAGAGGCCCCAGGGCTCCCTGAGAGGTTGATGGGGGATAGGAGGGACTGGGTAGCCCTTGAGCCCAGGGCTTCTCGCTCTCTGCCTCCCCTAGGTGGTCACTAAACCCCTCCAGTCCTTGGAGAGAGTGAGCTGGGAACCTGGAGCCAGACATGCCTGGCTTTCTGCGTTCGGCCATGAACTCACCTTGACTGTCCTCTCTCTGGGCCTCTCTTTCCCCAGCTGTAAAATGCGGGCAGTAGCAATACTTTGGCCATGTGACGTGACGCCCCGACTCACTGGAAAAGGCCTTGATGCTCGGAAAGATTGGAGGCAAAAGGAGAAGAAGGTGGCAGAGGATGAGATGGTTGGATAGCATCACCAATGCAATGGACATGAACTTGAGCAAACTCTGGGAGATAGTGAAGGACAGGGAAGCCTGGCATACTGCAGTCCATGGAGTCTCAGTTCAGACTGAGCAACTTAACAGCAGCACACTTCTTGGGTGTGAAGGGCCCAGCAGAGTCAGTTAGTGCAATGCAGAGAAGGAGCGTGAGGTCAGTGGCCCTGACCGTGGGGAGGTAGGGCCCTTGCTCATCTCCTAGCCCCTTTCTCCTCTGCACGGGAAGCTTCCCACCAAGGGCCTGTCAGATGCTTAAAGCTCCGTGTAATCCCAGCTGTGTATGTGGGTGGCTCTGCTTTCTCCTCTGGGCCAGGTTCGAGCCAGAGAGGCATCCTGGGGCAGCTTGAAGTGAGAAAAACTCAGGGAGGGCAGATCTTGGTTCTGCCTGGTCCTCACTGCAGAACTCTGTGTAAACAGTTTTCCAGTCTGAGCCTTCGTTTCCTCTTCTGGAAGGTGGGAGCAGTGGCACCTGTCGTGTTAAAGGAGCTACAGAGTAAGGTGTGGCTCAGAGTAGCTGCTTCAGGCCTGCACTCACCACACGATCCAGGTGGCATCTCATTACCCCCTCACCTCTGGTCTCTAGCTCCAATGGACTCCAGTCTCTCAGAAGCATCTGCAGCTCAGCCTTTTCCCCTCCTCCCACACTGCCCCCATCTCATTGCACAAACCAGAAGCCTGGCGGGGGTTACCTTGACTCCTTCCTCTCCCTCCACTCCGTCCCCAGCTTGTCCCCCACCCGTCCTAGTCCTGCCCCAGGAGATTCCATCCTCAACACATTCCTTTCTCAACACTCCTTCCTTGACTGCCCACTGGCACAGTGCTGGTCCCGGCCACCACCACCTGGACTATGGAGGAGCCTCTCGGCAGGCCCCACGTTCACTGGCTCCCTTCCAACCCTTTCCTCATACTGCATAAGTACACAGTTCCCTTGCTGAAAACTATACAGTGGCTTTGCAGTGCTTTTAGGATAAAGATCAAATGCCCAAGCCAGAGGTCCTGCATCACTGGGGCCCTATGGCCTCCCTGCTGGGTGACCAGCAGGCTACCTCCTCAGAGCTCCAGCCATTCTGGACTTCCTCTGCTGGACTGTGCCCCTGCCAGGCACCCTGTCTGGAATGTTCTTCCCTGCTCCACTTCATCTAGTTGCTGTCTTCCACTCTCCAGATTGTAGCCCAGGCCCAGCATCTCCAGAGAGGCCTGTCCAGGCCCCAGGTTGGGTTAAATGTCTTCGTCACAAGGTTTCACCAGCCTGGGGCCTCTCTTTTGAAGGTTCTTCTTGGTTTATCTTGGAACCTCTGGGTGATCCTATGGTGGGTCCTTAAACTCCCTAAAGGCAGGGCTGTGTCTGCTGGTCACAGCATTCCCAGTCCCCAGCCACAATCCAGAGCAAGCAGATGCTAGATAAATGCGATGAGGTCCTTGACCCTTCTGTGGCCCTCAGTCTGTGTCCTTGGTTTGGCATGTGATGATGCCTGGGCTGGTTATTGGTTAGTGAGCTCACAGGGTGGTGTTAAAAAACCCAGTACTAGAATGCAGGAGTCTCAGGTTCTAGTCCTGATTCTGCTGTGTGACCCTGGACCAATCATTGCCCTCTCTGAGTCTGTTCCCTTACTGTAACACAAAGGGGCTGTGTTATGTGAACTCAGAGCAATCCCTTCCGACATGACTGGTCCAGGAAGACTTCTTGGAGAGTAGTCCTTTGCAGGGGCCGATGGAAGGGCAGGATCGAGTGAGTGGGAAAGGCCTTCAGAGAGGGAGAAACAGTTGTGCAAAGATGAGAATGAGTGAATCACTTGTGGTTGAACAGAGGTAGGGATGGGGCCCAGGAGAGACAGGAGTGGAAACGGAAGGAAGAGTGCGAGACAGGGCTGATACCTCCTGCCAGAGTCAGCTGGGGCCTCCGACTGAGCAGCATCTCCATCCCCTTCCTGAGAACTCTGGCCCACAGTGAAGGCACAGTAATTGCAGGGCCCCTTAATTACCTGCCCCACCCAGCACCCCCCTCCCCCGTCTCTGGCTGGTGGGTTAATTTCCTGCTCCCTGGAGCTGTCCTGTGAACAGTCTTGCCTTCCTGTAACCGACAGCTCCCTCATCAGATAGCAGGGAGGACAAGTCCTCTGGGGGAATGGGAGGCTCCTTCCTGCCGCCCT
>SJXQ01000193.1:129728-145454 GCA_006408695.1 Aepyceros melampus
GCCCTCCATTGCCGGGGAGATGGCATCACCACCCAGGAACGCCGAGCCCAGCCCCCCTCCTCGTTCCCAGCTCTATCTAGTCTGGGATCTCGTGTCTGGCTCTGCCATCTCTGAGCCATGTGCTGCTCCTGACACCTCCCCCGCCCCCCACCCCGCCCCACGCACTGTCCCCCAGAGCTGGCTGCTCAGTTGGTTTGGGTCTTAAGGGCTGTCCAGCTTGGTGACTGGAGCCCTTTTGGACCAGGCTAGAACCCTGGCTTCTGGGTTGAGGTTGGAGTGGGTGCTGGGGTCTTGGCTGGGGGAGGAGGGGCTGAGATGCTGGGCTGCTTATGCAGGATGCAGCAGGCTGAGTTTGCAGAGCTGACAGAGATGGGCAGAGACTTGCTGCCAGAATGAACCAGGATCCTGAAGCAGTGGAGGCTGGGGAGCAGGCAGTGAGTGTCTCACTCTGAACACTCTGCTGGCCTTGGAGGCCCAGTGTCCAAGCAGAAGGGAGAGATTGGGGCAGGTGAGACCAGCAGAGTACCAGGTACTCTCCCTCTACTCTTCAGCCACACTGGCCTCCTTGTTTCTCTGTAATTCCAAGTTTGTCCCTGCCTCAGGGCCTTTGCACTTGCTGGCCTCTAGCTAGGAACTCCTTCAGTCTGCTCTGTGCATGACTATCTCTTTGCCACTTTCAGATCTCAGCTCACATGTCACTTGCTCAGAGAGGTGCTCCTCAATCACCTGTCGTTCTCCTCTGTGTCACCTGGTTTTTCTTAACAGCATGTGGAACCATCTGAAAAGACTTCCCACACTTATTTGTGTTTCTTGTCTGCTCCCCAACTAGATTATAAATTCCACGAGAGTGGAGACTGTGTGTTTCTTATTTGCAGTATCTCTCCAGGTCCTACCCCCACGTCTGTGCAGAGTCTGTGCTCAGTAAATACTGGGGCCCCACGTTCCGGCCTTGAAAGTCAAGCTGATCTGTCTTTTTGCAAACATGGAGGCTGTTTTCCATCTCTATGCTTCCATACGTGCCATCCTTCTGTCTTGAATGCCCTTCCTTCAGCTTTTACCTGGAAAAATGGCTTCAAAACTCAGCGCAAATGGACAAGAGAGAAGGTTCACCTCAAAGTGCTCCCATAAGTGCGGTTGTGTTACAAAGACAGACCTCTTGTCAGGTCTGTGCCCATTTCCACTATCGAAGAGTTGATTACCTACTGAGTTAGCCTGCTCCACTGCCAGTAGGAAGGTCTGTCTTCTTTTGGGAGTGGTGGCAGGCTTCCTGACTGCCAGCTCTGCAAAATCATACCCTCCTGAGAGAGGGGATGGGGGAGAGGTGAGGGGTGGGAATCAGAAGCATGAGGACCGAGTGGACTCTGGTTGCTGAAGGAAGTTGGTAATGGAGGAGGCTGTTTCAACAAGTAATGAGCTCCCTGCCAACGGAGGTATACTTTCCCAAGGGTCTCACTTGCCCTCCCTAGCCCCTCGCTTTTCCCCAGGAGGAAGGAAAGCCTCTCTCGCTTCTGTCTCTCCCCTGTACTACTAAGTCGCCTCAGTTGTGTCCGACTCTGTGCGACCCCATAGACGGCAGCCCCCCAGGCTCCCTCGTCCCTGGGATTCTCCAGGCAAGAACACTGGAGTGGGTTGCCATTTCCTTCTCCAGTGCATGAAAGTGAAAAGTGAAAGTGAAGTCGCTCAGTCGTGTCCGACTCTTCGCGACCCCATGGACCGCAGGCTCCTCCATCCATGGGATTTTCCAGGCAAGAGTACTGGAGTGGGGTACCATTGCCTTCTCCGCTCTCCCCTGTAGGGCTTAGTAAATAACACGACTGGGGAAGTTTCTGTTAGGGTCTAATTTTAGTGATCTTTTGGTGGGTTTAAGTCATTTCTTCAGACTCTGTCCTCAAGCAAAGACAGAGGTTGGTTTTATAATTTTGAAAACAGATAGTCATTCATTTATCCATTTGTTTCCTAAACCTCCACTATAGGCTGGGTCTTGGGTCAGGTCCTGAGGTTCCAGACGAGGAGGTGTAACTGCAGCCCTGGAGTAAGTCCCGGATAGCTGGAGCAGGGGGTGGGGCAGATGCCTCCCAGACAGTCCTAGTGCAGTGGGCCCCTGCTGAGGCTGGTGTGCGGGTGATGGCGGGGACTCCTGGGGACACTGGGTGACTTCCCCTGAGTGTAGGGGAAAAGAAGACACAGGAGTAGGGGGAGAGAAAGGGAGAGAGCATCTCAGGCAGGGACAGAGAGAGAACAGTACATTTATTGCACTAAAAATAATTCTGTGTGTCTGAATATATATAATTCAAGCGTTATAACAACAACAATAATAGTGATAATTAAGGTCTCTCTAGGGCTTCCCTGATAGCTCAGTTGGTAAAGAATCTGCCTGCAATGCAGGAGACCCTGGTTCGATTCCTGGGTTGGGAAGATCCGCTGGAGAAGGGATAGGCTACCCACTCCAGTATTCTTGGGCTTCCCTTTTGGCTCAGCTGGTAAAGTATCTGCCTGCAATGCAGGAGACCTGGGTTCTATCCCTGGGTTGGGAAGATCTCCTGGAGAAGGGAAAGGCCACCCACTCCAGTATTCTGGCCTGGAGAATTCCATGGACTACAGTCCATGGGGTCACAAAGAGTCAGACATGAATTGGCTCAGCTGGTAAAGTATCTGCCTGCAATGCAGGAGACCTGGGTTCTATCCCTGGGTTGGGAAGATCTCCTGGAGAAGGGAAAGGCCACCCACTCCAGTATTCTGGCCTGGAGAATTCCATGGACTACAGTCCATGGGGTCACAAAGAGTCAGACATGACTGAGCAACTTTCACTTTCACTTTCAAGGTCTCTCTGGCTCCAAAGCACCGGCACTTACACATGTGCAGCCCTTGACGATTTACAAAGCCCTTTCCTGATCCTTTACCTTATTTAGTCTTTCATTCAAATATTTCTTGGGCCCATGCTACATTTCATGCCGTTTTCTAGGTGTTGGGGAAACAGCACTAAGCAGGTAGATGAAGTCCTTGACCTCACAGAGCCTACGGTCTACTGGAGGAACATTAGTGGTACCTTCACAAATAAGTGTCTCATTATACATTGAACTACGTCCTATCCATGAGAAAAGGAGGGTGTGGGAGCACAACACGTCAGTGAGGTTGGAAGAATGGATATTGTTCCCATTTTCCAGATGATGAAAATGAGGCCCATCCAGAGATGGTCAGAGATTTGCTCAAGATAACACAACTGGGTCAAGTTGATGATAGAGATGGGATTTCAGCCTGGCATAGGTCACTCACTGGTCCTCCTCTGCTTCCTACTTGCACGCATGCTCCTGCACACACAAACACACACACACACACACACACACACACACTCGACTGCCCAACAGATAGGATTGCCTAAGGTGCAGGGTCATTGAGGATCATTGTGGTGGGACAAGATGTTGGCAGTGACATCCCTGGCACAGCTCCTGGGCATCATTTCTGTGGCAAGACCTTATCTGTGTCTCTCTGGATCCTGCAAGGTCTTCTGGCTTCTGCACAGGTTCGATGAACATCCTGATGCCTGTGTGATAAGTGTATTTTCAGTGTATGTCAAGCAGAATTTCTCTCTGTTGTTTGCACACAAGTAGCCTGATTAGTACAAATCTTGGTGCCTTAATTGGGGTGCAGGCACAGACCCCGAGGGAATCCTGGGAATCTGGGATTGGCTCCTGCCCTAGTTAGGCCTGAAGGCTGGGAGATGACAGCTAGCACAGAGGGAGGAGACCCAGAAGCCCATGGTCTCCAGTGCTGAAACAGCTAATTAAAGTGTCCCTTGTGGTCATCTGAAATGAAGTACCCATGGAAGGCAAGCCATCGGGGGCTCGGACAACCTGTGCCACAGAGAAGAATAAAGGGCAGGAGGAATTTGAGGACTGTGGGGTGGAATGTTTGTTTTTAATGGCACTGGATAGCTTAAGGAAAGAAAATAATGAACAAAAGTCCCTAGAGCCTTGGTTGAAGGCACGGACTGAAATTCAGGAACTTTCTATGACTGGGAAAGAATCTCATCTTTTATTGAGGCAGGGCTGGTCTGTTCTGGTGAAAGTGAAAAGTGTTAGTTGCTCAGTCGTGTCCGACTCTTTGTGACCCCAAGGATTGTAGCCCACCAGGCTCCACTGTCCATGGAATTTTCGAGGCAATAATACTGGAGTGGGTAGCCATTCCCTTCTCCAGGGGATCTTCCCGACCTGCAACCTGGGTCTCCTGCATTACAGCCAGATTCTTTACCTTCTGAGACACCAGGAGCTTCCCTAGTGGCTCAACAGGTAAAGAATCCACCTGCAGTGCAGGAGACCCAGGAGATGTGTGTTCAGTCTCTGGGTTGGGGAGATCCCCTGGAGGAGGGCATGGGAACCCACTCTAGTATTCTTGCCTGGAGAATCCCATGGACAAAGGCGTCTGGCGGGCTACAGTCCATGGGGTTGCAAAGAGTCGACGTGTCTAAAGTGACTGAGAATACACACACCTGGAAAGGTTTGTTCTGGTAGTTGCTGAAGTCTCATGGTTGAATCCTCAACCTTTGCAGGGTTCTTCCATAAAATTGAAAAAATTAATCCAAAAAAGGTGAGAATTGAGAATCAAAATGGAGCTAAGCCGGAGAATGCCAGACTCAACAGTCCAGACTCCCGAACCCCAGGAAGTCCACCACGTGGCCAAATTGGCCCTGCTCCCCTAGTAGGCAAGACTGTCTGGCCTTAGTTAAAGGCTCCTTGCCTAAGGGTGTTACCTTACAAAGGGAAACCAACATTCCTCACAGTCCCCTAGGCTTATGACTAGATCAGATTCCAGTATGTTCCTGGGGACAAATTACAAAGGCAAACCTTAGCGGAGAGAGTTTACTCCCTGACAGAATTTGCTAATTTATCTTGGCCAGTTTCTAGGGAATATATGTGGGGATGAATTCTCAATCTGGATGAATTTCCTGATGTTGCTGAGCTCTGGATTCAGTGTTCTGGTTTTAGGAGCTGAAAGAATTTCTTGATGTCAGGAATTCAGAAGAAAGAAGAGTCCTCTAAACTTTGACTCCTTAAGAAAGCCTAGAAGACTCCTTTCAACAAGACCTTGGGGGAAAAACGCTGATGCAGGAAGTGCCAGCCCCTTTGAAAAACCCCTCCAATGGCTGTGCTCTGTGAGCTGGGCATCCTGGCAGAGCCTGCCATGGCTGAATGGGCCCTTGGTGTCAATGGAAATGGGAGGATCGTAGTGTGGCAGAGACCATGTGGTAACTTCGAGGTTAGAGGCTGGGTGTGCGGTGACCTGCATAGTGAGCAGAGCCTTGTGGTAATTAGAATGGTTCAAACAACAAGGCACTCTTTGTTTTTTGGACATGGTTAATGTCATGGGTTTAAGGCCAGAAGAGGTGGAGAGCCCACAAAAGTCCTATATCGATTCACATAGTAAAATAGATGTGTGTCTTATGAGTAGAAAAGAAGTTGAACTATCACAATGAAAAAATTTCAGAACCTTCTCTAGTCAATAAGCAGAAACAGTCTGTTGTAAAAGAGAAGAGGGGACTCCCTTGAAGAAACACTATGTAATAACACATTGGATAATAATTTAATTCCTTAAAACTTCTCTTGTCCTTCCCCAAAGGGATATGTGGTCATGTTTCAAGGTAACAGTGTACAGGCAAAGACCATAGATATTTTGAGAACTAGTAGATACTAGCCCTGAATGAAGGGGCTTCCTTGGTGGCTCAGAGGTTAAAGCTTCTGCCTCCAATGCAGTGGACCCGGGTTCGATCCCTGGGTCGGGAAGATCCCCTGGAGAAGGAAATGGTAACCCACTCCAGTATTTCTAAAGAAATCAGTTACCCCTGAGACTGACCTGATTAGATTAGGGATTTATTTGGATCAGACGATAAATGGAATGTTGATCTGAGCCTCTTCCATAGCACACAACAGTACTATCTGTGGTTATTTACCCAGATTCTAAGTGTATAGTTAAAATAGGTAACCCCAGAATTGGCAGAGTTACTACACTGGCTCCCTGACCCATGGAGCCTAAATGAAAGCCACTGTAGGTTTTCAAACAACATCAAAATAGTAAGTCAGTGCAATGACAGTTCTTTGGTGGGAGCACAAAGCTTAAAGCTAAGGTCAAAATTTTCTGGTTTGACCAATGCATAAGATAGATAAGTCTTAAAATGAATGTGGGATTGCTATCATTAATATATATTGGTAACTCCAATTATAGTTCCATGATGCTTCAGATACGGTTTTGTGTGACAAATTAACGCAAACCTAACACTCAGAGAATACTTGCGCTCCTCTATGGTAGGAGTCAGAGGACGTCAGAAGCGTGTAGACATCTCGCGGCAGGGACAGCGGTGCACCTTCCGCTTTGCCACGGGCTGTGCTAACTCTAATCTCATGTCTGGCCCTCTAACGAGCTAGTTCACAGGGACGTCGGTCATTCCATCATTCGTCTGGAACATTGGTGGCTTTTTGGCTGCACAGTGCATCATGTGGGATTTTAGTTCCCTAGCCAGGGATGGAACCTGTACCCCCTGCAGTGGAAGCATAGAGTCTTAACCACTGGACTGCCAGAGACGTCCTGGTGATATCTTATTCATAGGACACAGAGATCAGAAGATCACAAGTGTCTTGAAACACCATTGTATTTGGAGGGACATGGTGAAGGAAAAATAGTCTGAGAAAATACAGGGAACTCAGTTAAGCTTCTGGGACAATATCAGCCTGGAAAATTCCGGATATACCTACAAAGTGCAGAATAGGCTGTGACACTCCACATCGCGGATCACTAAGAAAGGGACTTATCCCCTGGTGGGCTACTTTGGATTTTAGAGGCAACATCTACCACACTTGTGTCTACTACTTCAAGCCAGCTCCTGAGAGAGCAAAAAAGCTGTTGGCTTTAACCGGGATCTGAGCTGGTTAAGACTTCAAGCCAAGTTTTTGTAATACACTAGATTCAAAGGTACTGAAAGTTTGTGGCAGATTGAGATGCTGCATGGAGTCTTTTGGCAAGACCAGAGAGCAGCATCATGGTTGGAGATCCTTCATTTTTGGAGTAAGACCATGCCTTCTCTGGCAAATATTCACCTTTTGAGAAATGACTCCTGGCTTGCCCCTTGGCACTGACAGAGGCTAGCCACCTGACCATAGACTATGATGCAATCGTTTAGTCCAAGAGAACCGCTGAGTTATCAGGTCCACCTACCCACTAAATTGAGCATGCCCAACAGTACTCCCTCTGGCAGTGGAGATGGTAAAGCGGTCTGGACCCAAGCAGGTTCTGAAAGCACAAGCGTGTTGCGTAAGAGGTGGCTCACACTTGCTGGATGCTACATCTTTCTCAGCCAACACTTGCGCTCTCACAGGAATTCCCTATAGCCAACGTATGGAGGAGAAAAGCATTCTGAGCCTGGTTAACAAATGGCTCTGCAGATGCAATCGTTTAGTCCAAGAGAACCGCTGAGTTATCAGGTCCACCTACCCACTAAATTGAGCATGCCCAACAGTACTCCCTCTGGCAGTGGAGATGGTAAAGCGGTCTGGACCCAAGCAGGTCCTGAAAGCACAAGCGTGTTGCGTAAGAGGTGGCTCACACTTGCTGGATGCTACATCTTTCTCAGCCAACACTTACGCTCTCACAGGAATTCCCTATAGCCAATGTATGGAGGAGAAAAGCATTCTGAGCCTGGTTAACAAATGGCTCTGCGTGTTATGCTGGTAGAGTGTGATGTGGTGTGATTACAGCCCCATTTAGAGGTATCCCTGGAGGACAGAATAGAGAAATCCCCCCAGCGAGCAGCACTTGGTATGTCTCACTGTCTTGGTCTGGAAGAACAGAGGCTTACGTTCTACAGTGATTTATGGGAAGTGGCTAATGATTTGGTCAGAGGGACAGGGACTGGGAAGAGATAGGATTGAAGGGTCGGTGAAAGAGAAGCTTGGAGAAAAGGTATGTGATTGGACCCTCAGAATGGATCCAACATCACGAGTTTATTTGTGTCCTATAACGCAGCCTGAAGACCCTGGAAGAAAGGGCTTTAAGAAACAGGTGGTCAAGATAACCTCCTTGTGGACGCCTGTTAGTGTCTTTTCCTGGTCACCCCGGGGCTTGCTCAATGGACTCAGTGACAAAGCAGCTGTGGATGTCACCTGGTAGTGGGGAGATGACATCAGATTCTTTCCTTCATGGGAGGAACAGCAATTTTTCTTCATTGGAACAGCTACTTATTCTGGGTTTGAGTTGCTTCCCCTGCCTGCCATAATTCTAGCAGAACCATTTGCAGGCTCTGCGAATACTTCATCCACTGTCTTGATATCTCGTACAACATTGCTATAGATCAAGAAATCCATTTTACATGGAGAGGAGTAAGCCAATGGACTGAAGATAATTGGATCCATTGGTCATCCTGGGTATCCCATTACCAAGAAATCAATGGACCTATACAATTATGAAATGACCTAGTGAAAATCTTGGTTCCAGAGCCAAAGGGAATTAAAAGGCACTGTGATGTTGGTGGTGGGGAAGGGGCATCCTGTAAGATGCTATATTCACTCTCGATCAGCTGGCTATACACGGTACTATCTCTCCCAGAGCTAGAATACAGGGCCGGGGGCCGAGCAGCAGAAACAGCAGTGCCAGTGCCCACAACCCCACCTAAGGACCTGCCCCTCAGACTTGGGGTCAGAAGTTTTGGTGCCCAAGGAAGGAATGTTTCCACTAGAGGATGCAAGAATCTTTGCATTCAAGTGGAAGTTAAGAATGCCAGCTGACCACTGAAAACTCCTTATGTCTTTGGGCAAGCAAGTAGAAAAGGGGGTTTTGGTGTGACTGGGGTTACTGATCCTGTCATGGGGAGATCAGCTTTCTGATTCTCAGTGGGGGCAGTGAGTAACAGAGGTGGGAAATGTCTTAGGCTAACAGTTAACTGAAGACTGCATCACTGAGTCAATGGACATGAGTCTGAGCAAACTCCAGGAGATAGAGAAAGACAGAGATGACAGCGAAAGACGGTAAGCCTGGCTTACTGCAGCCCATGGGGCCACAGAGACTCGGACACGACTGAACAGCTGAAGACTGCGGTAGCCTTAGTTGGGCAGGGCCTCTAGGGCTTCACATCCTTGGGTGATTTTTGTGGGTAAAGGGTTCTGCCCAGGGAAGAAAGAAACTGATCAATCAATCCCAACTATTATCTCATGGCGAGCGGCAGAAGGAGATCTGTGGCACTTGCCTCTGTTCCCTTTGTCCCTCCATGTCATGTGATGTTAATGAGAGTTTCTTAATCTCTGATGTGCATGCAGAGCCTCTAAGGACCTTGATAAAAATGCAGATTCTGAATTAGGAGGGCTTGTTTGAGGCCTGAGCTTCTATATTTCCAAGCAGTCTTTCCTAACCTCTTTATGTAAAGTCAAGTCACTCTCTAATTATCCTGCTTTTTTTCCCTTTCGTGTAAGTGATCACAATCTGTGATTATTTATTCATTTGTTTATTCCCTCATTTATTGCTTATCTGTTATGCTGCAGGTAAACTACATGAGGAAAGCGACCTTGAATTTCTTACTCTGCACTCTCAGCCCTAGGACAACACGTAGCATGTAATAGGCACTCTACAAATATCTGGAATGAATAAATGTGTATAACTTGTGTAATCACTTGGACTCCTGTGTATACCTAGAAATACACACACACAAGGGCACACACATATGCATGGGCATGTAGAGTTGGAATTAAACCTAGTGAGAAGCAAACACACACAGAGGAGTATAGAGATTCACATACACAGAGACACAAATATGTGATTTGCATATATATATTGTACATTGCAGCATAATACAAATGAACATAGACATGAACTTCCCCTAGGAAACCCAAGCATCCGAGTCCCAGGTACTGCTGGCCAGTTGCAGCTAGATCCTTCTTGGCCACCTTCCAGTCTCTTCTGGGTGGTCAGAGTTTCCTTAACAGGGGCAGAGAAAGAGCTTAAAGCATGGATCCTCCACCTTCTCTCTGGAAGTACTCTGCTGATCCCCTGACCTCCACTGTCTTTCCCTGACCCTGGGTCTGAACCAGTGTGTGTCAGTTGGTGCCACTGGGTGCAGAATGTGCCCTCCTTCCTGGGTGTCTGGAAGGTAGTGTCAATGCCTCTTTCTCCCCAGGGCTGGCCAGGTACAGAGTGGATGTCCAGTGGGTTCTCAGCTTGCAAATGGGAAGCCTGTGGTCAGAGAAAGGCAAAGCCACCAGCATCATCACTGAGAAAGCTTCTGAGGCCAGAATCTTAGCTGTTCGAATGGGACTGGTTCCTTGTATGACTCAGGGCCCTGCTGCCTGCTCCTGCATGCCCCATCCCAGGCCTTTCTCTTATACAAGAGGGGTTTGTAGCTGCTGCCCAGTCCCCAGTCTATTTTGTTTGCAATTATCTGACCAGGAAGCCCAGAAGCTGCTTTGAGCAAGTTTCAGCAGACAGACCCATGTCTCTGCCCAGAGATCCTTGCTCCTGATAATCCCCCAGGAAGCCCTGCAGCTCACCTCCTCCTTGGAGCTTCCCCCCACACCCCACCCCATCAATCTGCTTTGCTTTGAGTCCCTGAGCAGCCACCACTCAGGCCTGACAAGCCTCCTTTAGTTATGACTGGAGTCCTGCCCAGGTGGGGTAGGAAGGGATAGATAGTCAGAGAGTGTTTGTACAGGGCAGGAGCCTCGCAAGGGGCTCAGTTTCCCCAACCACTGAGAGTCCTACTTTCCAGCAACCCCAGTTTTGTGCCTCCCACCCGACCTGCTCCTATAGTCACAGGACAGCCCTTTAGAATTTGGAGATGGGGTCTTGTGTCTCTCCTGGATTTTCTCCTCTCTCTTATGATCATCTCAACTTTTCATGCCATCCAAAGAGGACATGCTTTCAAGTACCCATTAACCATCTACTCAATCATTCCTTCAAACAATATATTGGGTTCCACCATGTGCTCTGCCCTGTGCTGGGCCCTGGGACTCAGTGGTGCACATTACTCATTATGTGCTGTCTCGTGGGGCCAACGCTCTCCAGAGAGAAGCAGATCAAAGGAATTTTAAAACTACAAGTAAAAATGAGGTTATGATCATTATGATAGTATTCTAAGAAAGGAAGAAATATTGTCCAGATGTATCGATGTCATGGGAGGGAAACGCACTGTAGGTTCTGGGGCTCAGAGGCCTCTTTGAGGAGGAGATGGCTAAGCTGTAATCTGAAGGACAGGAAAGAGTCAGTATGAGAAGGGCTGGCTCTGAGTCCTCAGGTTTCCATTCAATCTCGTGGGGCACTGAGCAGAGATCATCCAGTCCCGGGTCCAACGCTTCCCAGCTGAATGAACTTGCACGTGTCTTTGACTCCTTGGAACCTCAATTTTCTCATATATTTAGTGTGCATAATTATGCCTGCTTGTTGAGCTGTTATAAGGAACCAACGAGATAGTCAAGTTCTATGCTGTACTCACTAGTTTGAGAGGACTGGTCTCATGTCTCTTAATTTTCCAGTTAATTGCTCAAATATCTGCCCGTACAACTTAGTAGAAGTGCAGTGTCTCCTGACTGAAGCCATTGCCGGCCCTTGTCCGGAAGGACCCAGAAGGTTTCGGGAAGATTCCTACTTCCAGTGTCAGGAAGAGAGAAACTAGTTCTCACCAGGCCATCAGTGCTAACTTCTGCTGCTAACACATGGGGGCGCTGTGGAAGACATGCTCTGCTCATCTTCACCGACCCTTGTGCTCCTTTTCAGTGGAGCCTGGGCTCCTGCGATCTCCACACTCTGGGTCCAAGGTTAGAGCTTTCTTAGCCATTGGCCTCAAAGAAAAACACCATGCCAGGCCAAGAGAGGCTTCTACTTCAGCCACTTGGGAAGCCAGAACCAGCTCTCCTACCAATATCCCAGACCTTGTGCCGAGTCTGGTCCTCCTTTCAGACCCTCCCCTCCCTCATGGAGAGGGGGCCAGGTATTTGGAGTCTTTTCTAGACAATGGGTTATCCTAACTTTTAAGACACAGTACTGACCATAGAAGAGTTTCCCTGATGGCAGAGAATCTGCCTGCAAAGCAGGAGACGTGGGTTTGACCCCTGGGTCGGGAAGATCCCCTGGGGGAGGGCATGGCAACACACTCCAGTATTCTTGCCTGGAGAATCTCATGGACAGAGGAGCCTGGTGGGCCACAGTCCATAGGGTCGCAAAGAGTCAGACATGACTGAAGGGCCTGAGCATGCCTGCCGCACGCAGGCCCTGGTTGTGGAATCTTTTTGGGCCCCATGTAGATTTGCCCACTGATGCTTCTGAGGCCAGCTCTGTGAGCCAATGGAGTAGTAGAAGCCTTTGTCAGGCCACGGGGACCTCCTGGCTTTGTGTCTGGGGAGTTAAGAGGAGTGTGCTTCCTCTACCCTGGCCAAGGGAGATGTACCTGAACAAGGAAGGTCTGTTCTAAGGGGCACCTCTGTTTGTACTTCAGCAGAGAACTAGCTGGCAGCCTCTCTCACCGTGCATCCCCTAACACAAGCTCCTTCTTTCCAGGTACTCTGGTGTGGATGTAGCTTCCCACTCCGTTCTCACAAACCACCCAGTGGAGAATTGTGGAATCTTTTTGGGCCCCATGCAGATTTGCCCACTGATGCTTCTGAGGCCAGCTCTGTGAGCCAATGGAGTAGTAGAGCCTTTGTCAGGCCACCGGGACCTCCTGGCTTTGTGTCTGGGGAGTTAAGAGGAGTGTGCTTCCTCTACCCTGGCCAAGGGAGATGTACCTGAACAAGGAAGGTCTGTTCTAAGGGGCACCTCTGTTTGTACTTCAGCAGAGAACTAGCTGGCAGCCTCTCTCACCGTGCATCCCCTAACACAAGCTCCTTCTTTCCAGGTACTCTGGTGTGGATGTAGCTTCCCACTCCGTTCTCACAAACCACCCAGTGGAGAAGGAGCTATTGCCAAGATTGACTGGAATGACCTGTGATTTGAGCCAAGGAGAGAGTGGCTGCCTACTGGAAGGCAAGCCTTCCTGTTTTTGTTTTCCTCCCAGTGCTGTTGGGTTCCCCTTCAGCCCTGAGAGCACGCCTCCCTTGAAGATTGCTGGAGACCTGCCTTCTCGACCCGGTGCAGCGGCCTTCCACACCTCCCTAAGCCTTGCCCCCTGCCTAGTGTTCATCCTCCAGATGGACCAGCTAGGTCTTCCCCAGCCTCAGGGAGAGGGAGGGCAGTGGGGAAGAGGCATCTGGGGTGGGTGGAAGCAGGCATTCCATTTGGCAGGCAGGTGGGCAGGCAGAGCCCCTGTGCCAGGCTAAGGAGAGGCTAGAGTGCAGAACTCAGCTGGAGAAGGGGGAGCAGACAGTGCCTTGCCTCCCAAGTCCAGGCTGTGCCCGTCGAGAACCCAGCCCACGGTCCCTTCCTCAAGGATGCATAGCAAGTAGAGGCCATGCTCCGCCCTACAGCATGGTGTCAGCAGTGGCTGGGCCGCCTGCAATGGGCGAGGGCCTATTCATGAAAACAATGTCCGTGTTTTTGGTCGTTGTTGGCTTCAAGACCCCCAAATCTGTTCTTCAAGTCAAGGTAGGGGACCAACTCCAAGGTCAGGGGCAAGTGAGCAAACTCCCCTTGGTTCTCTGAAAGATGTCAGGGAAAGAGGTAAAGAAAAAAGCACTGATCTGCTGTATGTTTTAGCAAAGTCAGGCCACTTCTGCTGGCTGAGTGTTCTCTCCTCTCAAATGACTTTTGAAGTTCCTTCTGGATCTTATATTCAATGATATTATAATAATAACAACAAAAATCATCATAATCATAGTGATAGCCAACCCTTTGATATCTTGTCTGATTAAATCCTCCTAGTACTAACATTGTCCCCACTCTATAGCCAAGGGAACTGAGCTTAGAAAGGGTAAGTCAATTGTGCAGCATCACCCAGTGGGTTAGGGCCAAAGCCTGGAACAACCCTGAGAGTCTCTGAGTGCAGAGCCCGACACACTTAACCCTTCTACTATGCCGTCAGGTTTGCCTTTGGAACAGTGCTGAGATGATCTGACCAATGCTGGTCCATTGCTGGCCTTTTGCTGGAGAAAACTGACCCATCCCTCGCTCTGGTTTTGTGCCCTGTGGCTTTAAGAAAACTTTCCCTCTCTTTCTGCTGTAGTTTCTGAAGAAACTGGCTGAGCTGGCTCAGAACCACCAGCCAAAAGAACTCCATGTGTGTAAGTCAAGCAGGCTCTTGCCTAAGAAAGCCGATGTGTGTGTGGAGGGGAGGGACCAAGGAGTAATTAGGGCGATTTCTCGGAGGGGGAGACGTGCCTTCTTCTTGGGGAATATGACAGGCCCATCTGTCAACAAGGCCTTCATGACTCCCTGCTCCAGGCTGGGCACCATGGGGGGTACAGGGATGTCAAGAGCTTAGAGATCCCTCCCAGTTCTGGATGCTCTGACATGAAGACATCTCACTACCTTCTCCCAGCACCACCTCCCCCATACCCTGAAGCTCAAACTCTGTTAGGAGAGATAAGATTTATATACATGAAAGTGAAGAACAATGAGATGATTTGTGCCAAGTGTGTGGTCTATCTATGCATTAATAAGCATTTATTGAGTTTTCTTGGGACCAGGCACTGAGCTAGGCAAAGGGGAAACAGAGATGAAAGGCACCCAGACTCCCCTCTGAACATAGGACCCATAGGAAGGACAGGTTCTTAACCAATTAGGGCCATGATAGAGGAAAGGAACTGGAGCTTCTTGGTGCCAAGTGCTAGGCTAAATACTTCTCATGGATTTCCTTATTTAATCTCTACAAAATTCAATGAGGTGGAGACTCTTAACTATTCCCATCTTACATGTGAGGAAACTGGAGTTTAGCAGAGTACTCGCTCAAGATCCTGAAGTTTGTAAGAAGTGCTAGCAGGGCTTGAATCCAGAAAGGCCAAGAATCCTTTAACGGCTAAGTCCTCTTGTGCCAGATCACTCTTGTGTGGGTGGTGGAGATCCGAGAGCGTAGGTCGGAGCCAGATTATGGAGAACCTCAAGTGCCTTGTCATTTCATCCTGAAGCTAGGGAGGATGTCTGTCAATCCAGAAGGAGATGAGCTGTGTGGTCAGGGAACAGAAGCATCGCTGGAGAATGGCGAGCTTGAGGTGACTATCGCTGGATGAATATCATTAGAGAAAGAAGGATGAGGGGAAAATGAGGGGAGCAAAGGGAGGAGAGAGGAGGCTCCCCAGTGTGGATGGGGAAGGTATGTGTGAGGGGTTAAGGACGGGGAGTTTTGGAAGGGTGAGGCTTGAATTCCAGCCTGGAGTTGGTCTTTGGGGCAGTCAATGCTGGCTTTGTGGACTTGGGGTAGCTTGGGCAGGTGGGGTTCTGGGATGCTGTGGGCCTGGCCCAGTGTGGCTTTAGGATGAGCAAGACAGACATGGCCCCTGGCCCTCATGATTTGCAGTCCAAGAGCCGAGACAGACATGAATCAAGCAACCACAAGCACCCAGGGGTGAGCGCAAACAGCCTGGCAGCTGTCGAAATCCTAGAGGCCCCGGGGGAAAGGTGGGAAGCAACCCTTGGCCTCATCTCTTAGGGATGGGTTAGTGGGGCTGCTGAAGGAGAAGCATTCTGGACAGAGAAAACAGCAAGAGCAAAGCCTGAGAGGCAGGGAGAAATACAGCAGACTGAAAGAAAAGGTGAAAAGCCAGAGCGGTTTGTGCTCAGAGAGCTGGCGGGGTGTGGGGGGTGGGTGGGGAGGGTGCGACCAAACGCCAA
>SJXQ01000193.1:145614-161818 GCA_006408695.1 Aepyceros melampus
CATCTGGAGGTTTCACTGGAGAACATTTGGCAGACGGTGATGAGTTTTAAGTAGGGAAATGACATAAAAAGATCTGTGTTCTAGAAAGACCCCTCTGGCTGCTGTGAGAATGCAGTGCAGAGTATGTGTGGCTTTGAGAGACCCGTTAGGACTCTCCACTGGAGGAGAGGTGAGGTGTCTGGACTGAAGCCGAGGTGGTGGATTCAGGAGGCCTGGACAGGTTGTACAGGCTTCTGGAAGATGGACTGAGCAGGACGTGGTGACAGACTGGGTGTGGGGGTGAGAAAGAGGACGCGCCAGGGACTCCTAGGTGTTCAGCTTCAGAGACAGGGAGGGTGGTGGGGCTGGACGTAGAGCTGGGGGCTCAGGAGGGGATTCACAGAAGAGAATCATGAGATGATTTGAGATGTGCTCGGTTGCTGCTGCCTTAGAAACACCCGGTAGGGACTAAGACTCTGCACTCCCAAAGGAGAGTGTGATCCCTGTATTGATCCCTGGATCAATCAATCAATCTGGGTTCGATCCCTGGTCAGGGAACTAGATCCCACATGCTAAAACTAAGCACTGCCTCAACTAGGACCCAGTTCAGCCAAATAAACAAATAAATAAACATTAAAAAGACAAGAGACATCCAGTAGAGGCAATAGGGTGCCCAGGCCTGGGCCTCAGGAGACAAGTTTGGGCTGGAGGTGGACCCTAGCAATCACTGGCTAGAGATGGAACTTCAGCCTATAGGAAGGCCAAGGGAAGGAACATGGGAAGACAAGAGGACCCAAAATAGAATGTCAAGGTTTGGATGGAGGAGGAGCCCAGCATTGAGAAGTTACTGGCAGGGCTGTGGGGAGATAGTGTCAGACAACCCCCAGGAGAGAGCCTCAGAGAAGAAACTGAGGCAGACAGATTAGGCAGATTGAAGGCTACCCAGAGCCCAGCAGACCTGGGGGAAATGGAGTCACTGCAGACCTGAACAGAAGACACAGCAGAGGCAACCCCATGGGTTAGTGAGTAGGAGATGAAGCCAAGGAGATGGAACCTGGAGATAACAGGTCACCACCAAGAAACGGGGCTAGAAGGAGCAGGGCCAGATTGAAGGAGAAGGGGGTAGAAGAAGGTTTGCTTTGTCTGCTCCTTGGTTGTTTTTTAAGATGGGAGGAACTGGGAATAGATAAAGGCTTTGGAGAGGGAGATTCTGGTTTCCTCTTACAGAGTAGACCCTTGAGGCTAAGAACTACGACACAATCCAGAAAGCCAGAAAAGGCAGTCAGCTTTTTAGCTGAGCAGCAAAAAGGCAAGCCAGCATTTGCCCTTTGGCTCTGCCAGGGAAGGTCAGATAAAGGCCTCTCCAGGGATGGAGAGAGAAAAGAGGTGGGGAGAAAGAGCAGCTGGAGGAGTGAGCTTTGCCCAGGAGGAGGGGGGGTGTGTTCTCTGAAGGTACATAGGAGTGTTCAAGGGGGGACATTAAAAGTGAGAATAAATAATAAAGGTTCTTATATGGAGCAAAGGTTTTTCTTCTTGTGTACACTGAGACTATCATGATTAAAGCTTGGCATCTGAATTTGGCTTTTAGTAGTGGCAGCTTGTAGGGAAAGAGTTCTGGCTTGGAAATCAGGAGATGTGGCTTCTGGTCTGTTCTGCTGTTAGCTGGGCTTTGGGCTCCTGGGCCTCAGTTTCCCGTATGTGAGTTGAGATGGAGGCGATGTTTCTAATATTATCATGTGCAGTTGGTTTGACGGACTTGCAGCCTGCCAGTGGCATGGTGCTTAGGATGTTTGCTGTGTGGGACTGCATGAAGTAATAACAGCACTGATCCTGATAAATAATAGCTAAAGTGAAAGTGAAAGTCACTCAGTCATGTCTAACTCTTTATGACCCCATGGACTGTACAGTCCATGGAATCTCCAGGCCAGAATACTGGAGTGGGTAGCCTTCTCCAGAGGATCTTCCCAACTAGGGATCAAACCCAGGTCTCCCGCATTGCAGGAGGATTCTTTACCAGCTGAGCCATAAGGGAAGCCCAAGATATGAAAAGAACACTGGAGTAGGTAGCTTATCCCTTCTCCAGAAGATCTTCCTCATCCAGGAATTGAACTGGGATCTCCTGCCTTGCAGGCAGATTCTTTATCAACTGAGCTATCAGGGAATCCAATAATAGCTAAATAATAGCTCTGTGATCTGCACTGTGCCCAGACCTTTGAATCCCGTGAAGGGGTCACCATTCCCATTTTACAGATGAGAAAATTGAGACTCCCTTCCCCAAGGTCACACTTCCAGGAAGTGGTAGGGTTGAGATTCCCCTCTACCATGGCCCCACTGATTGGGGCAGACACATGAGTCACCTGCCATTCAGAGGAAAGCATGCCCACTACCTGGAACTCTTTCCTTGACCACATTGCTAAGGGCAATGACCAAACTGGGCTTGACAGACCAAGTCCAGATTGGAATGAGCAGTTCCCGTGGCAAGAACATCCCAAGACTGAGAGTCATGGTTGGGGCAGAGGGGAGCAGTAGGTTTGAGGTCAGAGAGCAGATCACAGAGATGCTGAATGTCAAGTCAAGTAGTCTGAATGCCACCTTGTTGACATGGGGAGCCAGGGAGGGTTTGGGAGGAACAGTGAGCACAACTGATGGGATGAGGCTGGAGTCCTGCAGGGAAGGAGGGAAGAAAATAAACCCAGAGGGGATCTGTTGATGCATTTGGATGGGGAAGGAATAGAAGAACTGGCCTGAGGAGAGCATTAGCCTCTCCAGGTCCAAGGCTAAGCTGCCCCTTTCTTGGAAAGGGATGAGGAATCTGAGTGGGCCAGCTCCAGCTCTGAGCCCATCAGAGAGATGGGTTAGGCCATGTCTGAGGGTGTTGTGGGATTTTGTTGTCTGTTTACAAACTGATCTCCTGTCTTTGGCTGTAGCTGAAAGTTTTTAAAGCTCTTAACCTGCAGCTGGCTGTGTCTCTCGGCTTCGCTGCCTCTGGGGTATCTCGGTGGGTCACCTGGCCTCTCCTCTTTCTGCCACACCAGGCCTCAATTCCAAGGATGCTGCGGGCCTCTGTGCCACTGACTCTGCAGAGCCTGAGGTCCCTCAGGCCCTGGTGGAGGCTTGTCCTGGGCTCAGGCTCCCTGGAGCCCCCAGATGCCACATCAGTGTATTCTCTGCCTCCAGCCTCACCTGCTCAGGAGTCACTGAGGCCATTTAATGCTCTTCCAACCTGGGGAGACTCGCAGCTGAGCCGCAGGCCCTGAGCCCCGCCTCGTGGCTGGTTATTAAGCCAGAACCAGAGGCAGGGGTTCCTCCTGCTGCTGGGACCCTCCAGGGCTGGGCTGGAGAAAGGCCCGAGACACAGGACCCTGAGTTCCAATTCTGGCCCTGACATCCCCCCCGTGGAACCCTGAGAAAGTCCTTCCTCCCGTGGTGGGGGTCGGGGTGGGCGGCAGGTGAGGAAACATGGATTGGATGATGCTTACATTCTTCTCAGCGCAGAGCCTTTGGGAGAGGGAACCAAGTCCTCTGTCCCGCAAACATCCCTTGGCCCTTCTGCGTGGCCGCCTATGGGGCTGGAGCCGTGTGGAAGACCTGCCCTCAGGGCTGGCATGACCTCTGCAAAAGGCCTGGCTCCCAGGGTAGCCAGTCCCAGGACGTAAAGAGGGGGCACCCAAAGCTCACCAGGGTGGGTAAAGGGGACTCTGAAAAATGTCAGAGACCCTCTAAGCCCCTCTGTTGACCTCTTCTCCTTCCTCCCTACCCTGTCCCAAGCCGCGTTCTCATCCCACCCCCACCATCCACTATGTAAAACGATACTCTTCACCCCTCCTTCTCGGGGTGCTTTCTCCTCTTCTCCTGGTCCCCCCAGCCTTTCCTTCCTTGCCTTCCTCTGCTTTCTCTTCACCAAGGTTCAGCATCTCCTTGAGGGGCTGGCAGGGAGAGGAGAGACTGAGGCTGCGGGGCAAGGCAGGCCCCATGCAGAGGAACAGAGGATCCGGAGCAGACGTTGCCTGAGTGGCCTTAGGCCAGGAGCAGGGGCTGTGTGTTGGGGGACTGAGTGTTGGGGCTTCCTGACTCAACCTCCATTTCCCTGCCCAAGGGCCCCTTGTCCTCCTCCAGTACATGCGTCCTCAAGCCCAGCCCCACTGTGTCCCCTCCCCCCAGACCAATGTGTGATGAAGGGTCAGCAGGCAGAGCCCCCAGTTGCTTCTTGCACAAGGAAAACCCGAGATAGCAGTGTTCCTGGACTCAGAGACCACCAGAACCGGAAGCATCTTCCAGTGTGCCCTTCCCCCATTTTACAGATGAAGAAACTGAGGCCCAGAGAGAACTGAGATGTGTCCTAGCTGAGGTTTGCAGCCAGTCGTTCTAACGTTCAGGCACCGTTCCCTTTCACGGCAGGACGCTGTCCCGGTGGCATCGACTATTAGTATTATTACCGGTGTCGCCACTGTTGTTAGTTACCACCGCTTGCGGGTGACACCATGTGCAGCAGACAGTCTTACTCTCACTTTACAGATGAGGAGCCCAGGAGGCTTGGGAATGGTAAATGACTCACCTGCAGTTTCCCAGTCAGTAGGTGGCAGTGTGGGGAAGTGGTCCCTGAGTGCGGAGTCCCAGTTCCTGTGGTCAAACTCCAGTTCTCTGCTTATCAGCTATGTGGTACTGGGTCACTTACTGGCCTTAGCTTCCTTTCTTGTAGAGCAGAGCTACCTGGGGTGTGGCTGTGAACAGGCCTGGCCGCACCGCTCACGCCCTGGCCCATCACTGGCTGTGAGCCCTCAGCTAGTCTTTCACACTCTGAGCTTGGAGGCCTCACCCAGGATGCAGAAAGCAGCATCCACTCTGCAGGGTTAGGGTGGGGGTTACAGTGGAGCAACTGGCAAGAGCTGGTGCTCAGTAAGCCGCAGTCTATCTGAGCTGCCTAATTTCTAAAGTGAACGCAGCCCTGTCATGGGGCATGCAGATTGCTCCCAGTGATCCCCCTATTGTAAATAGGCCGCTGTGAACAAGTTTTCAGCTCTCTTGGATTATTTCCTACGAATAGAGTCCTGGGGGTTGAGTGTTGCATGGGTCAAAGGGCAGGGCATTCATGCCTCATATGAGTTTTTGTTATGAGCAGAGCTCTGGCATCAGATGGACCTGGGTGTGAATCCCCCGGGGGAGCCGTTTCCTAGTGTGTGGCCCTGGGCCAGTGACTTCACCTCCCTAAGCCTCAGATCTCTTATCTGTACATCGGGGATAATAAAATTGCCTGTCTCAAGGGATGACTGCCTGACATGGAGAATGCGCTCATAAACCTCACCTTTTATTGTGCTACCGACTTGCTCTGATCACTGTTTCCCTAGTTAATCGATAGGAAGACCAAGGCTGAGAGAGGGGACCAGCTGCCTGACCACGATCACATTGTGCAGTTGGTGGCACAGATGTCTTTGGGGTCTGCTTCAGCCCCTCCTCTGGGAGACTCTCTGGGACTCAAGCAAGGGCTGGAATTGAGAGGAGGTGGAGCTACAGTGGCCTAAGACCCTGTGCAGGTGACAGGTGGTAGGAATGGGGGAAAAGGAAGGGGACCCTTAGATAAGAGTCCCAGGTGGCTTTCCATGTCCTAAACATGCCTGCTGACTCCTTGCCGCTTCCTTCCCACCTCCACGCTTCTGCTTGCAGTTATCTCCACCCAGAATGGTCTGTGGTGGGTAGAGTCCCCTTCATCTTTTTCTCCATAGGGAACCACGCTCCTCAAGGAATGTCAAGAGAGTAGAATGAACTTGGGCATTTTGAAGCTGGTCTGGACCCTGTTGTTTTCTCTAATGGAGAAACGGGAGCACTGAAAGGAGATGATGCCACGCATCCATCTGCTTCTTATCTGAGCTAAGTGCTCAGTGCAGGTCACGTGCTCGGCCAGGAAGGATGGAGGTGTGGCAGAAGGAACACAGGTTTGGGAATCAAAAGACTCTCAAGTCCCTTGTCTATCATTCCTTTGCAGGGCCCTGGGCTTGTGATGGCCCCTCGGGCCTCTTCTCCACCTGTAAGATGGAGGTGATAACCCCACGAATTTCTGAGGCTGCCACGAGGAAGGGGGGGAGACACTGTGCCAGTGGATGGTGCCCTAGTGGAGGGGCGGGGGCTTCTGGGAGACAGGTGCCCAAGTCAAGGCTGGAGGCAAGCCCTAGCTCCTCCACTTTCCAGCTGTGTGACCTTGGAAAAGTCACCTCTCCTCTCTGAGCCCAAGTCCCTCCCCTGTGAACTGTCACCTCCTTAGAGAGAGCTTCCCTGATTCCTTTATCCCCAGCCTCCTCCCATCAGCCCCTTCACTTCCTCCATAGCACTGATCACAAGTTGCAGTTACCTTGTTTGTTTCTCTTTTTTTGTTGCCTGTCTTCCCCTTCTAGAACATAAGGTCCACTGGAGCAGAGAGTTTCGTCTGCTGTGTTGGCTGCTGCATCTCTGGGACCTAGCGCAGCGCTGGCACATAGTAGGCACCCAATAAATAAACACTTGTCGAATGAATGGAGGGATGACCAAGTGGATGTGGTGGAGTTAGCCATTCCAGCCTCCCAAGGTCGGGGGCGGGGCGGGTTATAGATGAAAAAAGACAAGATGTGGAATGTGCCTAGCCCAGCACATAGTAGGTTCAACCAGTAAGGATGGTTGGAGCTGCCATTATCAAACTGAATGTAAACTTGGCAGCTGCCTCCCAAAGAGCTGGGCCCTAGTGGAGGGGGCTCAGCAGCTCTCACAGCGCAGCTTCCACTTCCTGGCTTCAGCCGAGCCCTCTAATTGCTCCCGTCTCCTTGGCAGCCTCGGCAGCTGTCTAATGAGTTTGCACCCAACTGGCCCCTGCCCATCTGCAGGCAGACAAAGGCCCTCTGTCCCTGGGATCTGCCTCCTGCCGCCCACTGCATCTCTCACACACCGAAGTCCTGGTTGCTAAGCTCCACATCTGGGGTGGTGGAGGAGCCCAGGACTCCTACATGGACCTGGGGCCCAGAGCAGAGTGGAAGAACAACTGCCTGGAGAGGGGGGTTCTGGGCCAAGCCCAGCTCTGTCCCAGCTGCTGGGTGACGTGGGAGACCATGGGATGTCATGATCAAGAGCACAGCTTTTGAAGCCAGACAATCCGGGTGGGAATCTTGCCTTCACCACCCACCAGCTGTGTGACTCTGGGAAAATCACATATGTCTTTAATCCTCATCCTCAAAGCAGGAAGAGATGACGTGAGTGAATGGGGGTAGGTTCTCAGAACAGCTCCTGGCACATACGAAGAGCTACTCGAATTGTTGGAGACCACCTTTTGATCCAGCATCCTCACATTCTTAGTCCCCCCACCTGTAAAAGCAGGTTGCTTAACCTCGACACTGGACTTTCCCAGTGGCTCAGTGGTAAAGAATCTGCCTGCAAAGCAGGAGACCTGGTTTGATCCCTGAGTTGGGAAGATCCTCTGGAGGAGGGAATGGTAACCCACTCCAGTATTCTTCCTTGGAGAATCCTATGGACAGAGGAGCCTGGAGGGTTACAGTCCATGGGGTTGCAAAGAGTCGAACACCATGGCACCACTGATCTTTTAGACTAGGCCATTCTTTGTCGTGAAGGGCTGTCCTGGGCACTGTAGGATGCTCAGCATCTTTGAATTGGTGGCCTCAGCCCATTCAATTGGGAGGTTTCCTGTCAAATTCTGAAATTCCCTGATTTGCTTCAGAAACCCCAGGATCTCCCCCGTGATCTGAACCATTATAAAACAATCTTGGCTTAAAAACACCCACGTGGAAGTGTTCGCACCAAAATAACCTCCCTAATTTGGGTGCTCCAAGCCTCAAGCTGCTGGTGGTGAGTATTAGGGCTGGGAGGATGATGGTGACTTTGTGGAGAGGTGATGGTGACTTTGTGACTTTTCCAGCAACCACCTTTCATATCACATCCCCAGAAGCTCAATTATGCAACAGCTATAGCAGGACACAGCCCTGAGCACCCTAGAAACTCGCAGACGTGTTCCCCGTAGCCTCCCATCTTTCCTTCTGAGACACACAGCGCCGCCAGCCCATAGTCCTTGTGCCCGCTCTGCTTACACCCTGCTGTGTCCCCAGCCTCGGCTCTACCAAGCCCAACTCCTCCACCCCACCACTCAGGCCCTGCGTTCCGCATGGTCCCGCCTCCACCACGCCCTCCCCCTGCACTCCTGTGTCCGTCGAAGCCACTGTGCTTGGCTGCTGCCGGCCCTCCTGCCCCGGGTGCCCTTTCTCCTCCAGGCCCGGCCCTGAGGTCCCTCTTCCTGAAGCTTTCCCAGGCTCCTCCATCAGGCTGTGCCCTGCCGGCCCAGGCTCCAGAGCCAACCCTGAGCTCACGGCACTGCTGGAACACATGTCTGCCCAGCATGGCATCGGGTTTATTTATGAGGCTGTCTGTCTGCCCCGGGTCCCTGGAGCCCTGGGGCAGTGCCCTGTCTGATTCATGGCCCAGCGCAGGGGCTGGCCAGCATTGGGAGCGCGTGCTGAGCGGTGCTGACGGCAGCTGGCTCTGGGAAGAGGCATCGGGAGGTCTGGTTGGCACGGAGCTTTGGCCCAGGGGTGGCGGGGGCTGGCTGCTGCCAGGGCTGCTGGAGCGGACTGAAACCCTCACGGCTCTCTCTCCTTCACAGGCTCACTCCCCCTCTCCCCCACCCCGTCACTGACTCATTCACTCGGTAGCTTCTTCCCTTGCTCATTCATGCATCCGCCTGCTCCTTCACGTATCCCTCACTAACGGCGAGGTCATCCATTCACTTCTCCACTCACTCCTTTATTCATCTGACACCTGATTCCTGAGCTCTGATATTATACTCAGCCCTCCTCTCTGTAGAAGCCCTGGACACAGAAATCTTCTGTTCAGCAGTGGAGGTGGTGGTGGGGGCAGGGGGGCCAGAGACACATAAACACGTGGCTGCCGCACCCAGTAAGATCACGTGATAAGCAATGTGCCCACGAAGAGATCTGAGCTGGCTTCACAGAGGAGGTGACATTTGAACTGGGTCTTAGAGATTAATCGGAAAAGGCAATGGCTCCCCACTCCAGTACTCTTGCCTAGAAAATCCCATGGATGGAGAGCCTGGTAGGCTACAGTCCATGGGGTTGCTAGGAGTCGGACACAATTGAGTGATTTCACTTTCACTTTTCACTTTCATGCATTAGAAAAGGAAATGGCAACCCACTCTAGTGTTCTTGCCTGGAGAATCCCAGGGACGAGGGAGCCTGGTGGGCTGCCATCTATGGGGTTGCACAGAGTTGGACACGACTGAAGCGACTTAGCAGCAGCAGCAGTTAGAGATTAAAAAATACCAAGGAAGGGCTGGAGAGGTTGGGCTTACAGTTTGGAGAGGATGAGGAGGAGAGATGACAGAACAGGAGAAGAAACAGCTTCTGCAGGTCTTGAGGGTGGTTTGGCGAGGTGACTGTAGGGTAGAAGGAGGGACAAGAATCCAGCAACCACCTTTCATGCACATCTAGTGAACCCACAAATACACTGTTGGTGCCCAGACAGCATCCCAGGGTCTGGGGTGTAAGAATGACACAGATACTGCCCTCCGAGAGCTTACACTCCAGTGATGGGAGCGGATGACTGGAATAGCAAATCGAGCATGTAATGCTAGAGGGCAATAGGACCCTGGAGCAGGGGTTACTTGTTAAATCCTGTGAACAAGGAGGACCTCTCTGAGCGAAGCTGCATCTGGCGAGAGTGTCTGTACAGACCATTCTGGGAACTTGACCTGCTTGTTGGGGAAGGGGCTGGTGGCCATTCGGTATCACGTCCCCAGCTGGCGTCGGGCCCAGCAGCTGTGCAACCCGTGGCAGTTACTGCGGCTGCATTCATCTGGCCATTGGTCCACCTGCTGTCCACTGCCCCCCACTGTCCTGCAGCAGGGACCTGCCTCATCTCTGAACCTGATGCCCAGCACAGGGCCTGGCAGATAAGAGTCTGACTGGGGCAAGAGACTCGGGGTATCTGCTGCCCATCCAGGCAGAGGTCAGGGTGGATGAGGAGGTTTGGGACATTTGAGGGTTCTGGATACCCATGGGGAACAAGATGTCTTCTAGTGGGTGCCCAGCCCTTCATGAAGGAGGTGAGCTGAAGGAATCCCAGACCTACCCCAGGCATGTCTGGGCAGGGGAGTACTGAAGTCCTCTATACTAGCCTTTCTGAGAGTTGAGATTCTAGAACTGAGGCTCGCACTGAGGCTTTTTCTGATCCTGGAGCCAGAGGCTTTAGAGAGGGATGGAGTCCAGGGACCAAGCACAGGGACAAGATTCAGGGAGGAGAGGGTGGTGGACGGGCGTGAGCGGCGCTGGCAAACGGTCTCTTCTTCAGCCCTTTCATCTTTCTTCCTCCTCGCCCCAGGCTTTGAGCCCAGAGCCCAGCCTCTCCAGCTCTTACTGGTGGGCATGGGGTCAGCCCTGCGGCTTCTTCTGGTCCAGGCAGAGGCTCTTTCCACTCACGCTGAGGTTCCAGGCTTCACCAGCTTGGGGGAAATGCCAGAGACAGGCCAGTTGAGCCTGGACATTGCATCAGGACTAAGCCAAGAAGAGAACCCCTAGGGAGTGACAAGGACCCTGGAGCAGAGAAGGGGGCTCTCGGGGCACTGGGGTCTGGGCTGTGGTCTCTGGCCCCCAGAGCCTGGAGACCCCTCTGGAGATACTGAAAGTCCTCATCTCTGTCCAAGGAGGAGGTGGCATCCTTCTTGCAGGAGGAGTTTGCAAGGAGGCCCTTTAGACCTCAGAGAGGCATGGGCGCTTTGTGCCAGAGATCCTGGGGTAGAAGGCAGGAGCCAGACTGTGGCTGACTCAGAGCTGCAGCCCCTCTCCTGACCCCAGGAGACACCAAAGTCCTGCTAGCTACCACATGGCAAAGATTTGGCAACGGTTTCCTGTGGCGGGGAACATTCACTCAGCTAGATCAGTGTAAGCTGCTGAAAACAAAAATCCAAATTGTAAAGAAATATTGTGACTATTCTTAAGTCATTGCTTTGTTCCACAAATAAACTTTCTGCAGGATTGACAGTTCAGCCATAGAAGGCACCTAGGGAATTCTGGATGCCTCAGATGACTCTAATCCTCAAGATTTTAAATTACAAATGTAATACATGCTTACAATGAAATTCAAATATTACAGTGATACCAGCCTAGAAAGGGAGACCCATATCCCCCAAGTTCTCTTCAGCTGCTCCTGTTCACAGTTTAGAAGTTTTTTCCCCCAGGTTTTTTTTTTGTGTGTGTGTGTGTGAATGTTAGGGTAATGTGGATAATTTCTCTGACATACAGTAATATGTATTTTTTCTCAAGCTTCCTTATGTGAATTTTCCTCCTATTGAGCCAGAGGCATCCATCTGCCTTAGGGAGGATTAAAAATTGCTAGAATAGCAATGTAAGAAGAATAAGGAACAATGCTTAGCTTTTGACTCCCAAAATAGGATCTCAAAACCCATAACAAGACAGTAGTCTTAAAAAACTGGCTTTGGCAAGTGGTATATTGGTAAGATGCTTTGGGATGCAGGTGAGAGTAAGTCTAACACACAGTGGCTTCAACAGTGAGAGGTATTGGCTCAGGTAACCAGATTCCAGAGATAGGATGGGCTTCAGGACTGGCTTAATCCAGCAACCCTGGCCTAGTACTCAACAGTCCCTTGGCTATGGTCTGTCTGATGGCTTCATTCTGGAGTTGGCTCCCCTCAGAACTGCCAGATAGTTGAGGCACACATTCAGCACCAGGACACCAAGGGAAAAGGAGAACACGTCCCTTCTGATGGATCCTTCTAACAGCAAGGAAATACCTGTTTCCAGCAGCTCCCAGTATATTTCCCTTTGCATCATGGCTGGTGTTGCATGCCTGTTCCTGTGGCCAGAGATGCGCCCTGCACTGGCATTCAGGCTTGGGTTTCTGGACCACGTGGGAGAGATTCCATGACACCAGTTAGAGGAGCCCTCAGAGCTGAGGTTGAGGTTAGCTTCATCTAAAGCATGTGGGTGATGTGAGGGCAAGATGGACTCCAGAATGAAAACTGAGGCATTTTAAAGAGGTGGATCAGGGAAAGAGAAGGTGGATAGAGAATCAGCAGCACCTACTATAAGAGAGAGAAAGTAGAGTTGTCTGCTCCCAGGACTTCCTGCAGATGCCAGTGCAAACTTGGAGGACTGAACATGAAGTTTTACTGTAAGACATGGATAGAAAGAATTTATGATGCAATGCAGGGTGAAATGCCTGCCCAGCTCGGGATAATGTGGGCAGTGCTTCTGTTTCTCAGAGGAGCCATTAGAGAGCTGGAAAAACCGACTTGTAGGAGGAAAGAGTGATGCCAAGAGGCTGCCTGTGCCTCACCCTTCTCTGAGCCCCAGCCTGGGAGAGGTTGTAGAAAAGCTAGAAACCCCGGAGGGGACTTCTGCCCACTTCTAGAACTCTGTAAGGTGCTGTCTGGAGGGATACTTGGTCCATGCCCACAGTAGAGTAGAAATGAGAGCAGAAAATGTGCACAAGTTTCTTGGGCTGCTGTAACAAGTGGTTTAAAATTTTATTCTTTCACAGTTTTGGAGGCCAGAAGTCTGAAATCTCAGTGCCGGCAGGGCTATGCTCTGGCCCCGGGGGGCTGTCTGTTATTTGCCTCTTCTGGCTTCTGGCAGCTGTTGGCACTTTGTATGGCTCCGTCACTCCAGTCTCTGCCTCTGTCTCCACATGTTCCTCTCCTCTGAGTCATCTCTTCTATGTCACATCTTCCTTGGACTTTCTCTTGAAAGGCCACTTGTCACTGGGTTTAGAGCCCCCTCCCCCCACCTAGATAATTCAGGATGATCTCATCTTGAGACTTAATTTAATTATATCTGCAAAGAAAGTGAAAGTCACTAGTTGTGTCTGACTCTTTTCAACCCCGTGAACTATACAGTCCATGGAATTCTCCAGACCAGAATACTGGAGTGGGTAGCCTTTCCTTTCTCCAAGGATCTTCCCAACCAGGGGTTGAACCCAGGTCTCCTGCATTGCAGGCAGATTCTTTACAAGCTGAGCCACAAGGAAAGCCCAAGATACTGGAGTGGGTAGCCTATCCCATCTTCAGTGGATCTTCCCAACCCAGGAATCAAACCGGGATCTCCTACATTGCAGATGGATTCTTTACCAACTGAGCTATCAGGGCAACCCCATATCTGCAAGAACCTTTTGCCAATTCATATCCACAAGTTCTAGAGGTTCAGAAGTGGACATATCTTCTGAGGGGGTCAGCATTCAAGCCACTACAGTGTTCAGTTTTCTCTACAGAGAAGGCAATGGCACCCCATTCCAATACTCTCGCCTGGAAAATCCCATGGATGGAGGAGTCTGGTGGGCTGCAGTTCATTGGGTCGCTAAGAGTTGGACAAGACTGAGCAACTTCACTTTCACTTCTCACTTGCATGTATTGGAGAAGGAAATGGCAACCAACTCCAGTGTTCTTGCCTGGAGAATCCCAGGGATGGAGGAGCCTGGTGGGCTGCCATCTATGGGGTCGCACAGAGTTGGACACGACTGAAACAACTTAGCAGCAGCAGCAGCAGTCTCACACTTGTCTCCTATGTGATTCGAAAGGGTTGCCTTGGTTTCCCAGCCCCTCGGGGGACACAGAAAGCCACTGAGTTCTGATGTGTCACTTGCCAGTCAGGACCCTGGACAGGGTCACAAAGTCCCCAAGTCCTAGCCAGACTGCAGGGATCCTCATCAATACTCCTCCTCTGGAGCTTCTACAGTCTTTGCCAGGTTAAAACCAGCCCTGGACTCTGCCTGCTGCACAGGTAATGGCAGCTGGGATGAAAACTGAGACTCAGAACCAATAGGATGAGACATTGTTAGAAGAGAGATGTGAGGCCAGGGAGGGGCTCTTCCCTGAAGTCCTGAAGACACCCCAGCTTCTAGTTCTTCAGTTTAGTTCAGTTCAATCGCTCAGTCGTGTCCAACTCTAGTTCTTAGGCCTCCAAATTTCTAGTTCATAGACTCCCAAGCTTATACTTCTTTCCTTCTTGGGAAATAGCTTGTGAAGGGGAAATAGCTCTGATAGGGAACTAAAGTTTGCATGGATTTAATCGTCCGAGGAGAGTGAGTTAACTTTAATTGCAAATTGTTTTTTCCATCCCTTCCTCCCCACCTCCCCCACCTAATCATATAAATGACAAACTTTTGCAAGTTGTAGGACTGTCAGGTTTATTTTTTAATGGGCATATGTTATACATATTATTCGGCAAATTGATGTTTAAAAAACATCACTTTATTGAGGTGTGATTGTGCAAAGTCCACTTAACACTTCGTACATTAGACATATTTTTATGATGGTGTATTTAGAGCTACCTTGCTTCTTTTTAAATCCATATATTATCATTTATTTAACCAAATTCCTATGGTTAAATACATTTGGGTGGATTGTTGAGCTTCATTGAATTAAACAAGTCAAGTCAAGCAATGTGCAATGTTGTCCATTCAAGCTGGAGTTGCAAAAATGCACTATTTTCTTCCCTTTCTCCTAAGTCTATATAACTTTGACCCCCATATTTCAACAAATGAAAAAGTAATTAATCCTGACTGTTGGTCAGAAATATGCACCTTCCAGAATGCTCTGGGGGGGTCAGGCAGAGGGCAGCTTGCCAGGACAGGTCTTCCAGTGGGAGTAGCATTCTGAATTCTTGAATGTAAGCTGCTGGCAGTGTTTATTCCACTTTGAGTCAGTCAGTTGTCATTTGGCAAAGAAGGGCAGCAGACAGGGATCTTGGCCTCACTGCAACATTCCAATTGCAAAGGCCCTTTTTAAAGAAACTCCATGTACATCTCTGAGATATGTAGGTGCAGAAGGGGCTTGGTTGTGTTCTCACCCAGCATTTTCATCAGATCCTTTCAGACTGCAAGCATCAGAAACCCTGATGAAATATAAACACAGCAGGAAATGTGTTGGCTCATGCAAATGAGGAGTCCAGGAGCTTCAGACATGCTGCACCCAGGTGTTTAATTGACACCACAGACTCTCTCTCTCCATCTTCCAGCTAGGCCTGCCTTTTTCTTTTTTTCATTTCTTTCTTTTATTCTGGGCAGATTTTCTCTGTCTTGCAAGCTGTCCACCAGCTGTTCCCATCTCTTCTTTACAGCTCAGGATCTCAGCAGATGAGAGAGTTTCCAGACATCTCTAGTAAAAGTCTCAAGGGAGATCCTGATTGGCCTGGCTTGGGTCATGTGTTACCCTTGAGTCAATCACGACACCTGGGGGTGGGGACATGGTTGGCCAGGCATGGTTCACAAGTTCCCCCGACTGGGTGTGGGGAGACTGCCCCACCCAAGCCACACAGAGCAGGATTAGTGGGGGAGACACGACTTGCCAAAGTATGGCTGGACTGACAAACAGATACTCATGATGCCTGGCCCCTGTCAGGTTACGCTTCTGCAGATGAGGTGCCTGTTATTTGGATACAGAACTGGATGTGGCTGGACTCCAAACTGATAGCTCTGCAGAGCAGGCAGAGTCTGCTCAGACCTGTCTTAGGTTCCCACTTCCCAGTTCCCCTCAGGTCAAAATGGTGGTTCGGGGGTTCTCATCCAAGCCCACACCCCTGGGCCCCACCTCTCCCTGACCCTCTGCCTTCCTGGTTTAGGCTCTGCAGACAGTGTAAACACGCACAGCTTTTCTGACCTGGGAGGACCCTGAAGAGGACCAGCACAGTCTGAATTCAGGTAGCATGGGGGTAAGTATAAGTGGGCCTTTCTCAGGGCTTCAGGATCCCATAGCTTAACTCAAGGTCCTTTGTTAATGTCAACTTGGAGATCTGCCTTAACTCCTCTGATTCCCATCCTGTGGCCTGGGTCTCTATCGCCCTTTGTCCTTGCTCTGGCCCTGACCTGGCTTGCAGCCTCTCTGCTGGGAACCTTATCTGTGTCTCTGGCTATGGGAGGTATTCTGGCATTCAGTGATGCTTACAGTGCATGTCAGGATTTGGGAGAGTCAGAGGGCTGGGGGCCCTCGAAGACCGCATTCTGAGATGGTCTTCAGGACATGGCCCAGCTTGGGTGTCTGAGCAGATATGCAGCATACGGATGGTGCCTCATCTCATTGGACCTTCAGGGTACAGTCTCTGCTGACCCTGCCTCGGTCTCATCCCTCCCCCCTTCCCTGTACAGCCCCAGACTGGACAGCATGGTTTCTCTCTCCAGGCCTTTGTCCACACCGTTCCCTCTGCTGGAATGCTCTCTCCTGCCTGGTCCATCA